>OY757548.1:22685135-22697888 GCA_963584105.1 Alviniconcha strummeri
GACTGTTCCAGTTATTGATCAACTCGGCCATTTTGACAGAACGCTTTGGCACTTGGGTACAAGTGTAGCGCCCTGTGTCTTTTTGACAGAACACTTTGGCACTTGGGTACGAGTGTAGCGCCCTGTGTCTTTTTGACAGAACACTTTGGCACTTGGGTACGAGTGCAGCGCCCTGTGTCTTTTTGACAGAACACTTGGCACTTGGGTACGAGTGTAGCGCCCTGTGTCTTTTTGAGGCTTGAATACGTTGGCATAGTGTCAGGATGCCGTGCCGGGCTAACACACAAACAAACACAACATTTAGACCATGGAAAAGAAACAGCACAACACACAGTGATCACACCATCAGACTGTATTCTTCTAATAAACAGTTACACATGTATTTCAGATACAACAAAACTAAAAAATACATCAAAAGGGTACAGGATATTAGTTCATATACGTTTAAGGCGAAAAGTGGGGAGAAATCGAACAAAACAACAAAAAACTTGAAACATATCTAACAACTAGGCTTTTAAAAGCTACTAATAAATAATAATTAAAAATATTACGAGAGAGAGAGAGAGAGAGAGAGAGAGAGAGAGAGAGAGAGAGAGAGAGAGAGAGAGAGAGAGAGAGAGAGAGAGAGAGAGAGAGAACAAACAAACCAACAAAAAACTTAAAACATGTCTAACAACTAGGCTTTTCTAAGATACACATAAATTAGATAAATTAAAGTTTATAAAAAATAAAAGAGAGAGAGAAGAGAGAGAGAGAGAGAGAGAGAGAGAGAGAGAGAGAGAGAGAGAGAGAGAGAGAGAGAGAGAGAGAGAGAGAGAGAGAGAGAGAGAGAGAGAGAGCACTGAATATATATATAAAGTATAAAAAGTATTAAAAATAAATTTTAACACACGCTGACACTGACGTTCAGGTCACAGAAAATAAGCGGGGTGGGGTTGGGGGGTGGGGGTGGGACAAAGCAAAACAAAACAGTAGTACACCTTAACACAAATAGGGGAAAGAAAAAAAGAAAGAAAAAAAAGGGGAGAGAAAAAAGAAGAAAGAACAGAACATTCATAATCAAATACACTACATTTATATAAAATGAGGAGAAAGCAAAATGCAAAAAAAAACAAAACAAAAAAACTGATTAGCAAGTAATGGAGTATAAATCTGGAGCATATACAGGGGACATAATGCATTAAAATTAAAGCTTTAATGACAATTGAAAAACAGCCTGTACTTTTAAGAAAAATGGAGCATTAATGTGATATTTGCTCTTTATTTCAAGTTGTACCCAGAGAACTTAACAATCCTTTTTCTGGATGCAACACTTGGATATAAAATGAAGAACCTCACCTAACCGTAACCCTAGGAACCCAACCACTTGTGAAAACCTACAGAAAAGACGAGAGCGCCTGTCTAAAAACAACAACAACAACAACAAAACAAAAACAAAGCGAGGAAGTAACCTGTTTCAAACTGTAACCATCGACCGCAGGCTACTCTCTATAAAAAAAAAAAAAAAAAAAAAAAAAAAAAAAAACTTAAAATAAAAATAGGGCCTGACCCAGAGGTACGGCCGGAGGAGAGAATGAGCAGTCCTCACCTCTCGATGGTCAGCACTAGAGTGTCCAGTTCTGGCTGATGAAGTGTTGCTTAGTGTCCTCAGATGTCAGCTGACATATTAGGGACACGTTGTAACCAATGCCGAAGAACGGTTGAATAATTCTTTACGTCCACGGAAACCAGAAGGCTCGTTAGGACGGACAGCCCAGGACGTCCACCTCGACTCTCAGACAGTTCCTGAACTATGCAGTTCTGGCGCGCATCGTCAGAGATATATACCCACTCTCCCAAACCGAGCCCAACTTTCCCACGCTACCAACCGGAGGGTGGTAGAGGGACAAGGAGGGAGGGCTCTCCTTCACTGCTGCCATCCCCGCGGTCCGTGGTCCGCGGTCCGGAACTATACAACCATTATGTTGGGGAGGTCCTCAGCCGGGCAGTGGGCGGAGACCGAAAATACTGACCAAACTATCACTTCCCTCAAGAACAAACAAGTACAGACTAAAGAATTTGTGAATACAGCAGACCAGAGGACAGGGGAAAACAAAAAAGAAAGAAGCAGCGCTAAGCTGAATAAAAACACAAAACTCCACCAGCACCCGGAGAGAATGAAACCAATAAACGACAAAAGAGAAAGCTCAATTTAAAAAGAAAAGAAAAAAGTGACTTGCCAAAATGTCAAGTCTTCACACAATTCAGCCCTCTTTTCATCCCAACAGGACGATTCCATCGAAACAAAAAACACAAAATGTGGAGCCTTGCTCAAACTGTTGGGCTTACCACAGTACTATGAAGAAAAAGAAGAACAAAGAGAAAAAAGAAGAAGAAAACCAAGAAGTAGAAAAAGCAGAAGAAGAAGAGAAGTCGAGCTCGTGAGTAGAATTTTTAAAAAGAGGTCGAAAAGGAGAAGAACAAACAGTCTGTTATATGTAACAGTGAGCTAGGTCACCCAGACAATGATCAGATCTAGTCATATTGTTATATTAGCAACATCAACACTCTAATCAAATCTGGTCATATTGTTATATTAACAACATCAACACTCAAATCAAATCTGGTCATATTGTTATATTAACAACATCAACACTCTAATCCAATCTGGTCATATTGTTATATTAACAACATCAACACTCTAATCAAATCTAGTCATATTGTTATATTAGCAACATCAACACTCAAATCAAATCTGGTCATATTGTTATATTAGCAACATCAACACTCTAATCAAATGTGGCCATATTATTATATTAACAACATCAACACTCTAATCAGATCTGGTCACATTGTTATATTAACAACATCAACACTCTAATAATGCTAAAGACTGGTCACTGTGTCGCATGTAACAACATGATCATTCGAACAATAAGGTCTGCAGTCAATAGCATTTCTGAACAGATCCAACCGTTCAAACGTCACAGCAGTGTGTGTGTGTGTGTGTGTGTGTGTGTGTGTGTGTGTGTGTGTGTGTGTGTGTGTGTGTGTGTGTGTGTGTGTGTGTGTGTGTGTGTGTGTGTGTGTGTGTGTGTGTGTGTAAATTACGTAAAGTACTAGTTTGTTTAATAGGCCTATCTAACTTTTGCATTTTCAATAACTGTTCTTTGAGTTTTACAATATACAATAAATTATGTGTTATTGTGTACTGTGATGCGGTTAATGTTCACCCAAGTTTTAATTTCTCTGATGAGATAATAATCTTGAGTCTTGATCACATTGCTATATATAAACCAATACAAACATCTAAACAGTGATAAATATGGCCACAATGCTAGCCTATATCTAACAAATCGAAAGTTCAAACAATGCTAAAGTCTGGTCACATTGATATATATATATAAAACAATACGAACATTCAAACAATGATAAAGTATGGTCACAGTGCTATATATAACTATGCGAACATTAAAGCAATGAAAAAAATGTGGTCACATCGCTATGTATAACAATATGATCATTCATGCAGTGATCAAGTCTGGTCACATTGCTATATATAAAATCTGAACATTTAATCAACGATAAAGTCTGATCCCAATGAAAGCCTATATCTAATTACAACAAATTACAAAATAATTTATTATTCATAATAAATGATACAATAAAAATTTCCCTTTTGCGAGGTCACGCGAATTCCACATCTAGACAGTTCAACGTAATAAATGTGTAACAAGGCCGTGAACTACACCAGACAATAATAAAACAAAAACAAAACAAACTTTCCAACAACAAAGTTAAAACAAACACGTTTTTTTTTTTTGTTCCCCCCCCCCCCCCCCCCCCCCTGGTTTGCTATTTCATTTCTTCTGACATAAAATCAACAATTCACAATTTCAGTTCAAAGTTCTTCCTGCATAAATAAGACAACTCAAAACAACCCCTATCCTATCTCTAGTCTAAGCCTAGCTTGCGCTCCCGCTTTCACTACCGCTATTAGTCCATAGCTTCTGTTCTGTATGCTGAGCCTACCCTCTCCTCTTCCCCCTCTAAAGTCCAGAGGTTATATACGTTAGGGAGACAATTCCCCCGTCACGATCGCACAAATCAAAACATATTATATTGTCAGCACTAACATTTTTAGACGAGGCCCGTGGCAATTGTTGTCCGTCGCTGTCCTTTGATTGACCAACCACTCGTCAGTCCTTGACAGCGGACACGAGCGGCGCCGGGTCAGCCAAGTCACGGATCTTGTTAATCAAAACAGGTTCTTTCGTCACATGTTAATTATCAAAAAGGCTCGTGACAGACGTTGGCCGCCGCTGTGTTACAAATGTAATGATAGGCAAATCAAGTAAAACAGAGTAAAACGTAGTAACACGTCGTTTCTGGGATCGATGAAGTGCACGGTCATTGCTCATACTCCTACCCTCCATCGCCACTCCATCACAGCCAAAACAACACCCTCACACCCACAAACCCAGTCACTCCCACACCCACATTAAAAATACCACATTGCCCGCGTGTAACCCTCCCCCCCCCCCCCCGACATACTCCCGCGTGCACGCACGCACGCACACACACACACACACACACACACACACACACACACACACACACACACACACACACACACACACACACACACACACGCTCAGAGAGAGAGAGAGAGAGAGAGAGAGAGAGAGAGAGAGAGACATACACACACACACACACACACACACACGCACACACACATACACACACACACGCACGCACGCACGCACGCACGCACGCACACACACACACACACACAAACAAACAATCAGACACACGCGCGCGCATGAGCATACACACAATGCATGTGCATGGGCACATTTATCAACACACACACACACACACACACACACACACACACACACACACGCACGCACGCACGCACGCACGCACGCACGCACGCACGCACGCTCGCACACACACACACACACACACACACACACACACAAACAAACACACACACACGCGTTCGCGTGTATACACACAATGTGTACGTGTGCACATTACTGAGCACACACACACACACACACACACACACACACACACACACACACACACACACACACACACACACACACACACACACACACACACACTGACACACAATCGCAATACACCTCCAGGCATGCGCCTGGTGGCTAATAACTGTCAACACGCCATGCTCGAAGCGCAATACTACAGGTCTACAAACACAATATTTAGTCAAACGAACCCCAGGACTAAAATCTCTGGACAACAAGTGGTCATCAGCTGCGGCCACGCCCAGACTGCTGTAACCAATGTTCATCGTCTCAACCATCGGACATAATTACATTGCAGTCACATCCACATCCCCAGTAATTATCTCACACGTGAACCTCACAAACCTCAGATGCAGCATACAACAAAATAGTATTCAAAAATAAACATACTAGTTCAAAAATGTCAACATCATAAGCAGCGACTCAATATGACTATCTATCAAAGAACATTATAAACACCATAGTTGGCCGAAAAAGGACGTGCAGCCGTTCCATAATTAATCTAATTCTAATACATTTACAAGAACAAACTGGCTCGAAATAGGACCTATGATTTATCTGTTCACGATGCTCCAACTATGCTCTCTCTCTCTGAGGATGCTCCACCGGAAGTGTCGTGGCGGATAGAGCCGGAAGTGGGGAGGATTATAGCACACGTGACCCGGCCCCTGTCTATGTCGTGGTCCGGCCGGGCTGAGTGGCACTGGACACACGCGCCGCCTAAAGGCTGCCACGCGGCACTTCACTCAGAAATTAGCGCTACTCTGTCCAGCCTCTTCTTGAACAGTTAACACTGGAATAGCTTTAGAGGCAACAACACGACCCAGACTCATCTGGAATAGCTTTAGAGGCAACAACACGACCCAGACACATCTGGAATAGCTTTAGAGGCAACAACACGACCCAGACTCATCTGGAATAGCTTTAGAGGCAACAACACGACCCAGACACATCTGGAATAGCTTTAGAGGCAACAACACGACCCAGACACATCTGGAATAGCTTTAGAGGCAACAACACGACCCAGACACATCTGGAATAGCTTCAGTGGCAACAAAACAATCCAGACACATCTGAAATAGTTTTAGACGCAACAACACAACCCAGACACAGCTTTAGAGGCAACAACAGTGGAATAGCTTCAGAGGTAACAACAGCACAACGCAGACACATCGCCTTGTGTCGTATTCTTATCATGACAAGCACAAAGAAATACAATCAAAAACGTATCTGAAGGATTAATACTATAAAAGACATAAACATCCATTTACGAATAGAAGATTACAAGACAAATTATAATATGAACATTATTCTAGCTATCGCACAAAAACACATTCAAATCATATTAACAAGATTAGCCCTTTGGCCAGACGCGCATGTTCCTACCCGCAACACATCTGACATGTAGGCGAGACTGAATATAAGCAAAAACGTCTGATCAACATACTGAAACTACAACCAATGTCATTAACTACATACCAACATGTTGTAATCCAACAACAATGTATACATATACAACATATCTTCAAGTCAAAGACAATACAAAAAACGGCCAAAACAATGTGCCATCCCTTGCGTCAGGCAGGAACCAAGTCATAAAAAGTATTGACAAACCACTATAAATCTAATAAAGTAAGTATAAATAGAGCTCTTAACAATTCACGGGCAATACATGAATATTATATGCACGGTAGACAAACAAAAATTTCAACATGCCTGCCTCAAATCATAAACAACTTTCAAATAACATCTAATTAGCTAACCTACAAACATGAAATTTAGCTATGGGAGAACAGTTATTGGCAAAAACCAATAGGATCGCAGATATGATATAATAATATTATGTGATCGCAAAACTACAGTATGGAATCACGCTGTAATATGTAACACTATGACCACTCAAACAACGATACAACCGAATTAAATTTTTCTGTAACAACATGATCACTCAAATAATGATAATATCTGATCACATTTCTAAATGTAACAATCCGATCACTAAAACAACAATACAATTGGAGTGGCAGTAAGGAATAAAGTTGTGTAGGACAAGAATCAATAAAACAATAAGTCAACATTGTTTCTTATTGTCATATAAACAAAACAGAAATATACATACACAAATTAATTGTTCTTATATAGTGTATCCGCAACAAATCACATACTTAGTTACTTCCATTTAAACGCACGCGCGCGCACACACACACACACACACACACACACACACACACACACACACACACACACACACACACACACACACACACAAATGCACACACATACACACACGCACGCACGCACGCACGCACGCGCACTCACGCACACACACACACACACACACACACACACACACACGCACGCACACACACACACACACACACACACACACACACACACACACACACAAATGCACACACATACACACACGCACGCACGCACGCACGCACGCACGCGCACTCACGCACACACACACACACACACACACACACACGCACGCACGCACGCACGCACGCACACACACACACACACACACACACACACACACACACACACACACACACACACACACACACACACACACACACACACACACACACACACACACACACACACACACACACACACAGAGATCTGATGAACAGCTCTAAAACCTCTGAGGCCGAAAACAGTACTGTTTACAACTAGGTAATGTGTATTCCTTTAACTGAGCTCCTTACCCAGTGTAATTATCAGTCGAATCCTCGTGGACAAATAGCTATTGTATTCTGAGAGGGACTTCTCTCATCAACTTCACGATCTCCGCCACGACCCCCGTGGGCCCCGGAAGCAGAGACAGATGTTGGACCAGCTGGACATCTTTAATCGAGGAGTCCTTCCCGACAGCCACCAGCTTGACCACAGCAAACACATGATCTCTGGCTTTCTGCACTTCGTCTGTAGCCTTAAAAAAAGCTGTGCCAGGCAAGACCAACATCCCTAACTCATCCAGCAGGTCCCTGTCATTGTGCACTTGCTGACCAGTGACCTTTCTGAAAGTTTTGTATGTATGATACAGTTTTTCCTGCGAAGACATTGCGTTTGAATCCTTGGGAGGCCAGGGTATGCCACCGGGCAGAGTTATCTGCTCGTCTTTCTCCCAACACCGTTTGGCGGGGACCAGTAAGGGCATACGTCCCTCCATGAGCAGTTCTTGCGCCAGTTGCCGGGTCGCCGTTTCAGCGGCTCTCTCTCCTGGAACAAGTGTGTTTGTATCTTTCTCAGCTGTCCTCGGTACTCCCTGCTGCAGACAGCAATACGTTTTCCCCGCTTCTGATCGTCGGTGCCATGGTAACTGGATTCCTTGTCCTCTGTTTCTGGGTTTCTAATTCGGTTTTCCTCCTTTTGCGTGGAGGCGAGTCTGTGACGGGAGGAACGGACGAGGTGCTCGGCTCGTCAATGGAGAAAATGTCCACGTTGCGTTCACTGGCCAGAGGATCATGTTCATCGGCCTGGTCGGGCTTCTTCCTCTTTGGCACCACTCCCCCTGCCGACCTTTTCACCTCATCTCGTGCTTCCCTCCTCCCCAGCCTTCCTCCTCCTCCTCTTCCTTCCACCCCACTCGTTCCACCCTGCACGCTACTGCCCCCTGTAGCCCTACTTTCTGGTGTCCCCTTCGCCTTCCTCTTCCTCATCTCCTCACCACCCCTTCCTCTCTCACCACCTCCTCCTCTCTCACCACCCCCTCCTCTCTCACCACGCCCTCCTCTCTCACCACCCCCTCCTCTCTCACCACCCCCTCCTCTCTCACCACCCCCTCCTCTCTCACCACCCCCTCCTCTCTCACCACGCCCTCCTCTCTCACCACCCCCTCCTCTCTCACCACCCCCTCCTCTCTCACCACCCCCTCCTCTCTCACCACGCCCTCCTCTCTCACCACGCCCTCCTCTCTCACCACGCCCTCCTCTCTCACCACCCCCTCCCACGGCCCGCCCTCTTCTCCCTTTTGTTGTCCTGCCTCCCATCTGCCGTCCTCCTGTCGCCGTCCTCCTGTCCCCCTCATCTTCATCACCGCCAGGGTTTTCTTCCGGGCTCTTCTCGGGAAATACAACCCGAAAGCGATAAAGCGTGATGTTGTGGTCAAAGGGTTTCTTACGGTTTCCAGTGGAGACGGCAGAAGCCGGGAGTGTTTTTGGGAAGCCTGGCAACAGTTTCAGGTGACCCTTTGGCCACACGATAGCGTAGATGATTTTCTCTTTCGACGCCAAGACTTCTACTTCTTGTTTTCCTAAAAGGTCGGAGCGGGCCTCACGGGCGGAGTAGTTGAAGTCGCCCCCAACAACTACCACTGCCTCCCGGCAATAATTGTTTTTCAAGCGGTCCACAAAAGACCAGAGTTCCTTAAAACGGGTACCTTTTTTTGTGGTTTTGGTAGGTCCATGCCAGGATACGAGCATTATCTTTTTTTGTTCGGAATTCAGAACAACTTTGGCCACGACAACTGACAGACGCTCATTAAGTGGGTTTGCAGCCATTTGTAATGACCCATTTAACTCTGACACCAGAGACTGTGAACGAGTACTGTTTTGTGAAACAGAATGTTGCATTTCTTCTCTGGCTTTTCGTACAGTTTCTTTCAGTTTCGAATAGTTTCCTGCGAAAAAGTGATGAATCTTCTGCGCAGTCTTTTAGTACTCCGTCCAACCGCTCAAAATGATTAACGCACTTCGTGAGGCACATTTGCAGTTGTTGGTTTTGTTTCTGGTACCTTAACGTCAGGGGATGCAGGTGTACGTAGTGACTGGCACTAAACTCAGTTTCAGCCTTCTTGTTGAAGAATATGGATGCATCACTCTTGTTTAGTACAGTTTCCTTCATATCCAGCCGATTGTAGAAAATGTTTTTCTTAGCAGGTGTGACCTTGTCCATGCATAAGAGGAAAGCGCTGGAACTGTCAATAGCCAGTTCTTCGTTGTCTAATACAAAATCTATGGCCTTCTTCTGTGCATATAATTGACGGGATCCTGCACCAGAAACGTTAAAAATTAGAATACCAAACTCTGGACCTGCAGACGTTTCTCTTGCCATCTTGTCCCTTACTTCTCACAATCCCTTCTGTTGGCTATTACGTCATTCAAAAAGGTCGACCAGACATATTTTAAACGAACTACAGAACAGTCTGGTAGAGCTGTGTGTAGGAATGTAACGTAAGATGGCTTCACTCAGCAACATCGCTGAAAAAAGGCCGCTGAAGTTAAACTGACAGCCTTCATTACTTTCAGGCACCAACTCTGCAGTCTGTGTCCATCGTAAGGCGAACAAGGAAACGCTGCAGTCTCAATATCCATCGTAGGGCGAACAAGGCAACGCTGCAGTCTCAGTGTCCATCGTAGGGCGAACAAGGCAACACCGCAGTCACCTTCCAGTCCACGTCGGATTCCGGCGGACCAGACGACATCCCGCCATTTTGGATGATGCGCAGTATCAGGCTGCTCCCACGATGCTGCACACACACACACACACACACACACATACACACACACACACACACACACACACACACACACACACACACACACACATGCACGCACACATGCACGCACGCATGCACACACGCATGCACACACGCACACACACACAAAACACACACACACACACACACACACACACACACACACACACACACACACACACACACACACACACACACACACAGACAATGATCCGAGTAATGTATCAAAGGAAACCGATACTAAATTGCCATGCATTAATGTATTGTTTTTAACAAAAATCTTAGTTTTAATTTCACGCGAGGGAAAGAATAAAAACATATAGGTAGAGTTAATCGGTCTGCAAGAGTCACGTTACAACTCTGTGGGAACATCACTTTAGGTCGCGCAGCAGTCTCCAAGTGCCAGCAACACAGTGAACTAGGGCATGCTGCACTCTCAGTGTGGGACTATAGTTATATGGGAACGTAACTGGAAACATCAGTGTGGGTTTTCCCGATAAGGCGGGCCTGTTGCGTCACGTTTCCGAGCGTGTGTCTCCCCCCCCCCCCCCCCACTCGTTCTGTCTCACTGACATTTGTTCTCTCTCTCACCATCACCCTCTCTCTCTCTGACTTTCACTCTTTCCTTCTCCGTCTCTGTTAATGTTATTGTGAATGTATGATTATGAATGCTCTCAACACCATGTCTCATTCCATGTGCATGTATATTTTACTTAACACGTGGCAATAACAATTAACTGAGTGACTGAATGGGTGATTTCAGCTCGCAAGATCCGTATTTATTTCAATATCTTCGTCACAACCAGTCAACGTGTGTCCCAGAGCCACACCACAACAAGTCAACGTGTGTCCCACAGCCACACCACAACAAGTCAACGTGTGTCCCACAGCCACACCACAACCAGTCAACGTGTGTCCCACAGCCACACCACAACAAGTCAACGTGTGTCCCACAGCCACACCACAACCAGTCAACGTGTGTCCCAGAGCTACACCACAACAAGTCAACGTGTGTCCCACAGTCACACCACAACCACTCAACGTGTGTCCCACGGCCGCACCACAACCAGTCAACGTGTGTCCCACGGCTCCCTCAAGCCTACAGTGTCCAGTGCCAAGAGGGATATAAGTGAGTCAGTGAGTCTGCTCAAGAGAGCGGAGAATAGCGCTATATAAGTGATCATCAATCAATCAATCAATATAAATAAGTACTCCGTGAAACGCAAAGGCCGTGAGTCGGTGTGGCCCAGCGGTAAGGCGTTAGGCTGGTAAGCAGAAGGGCCTCGGTTCGATTCCGCTTTAGCATCCTTTCTCTTCAAAAAGGTTGTGGTTTGTGGACACTGTCTTGTCACACACACACACACACACACACACACACACACACACACACACACACACACACACACACACACACACACACACACACACACACGCACACCAAATGTCACGCACACCGCATATTCGAAACAAAAGAAACTGTTGTATACATGAGCTATGAAATAAAATGAAAGAAAGAAATACAAGCATACATTAAACAACGTCATCACATCTGAGTTGCGGTGTATTTGCCCTAAAACAATGACGGATACACTGGCAGTTCCGTCTGCCTCCCCAGCGATATGGTTTCTGTGGACGTTAAACACCATGTTAACTTAATCTATTTATGCCCACCGTCCCATTTTTGGGACGCAATGGTTTTGTGTTGATTGTAATTCAGCTAAGTACTGAATTGTGCTAACCTGCATCAGGCAGTTCAAGGGAGGTCACCGCTATCAGAGTGACTGTATTTTTGGGTGGATTCGCCCTTTTCAGCAACAAAGGGGGCAGCCATTTGCAAAGATTTGTGACAACGTTTTGAACGCCAGGTAAAGCAACAAAAAGTAAGTCAATAATTAGTTTGTCAGTTATCTTTTTGTTACAGACAAAGAATACAAAATGGAAATACTGATGCCATCTAATTATGTTTTGCTGAGATTGTATTTTTTTTTTTTTTTTAGCCCGCTTATGTCAGTATGTGTTTGAACTGCCGTTCCAAAAATGGGACGGTGGGCACGAGAGGGGTTGTTCTCTACTACTACTACTACTACTACTACTACTACTACTACTACTACTACTACTACTACTACTAATAAAATTCTGATAAAGCTCTATTCTTTAACTAGAGTTAAACTCACTGCACTATACAATCATCTTATGACAAAAAACCATTAACATACGTTTCAGCATGTA
>OY757548.1:22700588-22710588 GCA_963584105.1 Alviniconcha strummeri
CCATGTTTGTCTCATGTCTCAAACCGTCTTCTAGTCAGACCCACAAACGCAGTCCAGACACAAAACAGCGATGGCAGGCCATCAGCTTACTGCCGGAATATCGCACAAGCTGTGTACTACACGCCACCATCCCACAGTCCTCTGTCTGATGTCCTGTGATTGCGTGATCATAACGTCCACTGAGCTTCACTCCCAAACTGAATTTCAAAATCACAATGCCATTAGAAAGAGTAAACTGAAAGATGGTTGTTTTGACAAAGATTTCTGATATTGGATTTAAATCATGCTACACGGAGTTTGCCGAACCTGTTACCAGTTTAACTCACCAAGTCACTGATGATTCTTTCTTTTTTTTAACACGCCCTGTGCTAAATCTGGGGTCACTGCACAGCATACCAACAATCGGTGTATACATAGATGAACAAGATTGTCACAGCTTATGGTAGACCGAACATCGGTGTATACATAGATGAATAAGATTGTCACAGTCTATGGTAGACCAACACAGAGTGACGTGTTTATGCATAGCTCTTGTTGACCGACAGTCAATGCATTGGTAGACAGAGCTCAGTAGATCAATATTCAGTGTATAAGCAGACACGTATGGTCCATGGTAGAGCAACAATCAAGGTATGGCTAGACCAACAATTAGTGTACAAATAGACCAGTAATCAGTGTTAAGGTCGACACGCATGCTCATAGTAGACCAACAACCAGTGTTTAGATAGACCAACATTCAGTGTATAAATAGACCAACAATCAGTGTATGAACAGACGAACAACCAGTGTTTAAACAGACCAACAATCAGTGCATAAATAGACCAACAACCAGTGTTTAAACAGACCAACAATCAGTGTATAAATAGACCAACAACCAGTGTATACTAAGGCTGACACTGCTTATGGCGGACGTACTAATCAGCTGATGTAGCTGTAGAGTCCGTGTCTGTAACTGGTGCCAAACGGCCTGTGTTCAAAATTAGCACATGTCTATAAAGTATCCAAAACACATTTGTCCTAGTCGTAGTACATTATTATCACTGTTACCGGATGTTTATAAATACATATTAATTTTAATTGCTATGCTTATTATCGCTGTTATTGATCAACACACAAGGGAGATAACTAGTGTTGGAAAGACGTTACACAAGTACAGCGACAAAGACCTAAGTCGCCTACGGTAACTCTCACCTGGCATGCGTGTAAATACAAGGTACATATTAAACTCCACCAGAGGTGGGTCCTCAGATATTGCTTATATGTTTGATTTAACGAAACAAACTCTGTGAGTGGAAAAAGAGTGGGAAGGAAACAAACTCTGTGAGTGAAGGAAGAGTGTGTGTGGAAGAGAATACTTGAGACTGACAGAACAGACAGGCGTTTGACTGGCGGACTCGTGTACTGTCTTGTACACCTCTATAGACAGCGTGTCTTGTACACACCTACCACACAGTGTGTCGAAATGGCCTAACAGGGACGTAACCGTGTTGTCGGATTTGCCCTCCTGGTTCTATACAGATACAAAGAGAAACTAATATAGTGCCGTAAGACAAACTAAAAGCAAGATGAATTTTTTTTAATGAAAAAGAATAGCTTACAAATGAACGTTTTGGACTGTGATGCAAATTTTAAGAGAGAACAAATACCTGGCTGAAACCTTTTGTTGTTGAAATAAGAGACAGAAACCTGTACTATCGATTACAATGGTTAGATAATCAGGCAAAGGGAGACAACACAGTGGAAAATTTAAAAAAAGGCTGTATTTCCAGATGTTTTGGAGCAACAGCTGTAAATAAAAAGAATATTACTGATCATACTTGTTGGATAATCAGACAAATACACGCGCGCACGCGCGCGTGCACACACACACACACACACACACACACACACACACACGCACGCACGCACGCACGCACGCACGCACATATGCACGCACGCACGCACGTACACACACACACACACACACACACACTCACACACACAAACACACACACACGCACACACACACACACGCACACACACACACACACACACACACACACACACACACACACACACACACACACACACAGAGCACACACACACCTACGGACGCACGCACGCACACACACACACCACACACCCACACACACACACACACACACACACACACACACACACACACACACACACACACACATGCTCGCCCCTCTACCCCCTCCGTCTCCCCCCCCCCCCCCCCCCACACACACACACACACCAACACAATGTTGAGACTAAAAACGACCCTACTCGCTGCGGCCTTGTGTGGTGACATCTGTGCACCGACAACCTGAAACCGAAACGGGAAGGCGGAACAAGTGAAGACCCACCTGGCCGACAGCAAGCGAAGAGGTGGAGGGGGGTAGAGGGACCGACAGCCAACGGAGATGTGGGGTTCACTGGGGTTGCGTTCTGGCCACAGAAGCGTGACGTGTAGTTCCAGGAATGCCATCATTGGCAGCCCACTGTGGGTGTGACGAAGGTTTCACACGTCAGTCCTGCCGACCAGACAGACACCAGCGGTCATTGCTTAAGTAAGTACCACATCATTTATATTACCACATTTTGTTTTCAAGCGAAAGTGTCTAGGGTTTGGTCTGTTATGAACATGTTTCACACTCATTTTGAGTCAAACTTAGAACACTGATCTAGAGGATCAGTTAGCACGTCCTGTAAATGGGACGGTAGGCACGAGAGGGTAGGGGTTTCTCGGCTTTGTGACAGAGCAAAAAGAACCGAAAATGGAGACTTTTCTGAACTTTTGTTGAAACAAAATACACGTCTGTAACAACAACAGTTGTACAACATCATTCGTGAACATGCTACTTTTCAGAAATCAGACTATTACTACTGTCAACTACGTCAGCCTCGATTATTAGAGTCATCCGAGACTCTGTAGAATGCTGAAACATTTTGAGTTTTTGTTGTCGTTGCTCATTTTATTCCAACTGGAATCAGTCAGTGCCTTTGGCCTGTTCGACTTCAAGTGCAGAACATAAAGCATGGAGAGTGATTCAGCAAAGCAACGTGTCAAAGTCACTGCCTTCCGCATCTCCTTCACGTCTTTCTCTCGACAATCTCTGAGACGATTCAGTCGGAGTGTGTCTGTACATGCAATGTTCTTTTCGGTCACCCGAGTGGACATTCTCGAAAGATCAACAGCTTGTTGATTCCAAGGAAATTTATTGATCCTTCTGTTGCTTAGTGAGGTCTGCATGACTCCGTTCTCTTGCCTTGTGTCACTGTGGCTGCTTGCTGTGGAGGTGGTGCTGCACGTGTAGCAGGAAGCTTCCTTGTTGTCGTTGTCAGCGGTGTTTTGGATGTAGGGGGAACAGGAGGTGGTGACTGCGACATGTCTGAAGACCCTCCTGACACTTTGCTGTCGTTACTGTCGGCAGTAGCAGTAGCAGTAGCAGTAGCAGACACGGTCAGAGAAGTAGAGAGCATACATGCTGTGGGGCGAAAAAGGAAGCGGGTTACGTAACTACTTGGTGCATGTATCATACAAACACACAGAGTCAGACAGATACAGACGGAAAGAACTACAGACAGGATTTTAAACCGAAAGGTGCCATTGTGCGTGCACGCACACACACACACACACACACACACACACACACACACACACACACACACACACACACACACACACACACACACACACACACACACACATACACACACACACACACACACACACACACACACAAGGGCGCGCGACACACACACACACACACAAGGGCGCGCGCGCGCGCGCGTGCACACACGCACGCACACGCACACACACACGCACACACGCCCCCATCCCCCCCACCAACACACACACAATGTTGAGACTAAAAACTCGCTGCGGGTTTGTGTGGTGACAAGCAGTAGAGACAAGCGACAACCTGAAACAGGTACGGGAAGGCAGAAGACCTAAAAGACCTACTTGGCCCACAGCCAACGGAGTGGTGGGGTAGCTAAGAGCACAATGGGTAATCTATACGTATAAAACGACAGTTCTCAATCGAAGAGCGGCTTTGGGAGAAGAATTAACAGCATGCCGTGACAAGATAGGCTGGTTGCGTTATGGCCACAGTGGCGTGACGTGTACTTACACGTAAGGTTTCAAGGTTTTATTGAGCTTTTTGTCCCTGGGGGCTAGAAAACAGAGTTACATTCACACAAGACATTCCTTATGAACAAGTACTTGAGTACTAATAATGAATTACTACCGCACTGTATACATTAATAATAAGAATAAATAACTTTTGTGCAGCGCTATTCTCTGGCGTACACAAACTCACTGCACTTTACAACATTCTTAAATGAGAACAAATAAAAATCGAAAGTAACATGCTGACGAAAGTAATACATATATAACACTAATAGTGTACAGCGCGCGCGACTGCGCACATACACACACACACACACACACACACACACACACACACACACACACACACACACACACACACACACACACACACACACACACACAAACACACACACACACACACACACACACACAAACACGCAAGTGTACATGTTCCGCATGAGAAGTAGCAATATACAAAGAAAAAATCATTATGTTACTACCTACCCTTAATTGTTGTTTTGGATCTTTCGCATGCGCGCGATTTGTTCATCGGCTACACATAAAAGTAGCATTGCAGTAGTCCAATCTTGACGTGATCATAGACACAACAAGCTTCTCTGTAGAACTGTTAGAGAGGAACGGACGGATAGAGGCGATTCTCCTGAGTGCAAGAAACGTAGTGCGGCGGAGGCATTGACAGTGTCTGGTCAAGATGCACTCCAAGGTACGTAACGGTGGTCTGAAAAGGAATGCTACTTCCACCTATATCTGAAGACTCGGAGTCGACCGAACTGATGCGCTCTGATGGTTCGTCTCTTTTGTTTTCTGTGTTAAGCTTCAGTTTGCTGCTTTGCATCCATGAAAAGGTTCGCTTATATAGGATTGAGTGTTGGACTGAGAAGAAGTGAAATCGCCAGGTGGTGCACTGTCAGAGATTTCTGTGTCATCAGCATACTTGTGATAGTCCCAGCTGTGACATGAGGTGACATCAGACAGGGGTTGCGAGTACAGGGTGAATAGTACAGGTCCGAGGGCTGATCCTTGAGGAACACCAAAGACGAGGGGTATTGGTGTGGACTTCAAACCGTCATCCATAACGGACTGCGTCCTATCACTTACGTATGACTCAAACCAAGACAGCGCTGCTCCTGAGATTCCAAAGGTGCTCTCAAGTCGTCTTAATAGGTTGGCATGGTCAAAGGTGTCAAAAGCAGCACTCAGTGCAAGTACTGACACAGGTTTCTGATCAGAATTTGTAAGGAGGCCTTCTAATACACTCCAAACAGCAGTTTCGGTGCTGTAAGTAAGCTATTTGTGCAAAATGAGACTGCAGTTGAAGAAGAACTACCCTCTCTTGTATCTTCGAAATGAATTGGAGATTTGAGGTTGGTCTGAAATTTCTTAAATCATTAGATTCAAGACCCGGTTGCTTCATTATGGGTGTCCCAAGAGCCTGCTTTAACCATGACTGGACAGTGCCGGCAGACACAGAAACACTGACAATCCTTGTGACAAGGTGGGCCAGCTGGTCATGCAGACACTGCTTTGTCAGAGTAGCGGGGATGGGGTCAAGGGTGCAACATTTCCTTGTTGACTGAGAAATGAGTCTAGGGATGAACTCTTCTGTCACAGGTTTAAACATGGACACGTGAGGTCCATCGAACTTATAAAAGGATGGTGGTTCATGGGGACAAGAGTCGAGGTCTTCACGGATCAGCCAATACACTCTTAATGACGTCATTTTTGTTTTGGTGTTAACATCATTACATACCTCCCTACACGAATCAGCTGATACCTTCACTCCTGCTCACGTCCTTTTCATCGTTGACACCATTACACACATCAAGCATTACCCCTCCACTCCTGTTCACGTCATTTCAATGTTGACATTACACACATCATTACACATATCAACCACTACACGTCCACTCCTGTTCACGTCATTTTCAACGTTAACATCACTGCATACATCAACCGCTGCATCTCCACTCCGGGTCACGTCATTTTCAGCGTTAATGTCGTCACCTTTGCCAGCCGTCCATTTCACTTTTCGGCAACAAAAAATTTGTACACACATCACCTATCACACCTGCATCCATATTCACGGCATTTTCAACCTTAACGTTAACGTCATTACACACGTCATCCATCTCCCCGAAGTCCATATTCACAATATTCTCACCATCATTACGTTCGTAAACAGTCACACCTCTGGCCCTATCCGTATCATTACCGCAATGGATAGCCTCACAGTTATCATCCATCACATCTCCATTTCTACTTCTACCGTTCGCACCATTAAACATTAACATATACATCAACTATCTGTTGGTAGGTCTGACGAGGGCTTCACACCGCCAGTCCTGCCGACCAGAAAGATACGAGCGGCGTCTGTGTAAGTAACATGGTGCTTAAAGTCCACGGAAACCATATCGCTAGAGAGGCAGACGGAAGTAGCAGTGTTCCCGTCATTCGTTTAAGGCAAATACACGGCAGCACAGATGTGGTGATGCTGTTTAATGTGTGCTTGCATTTCTTTATTTCATTTTATTGCATAGCTCATTTTTAAAAATAGTTTCGTGTGTGTGTGTGTGTGTGTGTGTGTGTGTGTGTGTGTGTGTGTGTGTGTGTGTGTGTGTGTGTGTGTGTGTGTGTGTGTGTGTGTGTGTGTGTGTGAGAGACAAGATATTGTCCACAAACCACAACCTTTTCGAAGAGAAAGGAAGTCAAAGCGGAATCGAACCGAGGCCCTTCTGCTTACCAGCCTAAAGCCCGCTCTTAACTGGGCGAATGTTTGTTCGCCGAACATAATTCGGAGACTTCGACGAACTATGATTCGTTTCTTAATTGAACTTTTAGTTCGCCGAACATGGTTCGGACAGTCCAGACTTTACTTGGTTCTCAAATGGCTTGTAATGAGATACAAGCTTCGGCCCGAATTTGCGGGTGACGCACAGCAGGCAGCATGATCGAAAATGTAGGCTAAAGTCAAGTAAATATACTTTAATCATCACTCACAGGGTACTTCAACTAACTACTGTCTCATTCTGGGTCTACGAGACAAGGCTGCGCCTCCCACAAGTCAACAAATAAACAAATTCCCTCCAAAGCGCGTGAAGAACCTAGTGACACCGTCTTCAATTTAAAAAAAAAAAAAAAAAAAAAATCATCCACAGGAGAGCGCTGCTCTCAGCCAATCAGAGGTAATGTTCGTCGAATAGGGCGAATGTTCCCAGAACATGTTGAGCGAAGCTTTTTGGACCCCGACTATAGCTTCGACGAATACTTCCAAGTAGGTTCGCGAATAAAAGTTGGCCCAGTTGAGAACCAACTAGCTTCGCCGAATACTTCCAAGTAGGTTCGCGAAGAGACATTCGCCCAATTAAGAACGGGCTTAACGCCTTACCGCTGGGCCACATCGGCTCACGGCCTTTGCGTTCCACGCAGTACTTATTTATATCCCACTTGGCACTGGACACTGTAGGCTTGAGGGGGGCCGTGGGACACACGTTGACTGGTTGTGGTGTGGCCGTGGGACACACGTTGATTGGTTGTGGTGTGGCTGTGGGACACACGTTGATTGGTTGTGGTGTGGCCGTGGGACACACATTGATTGGTTGTGGTGTGGCCGTGGGACACACGTTGACTGGTTGTGGTGTGGCCGTGGGACACACGTTGACTGGTTGTGGTGTGGCTGTGGGACACACGTTGACTGGTTGAGGTGTGGCTGTGGGACACACGTTGACTGGTTGTGGTGTGGCTGTGGGACACACGTTGACTGGTTGAGGTGTGGCTGTGGGACACACGTTGACTGGTTGTGACGAAGGCACTGTAATATAATTATACGGATTTTACGAGATGCAACCTGTCATGATCTACTTGTGATCTACCCTCCAACGGTAAGAATTAATAACAATGACTGTAATGGTATTATTGCTTGGAGTAAATCTGGATTTGATTAAAGACGCATGCAGGCTTGCGTTCTTTCTTCTTTTTCTTTTTGTGTGTAATCAATAGTTTGTCCTGCTCATCTTGAGACAGCGAGAAGGGGTCTGTCTGTGGACAAGGTCAGAGAGGCAGGCAGAGAGGGGCATTTCCCTAATCTGACTGACGTGTAATAATGATAATGTAGCAGGCACAGAGCATTTTGTGGCGGATGTGCTTCTGAACGAGAAGTCAATGGGAGGTGTGGGGGTGCGGAGGGGGGGCAAGAGGTGGTGGTTGGGCGGTGGGCAGGGGGCAGGGGGCAGAGAGGGTGGGGGTGGGGGTAGTCGAAGCCTCCGTTGTGGAGAAGGGCAAAACGCCACGAAGGGAGGGGCGAAGGCCAGCAGAGCCAGTGAGGAAGAACAGGCCGAGGAAGAAGCGGAGAATGCTGGCATAGATCAGTCTCCACGGACACCGGGCATGTTTATTACAGTCTAGCTTGGATGTCGGCAAGGTGGCGATCTAGCCTGAACAAGGGGCGAAACGATGATGACTCAACCTGTCACTAAATCCACAAAAATGAAAGAAAAAGGAGAAGAGTAAGTAAGTAAGCTGGTGTTTTACGTCCAGTCAACCGGTATGTTATATCAGGGCGAAGAAGAAGAAGAAGAAGAAAGAAAGAAAGAAACAAGAATGACCGCTAGCGTTCTAAAACAGTTCTCATGTTGTGTTTTGTTCTAAAGAATAGCGTTCTTTTGAACCTTTTGTGTGCGAAAATGAGCATGTATCTGTTGCAAAGTTATCCTTGTTTGTTTAGAGGATGATGTCGACTATTGTGTGTGTGCAGAATCATGGGCAGTGTGAGTTAGTGAATCCCACAGGACGGCAGAGTGTGAGTTGGTGAATTCTTCAAGATGGCAGAATGTGACTTGTTGAATCCTCCCAAACTGCAGAGTGTGAAATGGTGAATCCTCCCAAACCGCAGAGTGTGAATTGGTGAGTCCCCCCAAACTGCAGAGTGTGAATTGGTGAGTCCCCCCAAACTGCAGAGTGTGAATTGGTGAGTCCCCCCAAACTGCTGAGTGTGAATTGGTGAGTCCCCCCAAACTGCAGAGTGTGAATTGGTGAGTCCCCCCAAACTGCAGAGTGTGAAGTGGTGAATCCTACAATATGGCGGACTGTCGGTTTACTCTGACACGCGGCCTCCCGGCCAACGAAGGACGGAAACCAAGATGGAGGTGAAGGCGACAAGGCGCCCTCTTTGTCCCACTGCATTGGAACTGTTGTGTTTTGTCCTGACCAACACCGTTCTTTTTCATGTAGTGCTTAACGTTCATGACGTGCTTAACGTTCATGAAGTGCTTAACGTTCATGGAGCAGATGAAGGAATACATTAATTCTCACTCACTGCTCTGATGCAATGAACGCCAGACAGAGCACATCAGACACGTGTGTTATGTTACTGTAGCCGTGTCCTGATTACGTATGTTAAAGGTTTCGCTACAGACTGTCAGATAACTGATTTCCATCATACTAACATTCTTTAGCCTGTCCTTACCGACAGTCAGATACGATCAGATAACTCTTTATCGTCACTATCAGATTAACTCATATTTGCATACAGTATGTCAGATAACCGTTGACCTGACCCTATGAGATTCACTGGTGTATGCATACAGTATGTCATATGTCAGATAACCGTTGACCTGACTACACATATTCACTAAGCTTTGGATATACACTGTCACGTAACTGTGGAACCCGGTAACGTATAATATGTGGTCGATTTGTAATGGTCTGCCACATGTACCTCCGTTGTCACGGAATGTATTAAAACATGTATTGGTTTCCCATATTTTTGTTAGCATGTACATGCATTCGTTCTGTTATTATCCTGATGTCACAGACAGGTACAAGTGCTGGTTTAGTCTTACATCTGTTCTAATGTTGTAATGTGTATCTATTCAACTTGTC
>OY757548.1:22718088-22723088 GCA_963584105.1 Alviniconcha strummeri
TCTTTAAAAAAAATCTACTCACGAGCTCGACTTCTCTTCTTCTTCTTCTTCTTCTTCTTTTTCTCCTTCTTTCTTTTTGTTTTTCCACTTTTTCTGTTTGTTCTTTTTCTTCATAGTACTGTGGTAAGCCCAACAGTTTGAGCAAGGCTCCACATTTTGTGTTTTTTGTTTCGATGGAATCGTCCTGTTGGGATGAAAAGTGGGCTGAATTGTGTGAAGACTTGCCATTTTGGCAAGTCACTTTTTTCTTTTCTTTTTAAATTGAGCTTTCTTTGTTGTCGTTTATTGGTTTCATTCTCTCCGGGTGCTGGTGGAGTTTTGTGTTTTTATTCAGCTTAGCGCTGCTTCTTTCTTTTCTGAGTTTTCCCGTGTCCTCTGGTCTGCTGGACCTCCCCAACATAATGGTTGTATAGTTCCGGACCGCGGACCGCGGACCGCGGGGATGGCAGCAGTGAAGGAGAGCCCTCCCTCCTTGTCCCTCTCCCACCCTCCGGTTGGTAGCGTGGGAAAGTTGGGCTCGGTTTGGGAGAGTGGTATATATATATATATATCTGGCGATGCGCGCCAAAACTGGGACACTAGTGCTGATCATCGAGAGGTGAGGACTGCTCATTCTCTCCTCCGGCCCAACCTCTGGGTCAGGCCCTCTTCTTCTTTTTTTCTTCTTTTTTTTTATTATGGAGAGTAGCCTGCGGTGGATGGCTACAGTTTGAAACAGGTTACTTCCTCGCTTTCTTTTTGTTTTGTTGTTGTTGTTTTTAGACCGGCGCTCTCGTCTTTTCTGTAGGGTTTTCACAAGTGGTTGAGTTCCTAGGGTTACGGTTAGAACGTGAGGTTCTTCATTTTATATTAAAGTGTTACATCCAGAGAAAGGATTGTTAAGTTCTCTGGGTACAACTTGAAATAAAGAGGAAGTATTTAATGCTCCATTTTTCTTAAAAGTACAGGCTATTTTTCCATTATCATTAAAGTTTTACTTGTAATACAGGATGCCCCCCTCTATATGCTCTAGATTTATACTCCATTACTTGCTAATCAGTTGTTGTTGTTTTTTGCATTTTGTTTTCTCCTCATTATATATAAATGTAGTGTATTTGATTATGAATATTCTGTTCTTTCTTCTTTTTTCTCTCCGCTATTTTCTTTCTTTTTTCTTTCCCCCATTTGTGTTAAGGTGTACTATTGTTTTATTTAGTTTTGTCCCCCCCACCCCCACGCTCATTTTCTGTGACCTGAACGTCAGTGCAGTGTCAGCGTGTGTGTTAAACAACATTTTTTTAATACTTTTTATACTTTATAAATATATATGTTCAGCGCTCTCTCCTCTGTTTTCTCTCTCTCTCCCTCTTTTTTATTTGTAATAAAAAATATATTTATTTATGTGTAGCTTAGAAAAGCCTAGTTGATAGGCATGTTTTAAGTTTTTTGTTTGTTTGTTTGTTCTCTCTCTCTCTCTCTCTTGTAATATTTTTAATTATTATTTATTTGTAGCTTTTTAAAAAGCCAAGTTGTTAGATATGTTTCAAGTTTGTTGTTGCTTTGGTTGTTTGGTTTCGCTCAACTTTTTCGCCTTAAACGTATATGAACTAATATCCTGTACCCTTTTGATGTATTTTTTTGTTTTGTTGTATCTGAAATACATGTGTAACTGTTTATTAGCAGAATACAATATGGAAACGCACTGATGATGTGATCACTGAGTGTTGTGCTGTTTCGTTTCCATGGTCTAAATGTTGTGTTTGTTTGTGTGTTGGCCCGGCAGGGCGTCCTCGACACTATGCCAACGTATTCAAGCCTCAAAAAGACACAGGGCGCTACACTCGTACCCAAGTGCCAAAGTGTTCTGTCAAAAAGACACAGGGCGCTACACTCGTACTCAAGTGCCAAAGTGTTCTGTCAAAAAGACACAGGGCGCTACACTCGTACCCAAGTGCCAAAGTGTTCTGTCAAAAAGACACAGGGCGCTACACTCGTACCCAAGTGCCAAAGTGTTCTGTCAAAAAGACACAGGGCGCTACACTCGTACCCAAGTGCCAAAGTGTTCTGTCAAAATGGCCGAGTTGACCAGTGACTGGAACAGTCAGAGTGGTGTCAACAAGGTGACGCACAGCCGACTATGGCAGTGGTTTGTGTCAGTTAGTAACTGAAATGTAAAGTCCTGCCTACCGCACACGGCCATCTCGGGGCAAATAAACACCTGTCAGTCCACACACCACACACACACACACACACACACACACACACACACACACACACCACACACACACACACCACACACACACACACAACACACACACACACACATACACACACACACACACACACACACACACACACACTCACACACACACACACACACACACACCACACACACACACACACACACACACACACACACACACCACACACACCACGTACACACACACACACACACACACACACCACACACTCACACACACCCACACACACACTCACACACACACACTCACACACACACACACACACACATACACACACACACACACACACACTCTCACACACACACACACACACACACACACACACACACACACACACACACACACACACACACACACACACACACACACAACACACATATATCATCACCATTCGCGTGATAATGACACCGAAGGACGCGAAGGAAAATACTTAGTTTTTTTATAATTTCTTTTTATTGCGTTCGAAGTATTGTCTCGGTTTATGAGATCAAATACATCGCACGCTGGTAGTAGGTTCTGCCTTGGCAAGAATGCCTGTACTCGATTTTCATTGACTTATGCGGATTGTGTCAGATTAGTCAGATGAGAATGGAGCAAGTTTGAAATTTAAATGTAAAACCTGTCCCCGCATGACGTCACTGCCTTGGTTTCGATCCTAGGGCTGGCGGAGGCTGAAGTGAAATTCAGTTTATTTTCGCGTCATAATGCCAGTCGTCTGAGCGTTTACCTGGCCTCTTTTCTTTAAGTACTTCCTGACACTTAGAGCAAAGAAAGAAACAACCCACACAATTTTTTTTTTTTTTTTACCGTGGTCAAGATCACGGGAATCATTGTAATCAGTCCTAAATGATGCCAACAGTCCTGAGTGATGTCAGTAGTCCTAAGTGATGTCTGTGTGTGCCTCGCTCTGCATTGCCTGCTGGCCACAGCCTGTGTGTGCCTCGCTCTGCATTGCCTGCTGGCCACAGCCTGTGCCTCGCTCTGCATTGCCTGCTGGCCACAGCCTGTGTGTGCCTCGCTCTGCATTGTCTGCTGGCCACAGCCTGTGTGTGCCTCGCTCTGCATTGCCTGCTGGCCACAGCCTGTGTGTGCCTCGCTCTGCATTGCCTGCTGGCCACAGCCTGTGTGTGCCTCGCTCTGCATTGCCTGCTGGCCACAGCCTGTGTGTGCCTCGCTCTGCATTGCCTGCTGGCCACAGCCTGTGTGTGCCTCGCTCTGCATTGCCTGCTGGCCACAGCCTGTGCCTCGCTCTGCATTGCCTGCTGGCCACAGCCTGTGTGTGCCTCGCTCTGCATTGTCTGCTGGCCACAGCCTGTGTGTGCCTCGCTCTGCATTGCCTGCTGGCCACAGCCTGTGTGTGCCTCGCTCTGCATTGCCTGCTGGCCACAGCCTGTGTGTGCCTCGCTCTGCATTGCCTGCTGGTCACAGCCTGTGCCTCGTTCTGCATTGCCTGCTGGCCACAGCCTGTGCCTCGTTCGGGAGGTTGACAGGCACGAGTCAGCAAGTGCGCGACTCTCTTTGTCCAGTTTCTGGTCGGGCAAAGACAGCGGACTTGCACTCTCTGGCTGGTTACCACGCAATGCCGATTCCTCTCACTGCCATTACAACGCCTCCCATTGGCTGCTTTCTACGACTGATCAATAATTACAATACCTCCTGCTTTCTATAACTGATCATTAATTACAATACCTCCCATTGGCTGCTTTGCATAACTGATCATTACAACACCTCCTATTAGGTGCTTTCTATACCTGATCATTAATTACAACACCTCCGATTGGCTGTTTTCTATACCTGATCATTAATAACAATACCCCCGATTGGCTGTTTTCTATAAGTGATCATTAATTACAACACCGTACCTCCGAGTGTCTGTTTCCTGTAACTGATCATTAATTACAGCGCATCCCACTGGCTGCTTGCTGCCACGTCAGCAGTGGGACT
The DNA here is from genome assembly GCA_963584105.1 of Alviniconcha strummeri. Lineage (NCBI taxonomy): Eukaryota > Metazoa > Mollusca > Gastropoda > Provannidae > Alviniconcha > Alviniconcha strummeri. The sequence goes on from OY757548.1 coordinate 22,722,273, forward strand.
GACCCTTGGCCTTGAGGCGGCGACAAAGCTCGGCGGCGTGGGCGTAGAGGACGTTGAGGTCGAGGAGAAAGATGCCGCCGAAGATGACGGCGAGGAAGCCGACACCGAAGTAGCCGATGCCCTGCGCGCTGGGCCGAGAGTCCTCGGCACTCACCTTCTTCCGCCGCGTGCTGGACGTGTTGTCCGGGTTCACCTGCAGCTCCTGGTAGACCAACCATCAGTCTCTTAGCTAGACCAGCCACCCGTGTGTTTAGATAGACCAACCATCAGTCCCTTAGCTAGAACAGCCACCCGTATGTTTAGGTAGATCAACCATCAGTCCCTTAGCTAGAACAGCCACCCGTATGTTTAGGTAGACCAACCATCAGTCCCTTAGCTATACCAGCCATCCGTGTGTTTAGGTAGACCAACCATCAGTCTCTTAGCTAGACCAGCCACCCGTGTGTTTAGGTAGACCAACCATCAGTCCCTTAACTAGACCAGCCATCCGTGTGTTTAGGTAGACCGATCAGCATTGTGTTTAGGTAGACCAGCCACTGGTGTCTTTAGCTAGACCAGCCAACAATGTGTACAGGTAGACCAGCTATCAGCTATCAGTTTATGGTAGATCAACTAGCAGTGTTTAAGAACATCAGTGCAGTACACAGATACATCCACCATCAGGGGATATTTAGACCAGCCATCAGTGTATATGTGGACAGGATTAATGGTACTCAACGCACAGTGAACAGTTTCAACACAGCTCATGGTAGACCAACAACCTGTGTATAAGTAGACCAACAATCAGTGTATAAGGAGACCAACAGCTAGTGTCCA
>OY757548.1:22733088-22743088 GCA_963584105.1 Alviniconcha strummeri
GTATAACGCCGCCCGCTAACTGTCGATGTCAGCTGTGACGCATAACGCCGTCCGCTAACTGTCGATGTCAGCTGTGACGCATAACGCCGTCCGCTAACTGTCGATGTCAGCTGTGACGCATAACGCCGTCCGCTAACTGTCGATGTCAGCTGTGACGTATAACGCCGTCCGCTAACTGTCGATGTCAGCTGTGACGCATAACGCCGTCCGCTAACTGTCGATGTCAGCTGTGACGTATAACGCCGTCCGCTAACTGTCGATGTCAGCTGTGACGTATAACGCCGTCCGCTAACTGTCAGCTGTGACACATAACGCCGCCCGCTAACTGTCGATGTCAGCTGTGACGTATAACGCCGTCCGCTAACTGTCGATGTCAGCTGTGACGTATAACGCCGTCCGCTAACTGTCGATGTCAGCTGTGACGCATAACGCCGTCCGCTAACTGTCGATGTCAGCTGTGACGTATAACGCCGTCCGCTAACTGTCGATGTCAGCTGTGACGTATAACGCCGTCCGCTAACTGTCAGCTGTGACACATAACGCCGCCCGCTAACTGTCGATGTCAGCTGTGACGTATAACGCCGTCCGCTAACTGTCGATGTCAGCTGTGACGTATAACGCCGTCCGCTAACTGTCAGCTGTGACACATAACGCCGCCCGCTAACTAGGAAACACTTTGGAAAAACGCGGCCCTTACTTGTGTGGCAGAACAAAGACCTGACACTGGCTCTCGCCCTGTGGCTCACTGTAGTGACAAGCGATACTTCATCTGACAGGATGTTGTTCTCGGGTGGGTGGGTGGCAAAGGTAACACGTGTTGAGTAAGGTGTGTAATGCACTCATTTGACCATGTTCGTCAAAAACGTAACGATTTATGCGCTGTGTAAACGCTGTTGTTTGGGACAGTAAAGATTCCGGCTAAACTGTTTGTGGGGTAGCCTATATAGGCCGAAATATTGTACATTTCCAGAGCTATTGCAATGGTGTGCTGACTAGGCGTCTTTCTAAGAAACCATGATCTTCTTTGAGTGTGTTACATTGTAGTGTATGGTTTGTACTTGCCTAAGGCGGTATAAAAGGTACAAGAAGACAGGTAGCCTATGTTTAACGCCACCTCCAGTCATCACAGAGGAATGACAGACGTGACGCCACCTCCAGTCATCACAGAGGAATGGCAGGCGTGACGCCACCTCCAGTCATCACAGAGGAATAACGGACGTGACGCCACCTCTAGTCATCATAGAGGAATGACAGACGTGACGTCATCTACAGTCAGAACAGAGGAATGACAGACGTGACGTCACCTCCAGTCAGAACAGAGGAATGACAGACGTGACGTCACCTGTAGTAATAACAGAGGAATGACAGACGTGACGTCACCTCCAGTAATAACAGAGGCATGGTAGACGTGACGTCACATCCAGTCATAACAGAGGAATGGTATACGTGACGTCACATCCAGTCATAACAGGGAAATGGTATACGTGACGTCACCTCCGGTCATAACAGGGAAATGGTAGACGTGACGTCACCTCCAGTCATAACAAGGAAATGGGATACGTGACGTCACCTCCAGTCATAAAAGGGAAATGGTAGACATCGGGCAAAGTTGATTTGTCATTGCATGCTGGATGACAGTCTAGTCAGTGACTTGTCAGTGACTTGATTTTAACTCAATTTTGTATCGATACTAATTCAGGAGAGAGAGACATGCAGATACTGAGAGACAGACATACAGATACAGAGAGACAAACATACAGACAGGCATGCAGGCAAGGAGGGAGGCAGGCAGACAGACAAACAGGCAGACAGACAGAAGGGGAGACAGACAGAGATCAGTTCCTCACCATTAGCAAAGTTCCCATCGATCTCCCTCCCCCTTTGGCCAAAACTCCCATTTCCTGTTCTTTCTCACTCAAACGAAGGGAAAACAGCGCATAAAAGGGTGTTTGTATTGCTGCCGCTGCTTGGCGATGTGACCGACGGCAAGGCAAATACACAAGACGATTGATCAGGCTGGCATACACGCAGCAATCAATAGCTGGCACCACTGAAGTAGACCACGGGAGAGCGGTTCTCTGCAAGATGTGCTACGGGACCAACAGGCCGCTTGCAGGTGGCGACGCTGGCTGCAGTGGTACGTACGTACAGGTACGTACGTGGTACGTACAGGTGTGACTCCCCAGCGAGCGTGAGGTTCGCATCAGGGCTGGGTTGTACGATAGCAAAATCTTGGCGGGAGTCACCTAGCAGGAATCACGTGGCCGGAAGTAGCATCCCAGCGAGTTAGATGGGTAACTGTACAGAACACGACTTGTGGAAGGTGGCGCTGACTTATACTGCCTCCTAATCCAAGAGCTACTTCTCTGCCGCCTACGAAAGCTAGGATACCCCAAAACATAGCATGCCGGCTGCAAGAGAGAGCATCGTCTGATCGAGAAATCGACACGTTGGCATCAAGGTGATAATTATAGTACAGAATAATAATAATGGGAGATTGATGGGGTAGTGTGTCGGATCAACCACTCAGATGCATGCATTTTGCACGATCCACTCGAGAGTTTTTGTTCCATTCACGAAATTCCAAAGACTAGAATAACAGACCTCTGCGCCCCTTCCTCCCACCACCCCCACCTTACGATTTATTGTTTATTTTCGACACGCTTTGGACGAAAACCGAATCACGGTAAACGAGACCACGGTTCTGTTTTGAGTGAATAAAATAAGATAGCTGGGACCATTTCACCGTTAAATAATTAACACTCTGGAATTAAAGCAGTTGATTCTCTCTGTGTGAAATTATCCCTCCCAAAAGTTCCCCAAGCCAAACACTATATAGATATAAATAGATATTGGGATTTGTACGTTGATTTACTCATGCTTGTTTCCTTATTCCCCCCCCCCCCCCCCGCCCCCACCCCACCCGCTCTCTGTTTCTCTCTGCCTTTCTCTTTCTCTGTCTCTCTCTGTCTCTGTCTGTCTGTCTGTCTCTCTCTGCCTCTCCCTGAATTCTGGTTAACTCACTAACTTAGCTTGCTACTGCTGTCAATGAATTCCGGCTAACTCATTGACTTAGCTTGCTACCACTGTCAGTGAATTCTGGCCAACTCATTGACTTAGCTTGCTACCGCTGTCAGTGAATTCTGGCCAACTCATTGACTTATTAGTTTGCTACCACTGTCAGTAAATTCTGGCCAACTCATTGACTTAGCTTGCTACCGCTGTCAGTGAATTCTGGCCAACTCATTGACTTATTAGTTTGCTACCACTGTCAGTAAATTCTGGCCAACTCATTGACTTAGCTTGCTACCACTGTCAGTAAATTCTGGCCAACTCATTGACTTAGCTTGCTACCGCTGTCAGTGAATTCTGGTTAACCATATTCATCAACACCCTAGTCCCCTGACCTCCCGTTCACTGCGGCCGGCTGCTGTGACGTGCAGACTGTTTGTTCTGTCGGCGCGGCGCAGTGACTCTCTCACACAGACCCGCTTGGAGCTCCCCCCGCCCGTTGTCCGTACAGCCAGGCGTGACGTCAGCCCACGTCCCGTCGTCAGTCGGTGTGCTGACTCGCAATTGCCACCATGGACCAAGAGCTGATCGATGCAGACACAACAGTGGGCGATCTCGGACCGGATCGTTCCGTTCCGCTGGGATATGTAGAAGTCGCCACCAGCGTTACGGCCCACAGTCGTCACACTCTACACAGCTCGCCGCCGGGGAACGGTGATAGCTCAGTGGTACAGCGCTGGACTCGTGATCGAAACGTCGCGGGTTCGAGTCCAGGCAGGTGCGCTGGGGGATTTTCTTCTCCGGAGTCAAGTTTCTGTGCTGACTCTTATTTCGGTATCCGTTCCACCCCCGTATGACCGCAGTTGCACCTAAAAGATCCCGCTCGTTCTGCCAAAAGTGCAGGGGGCAGGTTGCACGTACGTTTTGAGTCTCGCATCTCCCCATCAACATTTTGCCTGGCATCTCAGCTAGCTGACACCCAGTGACACCATATAATTTTTGTAACACAGCGTCCACACAGACTGTCTTAGACATGACCTAGCGCACCTTGTGGCGGGCGCTAATGTAACAGCTGTACCACAAAGGCCTACTTCACGCTCACCTTGATGACGTACTACCGACAGTCCTGCTGTAATCTGAACCCTAATACAGGCAGTCACCCCGCTAACACAGGCAGTCACCCCCCCAGTGCAGTCATCCCATAATACAGTCACCCCTAACATAGTCACCCCCTTATACAGTCACCCCCTAATACAGACACCCCCCAATAAGTCACCCCCTAATACAGTCACCCCCTAATAAAGTTACCCTCTAATACAGTCACCCCTAATACAGAAAGCACCCCCTGATACAATCACCCCTAATACAGTCACCCCCTAATACAGACAGTCACCCCCTAATACAGTTACCCATAATGCAGACAGTCACCCCCTAAAACAGGCAATCACCACACAAATAAGGTAATCATCGAGCTAATAGAGGCAGTCATCCCCTAATGCAGTCACCCATAATGAAGTCACCCCTAAAATAGGCAATCACCCCACAAATAAGGTAATCATCGAGCTAATAGAGGCAGTCACCCCCTAATGCAGTCAACCATAATGCAGACAGTCACCCCTAAAACAGGCAATCACCACACAAATAAGGTAATCATCGAGCTAATGGAGGCAGTCACCCCCTAATGCAGTCACCCATAATGCAGACAGTCACCCCCTAAAACAGGCAATCACCCCACAAATAAGGTAATCATCGAGCTAATAGAGGCAGTCATCCCCTAATGCAGTCACCCATAATGCAGTCACCCCCTAAAACAGGCAATCACCCCATAAATAAGGTAATCATCGAGCTAATGGAGGCAGTCACCCCCTAATGCAGTCACCCATAATGCAGACAGTCACCCCCTAAAACAGGCAATCACCACACAAATAAGGTAATCATCGAGCTAATGGAGGCAGTCACCCCCTAATGCAGTCACCCATAATGAAGACAGTCACCCCCTAACACGGGCAATCATCACACTAATACAGGCGTTTATCACGCTGAATTAATGCAAGCGGAAGTGAAACAGTCCATTCCCTTCCCGCTTGATAACGATCACTGGTCAGGTCGGTATTCCACTTCCACGTCAACCCGATAATGACTACTGCATGGTCAGGTCGGTATTCCACTTCCACGTCAACCCGATAATGACTACTGCATGGTCAGGTCGGTATTCCACTTCCACGTCAACCCGATAATGACTACTGCATGGTCAAGTCGGTATTCCACTTCCACGTCAACCCGATAATGACTACTGCATGGTCAAGTCGGTATTCCAGTTCCACGTCAACCCGATAATGACTACTGCATGGTCAAGTCGGTATTCCAGTTCCACGTCAACCCGATAATGACTACTGCATGGTCAAGTCGGTATTCCAGTTCCACGTCAACCCGATAATGACTACTGTTCAGGTCAGTATAACAGTTCCGTGTCTGTTTGATAACGACCATTGTTCAAGTCAGTATATCAGTTCAGTGTCTGTTTTATAACGACCGGGGAAAGTCCAGCTATGATTGTATTTTATTCCCCAAACAAAAAGACGAAGTCAGTCACTCGTGCTCAGCAGTGTCTGTGGCGTTCCCTTCTGTCGGCACAAAGTTTCGTCTGTCGCTGAAGAGAAAACCCTGTGCTGTCTGAAGCAGTCTATACAGCAAGTAGCCCAACTGCCCTCTCCGCCTTTGTTTTCAAGTTCAGAATGGATCACAGCACTCAGCCCGGCTTTAGTGCATTTCTTTCAAACTCTCACCTGCGGGAAATTCGATCAATGAAAATCAATACAAGGAAGATTAAGGTACTCTATTCAAACAACAATTGATGACTTTGTCGATACAAAATCACGTCACAATTCGCCTTTTTTTTTTCTTTTCTTTTCTTTTTTCTTCTTTTCGACCGCTCGATAGAAAAAAAAAAGCAAGCAGTTCTACTCCTGCTTCGACTGGTCGCTAGGCAACGCACCCAAGTACCGCCCTGGTGACTGTGCCCCAGGCGTGTGACGGACCTGGTGACCGCCCTGGTGACTGTGCCCCAGGTGTGTGACGGACCTGGTGACCGCCCTGGTGACTGTGCCCCAGGCGTGTGACGGACCTGGTGACCGTGCTGTTTTGAGCAAGCCAAGAGAGGAGAGTAAAACAGAAGGTCCGTTGGTAGAAAGAGAATCCGTTGGTAGGAAGACAGTCCGTGTAGGGAGACAGACCATGTAGGAAGACAATCCGTTGGTAGGAAGACAATCCGTTGGTAGGAAGACAATCCGTTGGTAGGAAGACAATCCGTAGGTAGGAAGAGTCAGTAGGTAGGAAAACAATCCGTGTGGAAAGGCAACGCATAGGTAGGTAGACAATCCCTGTGGAAAGACAGTCGGTAGACAGGAAGGCAGTTCGTGGGTAGGATGACAGCTTTTTATCTCATGAATGTTCAGCCGATTTCAGTCACGCTCCTCTGACACCACTCTCCTGTTTTCCCGTTCACCGCCCCGTTCTGCCTGTTCAGACGTCTGGATTCCGTCACGGCGTCGGTCCGGAACCGCTGTCCTGTTTTCTCATCGAAACCCATAAACTCTGCATGCCTTCCCCCTCCTTCCTCCCGTTCCTGCTCCAGTAACCTTGCCCGCTTTCTGTACCTGTTTTGGACTGAGTACTTTCTGTATCCGTTTTGGACTCAGTACTTTCTGTACCTGTTTTGGACTGAGTACTTTCTGTACCTGTTTTGGACTGAGTACTTTCTGTATCCGTTTTGGACTGAGTACTTTCTGTACCTGTTTTGGACTGAGTACTTTCTGTACCTGTTTTGGACTGAGTACTTTCTGTGTCCGTTTTGGACTGAGTACTTTCTGTACCTGTTTTGGACTGAGTACTTTCTGTGTCCGTTTTGGACTGAGTACTTTCTGTATCCGTTTTGGACTGAGTACTTTCTGTGTCCGTTTTGGACTGAGTACTTTCTGTATCCGTTTTGGACTGAGTACTTTCTGTGTCCGTTTTGGACTGAGTATTTTCTGTGTCCGTTTTGGACTGAGTACTTTCTGTGTCCGTTTTGGACTGAGTACTTTCTGTACCTGTTTTGGACTGAGTACTTTCTGTACCTGTTTTGGACTGAGTACTTTCTGTGTCCGTTTTGGACTGAGTACTTTCTGTACCTGTTTTGGACTGAGTACTTTCTGTGTCCGTTTTGGACTGAGTACTTTCTGTATCCGTTTTGGACTGAGTACTTTCTGTGTCCGTTTTGGACTGAGTACTTTCTGTATCCGTTTTGGACTGAGTACTTTCTGTGTCCGTTTTGGACTGAGTATTTTCTGTGTCCGTTTTGGACTGAGTACTTTCTGTGTCCGTTTTGGACTGTACTTTCAGAGAAGGGTTCAGCAGAGGCCTGAGGCCAAAAAGTGCGGCCCACATATCATATCAGTCTCAGAATCAGAACATTTCTTGCACAGGTGTTAAATAGTGTGTCCAGACCTACAGCCTGATTTTCATACCATTCTTTGGGATTAAAGTGTTTTCACCATTCTTTGGGATTAAAGTGTTCTCACTTTTCTTTGGGATTAAAGTGTCCTCACCATTCTTTGGGATTAAAGTGTTTTCACCATTCTTTGGGATTAAAGTGTTCTCACTTTTCTTTGGGATTAAAGTGTCCTCACCATTCTTTGGGATTAAAGTGTTCACAACAGTCTTTGGGATTAAAGTGTCTCCACCATTCTTTGGGATTAAAGTGTTCCCATCATTCTTCGGGATTAAAGTGTTCTCACCATTCTTCGGGATTAAAGTGTTGTCACCATTCTTCGGGATTAAAGTGTCTCACCATTCATTGGGATTAAAGTGTCCCCACCATTCTTTGGGATTAAAGTGTTGTCATCCTCACCATTCTTTCGGACTAAAGTGTTGTCACCATTCTTTGGGATTAAAGTGTTCTCATATCATTCTTTAGGATTAAATTTGTTTGTTTGTTGTTGTTAATGTTGCTTTTTTGTGTGTGTGCTTTTTTTTTTTTTTTTTTCTTTCAAGTTGGTAAATTAGCGTTTTCAGACCTAAAACCTTCCTTAACGTTTATCCTGTTTTTAAACTTGAGGTATTTTCGGAAATAATGTTAAAAATGCTCCCAGGCGTAAAAACATGCTGCACGAGTTAGCCAAAGTGATGTTGTTGTTGCTGCTGCTGCCGTAGCCTTTCCCAGTCCAACGCTTGTGGGTCACCCGGTTTATGCAGTGTATGCTGACAAATGCATGCCACAGGGTGAGAGGATTGCACGTGGGACCGTTGTTATACCCCACTACACGTACACGGGCAGCCCCACGCCGTCTTCGGAGGATTTATCTCCCTTTGTGGAGCGAGGATTCTGTTATGCAATGAGCCTGTCATGGTTGAAGGTAGTCCCAACATAAATATGCAGTCATAACGACAGTTTAATGTGGCCTAGCCTAGCTTCCTGTTGTTGCTACTGTCAATGTATTGTGCACTGGATACGAAACGCATTCGCATTTATTTTATCCACACTTGTGTTGTAAGTCGTGTGGTTGTGTAATTGTCTGTTTATCATCCCGACAGATACGTTTTCAGACATTGGTTACACCCACAGGCTCACGGTTTTACAGCTGTACCACGCGGTCACAGACGGAGAGAAAGGCCAAGCCAGCATGTACAGGGCAGCCGATGGGCAAGTGGCGGTTGAAAATTAAGGTAGCCCGCGCAGCGCTGAGCCAGTGTCGGTGTCAAACAGTGGCGGTTGTTGTTGTTGATCGTTTTATACAGCGCTGTTCTCCGCTATCGAGCAGACTCACTGCGCTCGCATGTGATTCTACATAAGTGACTAGCTTTTTATAGCGCGTTTTGTTGTTGTTGTTGTTGTTGTTGTTGTTGTTTTTGAATATCCACTGAAGCTGTGTACCTACAGCGCTGGCATGGCTGGTGCTACATAAAACTGCTACCGTCTCGGCGCGTTCTGTGTACACCACACACCCATAGAACATGTCACTTCATGCAAAACCACATACGTAAAAAGTGCATGCATATTAAGCTGTAACCTGCCACCTGCACTTTTGGCAGAATGACCGCGATCTTTTACGTGCTACTGCGGTAACACGGGGATGGAACGGATACTGGAATAAGACTCAGCAGAGAAAGTTGACCCTGGAGAAGAAAATTCTCCCGCCGCTCCTGCGGGGATTCGAACCCTCGACGTTTCGATCACGAGTCCGGCGCTCTAACCACTGAGCTATCCCCGCTTTCAGGTGTCGGTGTCCAACAGCCACAGATCCGTCTGGTACACATCAGTGCCTTACGCCTGTCTGTCTGTGTTACTCAGCACCTTCATTTTGCGTCCTCAGCTGATGCCGCGGGACGCCCGGAGACAGATCCGTTGTCAAAGTGGACAAAGCGTTTGGACGTCCCACTTGACCCAGTTCCACAGCACGTTCAGCAGCTTCGCTTGTCCGGGACGAAGTCCACAAGTCGCAAAATGGATCGTTGTAGAGAAGCATTGCGGGGAAAACTGGGATAAAGGGTGGCCTGAGTATATGGTGATAGCCAGAGTCACCCATTAACCAATGGAAAGCCTTCCACTTCCTGAGGAAAGCTGCTTCCTCCACACAAAACCCCACCGGGAAAATACTGAACAGTCTGAGCTTTGGGTGACTAAGTTCCACGGGCTTCTCACGGGCCAGCAGTGGGGAAATACTGAACAGTTTGTGCTTTGGGTGACTAAGTCCCACGGGCTTCTCACGGGCCAGCAGTGGGAAAATACTGAACAGTTTGTGCTTTGGGTGAACTAAGTCCCACGGGCTTCTCACGGGCCAGCAGTGGGGAAATACTGAACAGTTTGTGCTTTGGGTGAACTAAGTCCCACGGGCTTCTCACGGGCCAGCAGTGGGGAAATACTGAACAGTTTGTGCTTTGGGTGAACTAAGTCCCACGGGCTTCTCACGGGCCAGCAGTGGGGAAATACTGAACAGTTTGTGCTTTGGGT
>OY757548.1:22753088-22769105 GCA_963584105.1 Alviniconcha strummeri
CTGTTCCTCGCCCCGACCCCCCCCCCCCCCTACCACTGGTCCCCAACTCCCCCTACCACTGGTCCCCACACTCCCCCTACCACTGGTCCCGACACTCCCTACCACTGGTCCCCACACTCCCCCTACCACTGGTCCCCACACTCCCCCCACCACTGGCCCCGACACTCTCCCTACCACTGGTCCCCACACTCCCCCTACCACCGGTCCCCACACTCCCCCTACCACCGGTCCCCACACTCCCATCCCCGCCAACACCGCGGTGCCCTGTGTGTCAGCTGTCTCCGGCAGCAGGTCATTGATGGCCGTCTGTGTTGTTGGACTGCGGTCAGCCTTCCTTCTGGCCTTGCGGGGGGTGATGTGCGGAGTGAAGATCTGAATGAGGGTGTGGAGAGTGGAGAGCTGGGTAAGAATGTGGAAAGTGGAGAGCTGGGTGAGAATGTGGAAAGTGGAGAGCTGGGTAAGAATGTGGAAAGTGGAGAGCTGGGTGAGAATGTGGAAAGTGGAGAGCTGGGTGAGAATGTGGAGAGTGGAGATATGGGTGACGGTATAGCGAGTGGAGAGATGGGTGAGAGTGTGGGGTGTGGAGATCTGGGTGAGGATGTGGGGAGTGGAGATGTGGGTGAGAATGTGGAGAGTAGAGAGCTGGGTGAGGGTGTGGGGAGTGGAGAGCTGGGTGAGGGTGTGGGGAGTGGAGATGTGGGTGAGGGTGTGGAGAGTGGAGAGCTGGGTGAGAGTGTGGGGAGTGGAGATGTGGGTGAGAATGTGGAGAGTGGAGAGCTGGGTGACTCCCTGTTCTCTCCATCTCCATCCCTGCTAATTCCTGTTTCTCGCTGGTCCCACTTACCATCAAAGCTGACCCTGAAGCGGTAGAGTAAGATAGGGTGGTCAAAAGGTTCCAGCTCCAAGTCCTTCACTGTTACAGTGGGGGGAATAAGGCGGATTATTTCGGGGAAGTCTGACGGCAGCTCAAGATAACCCGCAGGCCAAACGACCGTGTACATCAGTTTTTCATTAGGTAACTCGAAGAGTTCTATGTCTAGTAGGGCAGGTGATTCTGACTTCAGGTTCTCAATGTTGGCTCTAGCGAGGTCACTGTTCAAATTAAAGTCTCCCCCAATGACAGCAACATCTGTCTGACGGTATGTTTTCACGTCCTCGATAAAGCGTACAATACGTTGGAAATAGTCTTGTTTTTCCTCTGTTTTCCCACTGTGTGGCCCGTGCCATGACGCCAACAGAATCCGCAAACCACGCTGTGTGCCGTTGTGAGGACATGTAATGCAGGCCACCTCCACACGACCAAGACAGTCGTCACGAAACTCTTGCTCTGACTCATAGGAGGGGGACCTCATGGGAGATGAAGCAAGAAAAGGCAATGTCTGTTGACAGAACTGTTCCGATGAAATCAGTTCATCCTTAGCTCCTGCTGTTTCAGTCTGCCTCCTTGCCTGCTGCTTTTGCTGCCTCTGCTTCAGGTACAGAGGAAGCGTGTGTACGTCACGGACGTATTCTGGAAGAAATCGAGATTCGGCCTTCTTGCTATAAAATATGGCTGCATTTTCATTGCGTGTTGGACTTGATGTCCGCAGTATTTCATTGAACACTCGTTTCTTCGGATTTGTTACCTTATCCGAGCAGAAGATGAAAGTACTGAATTTGTCTAGCGCCAGCTCCTCACTGATTAAAACATGCTTGATGCCTTCCTTTTGAGCTTTAGTCATCCCAGCGGTACTACTGGCCCCTGAAACGTTAAACAGAAGAATTCTCAACTCTGTGGCTGCAGTCTGTGTCGCACTTGCAGGAACCCGGAACGGAGCATTCCCGTCGTCGTTGGGGGCACCTGCCGCCTGATGTTCACCTGAAGGACCGGCTTCTGCCATCTTGGAATCTTACCGTTCCTGCTACAACATAATCACTTGTCTGCAAAATTAAAAATTAAAAAGAAATCTGACAACATCTGTCATATACGTAATCTGGTACCTTGGAGGATTCACCAGCTCACACTCTGCCATCTTGGAGGATTCACCAGCTCACACTCTGCCATCTTGGAGGATTCACCAGCTCACACTCTGCCATCTTGGAGGATTCACCAACACACACTCTGCCATCTTGGAGGATTCACCAGCTCACACTCTGCCATCTTGGAGGATTCACCAGCTCACACTCTGCCATCTTGGAGGATTCACCAACACACACTCTGCCATCTTGGAGGATTCACCAACACACACTCTGCCATCTTGGAGGATTCACCAACACACACTCTGCCATCTTGCAGGATTCACCAGCTCACACTCTGCCATCTTGGAGGATTCACCAACACACACTCTGCCATCTTGGAGGATTCACCAACACACACTCTGCCATCTTGGAGGATTCACCAACACACACTCTGCCATCTTGGAGGATTCACCAACACACACTCTGCCATCTTGGAGGATTCACCAACACACACTCTGCCATCTTGGAGGATTCACCAACACACACTCTGCCATCTTGGAGGATTCACCAACTCACACTGCCCATGATTCTGCACACACACACACACACACACACACACACACACACACACACACACACACACACACACACACACACACACACACACACACGTCAATATCATCCAATAGACCAACAAGGAAAATATTGCAACAGGCACAAGCTCATTTTTGCACACAGAAAAGAAAGCTGTTTATTAGGACAAAACACAACATGCCAATTGTATACTATTGTATACTGGGAGCTCATCATTTAATTGATTCTGCTGTGTCTTTGGTACTCACCGCGACACCGTGAGATACTGGTTTTGAGTGCAGTTATGCACACGTTATGTGCTTGATTATTAATCATTAATTTTTGTCACAGTTACCCTCATGTATTATAGTAGCCTACGGGTAAACTACATGGTTACTGTTTTATTAGATAATTGCTGTTGTTCAGTCTTTACTTTTGCTTTCAGGTTCTATTTTGTTTGCTTGCGTCTTTTCCAACACAGACACTGTTTCCTGCTTGGTAAATAAAAGTTACGTTATGGCAACCTTTGACTTGTGACTCTTCATTAACGCTTCCAACCTGCTTCCTCACTCCCTACCCAGTACCGTGGCTCTGGTGGAGTTTATGTACCTTGTATTTACCCGCATGCCAGGTGAGAGTTACCGTAGGCGACTCGGGTCTTTGTTGTTGTGTTTGTGTTACGTATTTGGAGTGTTGAATGAAGCCATGACAGGTTTCAGTTCGCAAAATCCTATTTATTCCAGTGTCTTCGTCACAACGAGTCAACGTGTGTCCCACAGCAACCCTCCAACCAGTCAGCGTGTGTCCCACAGCCACATCTCAAACAGTCAACGTGTGTTCCACAACCAGTCAACTTGTGTCCCACGGCCACACCACAACCAGTCAACGTGTGTCCCACGGCCACACCACAACCAGTCAACGTGTGTCCCATGGCCACACCACAAGCAGTCAACGTGTGTCCCACGGCCACACTACAAGCAGTCAACGTGTGTCCCACAACTAATTAACGTGTGTCCCACAACCACACCACAGCCACTCAACATGTGTCCCACAACTAGTCAACGTGTGTCCCACAACAGTCAACGTGTATCCCACAACCAGTCAACGTGTGTCCCATGGCCACACCACAAGCAGTCAACGTGTGTCCCACGGCCACACTACAAGCAGTCAACGTGTGTCCCACAACTAATTAACGTGTGTCCCACAACCACACCACAGCCACTCAACATGTGTCCCACAACCAGTCAACGTGTGTCCCACGGCCACACCAACACCAGTCAACATGTGTCCCACAACCAGTCAACATGTGTCCCACAACCAGTCAGCATGTGTCCCACAACCAGTCAGCATGTGTCCCACGGCCACACCAACACCAGTCAACATGTGTCCCACAACCAGTCAACATGTGTCCCACAACCAGTCAACGTGTGTCCCACAACCAGTCAGCATGTGTCCCACAACCAGTCAGCATGTGTCCCACAACCAGTCAACGTGTGTCCCGCTTGTTGCTATTCATCCAGAGCAGAACATCATCAATACATTTCTGTCTGAATACAGGACTGAACAGAAAGGAAATGATCGGGTGGGGCTTTTTGACAGCTCAGTGTCATCGGCATACTTGTGATAGTCACAGTTATGGACAGAAATCACATCTGACAAAGGCTGAGAGTACGAGGTAAACAAAACCGGTACAACACGGAACCCCTACACACACACACACACACACACACACACACACACACACACACACACACACACACACACACACACACACACACACACACACACACACACACACACACACACGTACGCAGGCGGATCGCGCGCACTTGGATAGCAAACGCTGATAGCCCCGCCCCCCAACACCCGCACCCGGCTCACCCCGAGAAAAAAATCTATGTATGTATAAAATAACGACAGCAGTAAACGAAGACAGAACAGGAAATGTTACTTGGTCTGTGGGCATCCGAACTGATTCAGTCCGGTCACATCTCAGTACGCACGAAGTCAGTGTCAGCACGTCCCCCCCCCCCCCCCTCCCCCACGTCCGCTTTGGAGGAGTTGTAGAACTTTGTAGTCGACTGTGATTGGTTGTCGCTGTGCGACAGCGAGCATAGACCGAAGGGGTCTATTCTTCCCCCGAAGCGGCTGTTCCACTCAGAACTGTCTACCCGGTGTACGCTCAGCTACCCATCACTATGTTGGCTGTCGGCCAGGTAGGTCTTCACTTCTTCCGCCTTCCCGTTTCGGTTTCAGGTTGTCGGTACACAGCTTGTCAGCACACAAGCCCCCCCCCCCCCCCCCCCCCCCAAAGAAAAAAAGAAGAAAAAAAAAGATTTGCTGTCTCAAAATAGTGTGTGTGTATGTTCATAGCATACTTTTGACAACTGTATGCCGTGGTATGGCATATAATCTGTGCATGGCTGAGTCTTCTCCACACCTTCTCCCAAGCAGCCCTTTAGTTTTCTGGACCGGCTAGCTATAAAGAGCGCCAGGCACGCCACACAGCTATTTAGCTCTGTGTCAGCAGGAGTCTGACTCTGTTGCCTGTGGCAGTGCCTGGCTGACAGTACACAGTGTGGGATAGGGTTACAGGGTCATTTGTGTGTTTCCGTCTTCATTGCAATTAAAGAAGTAACTGAGGTATCTTTGTAGAAACTGCAGATGTCAAACAGCACTTTTGACACTTTAGTGTAATTTCTTTTGGAAGGAAAAAAACTGTTAGCCACTTAGTGGAGTCAAAAGGGGCATGCATGGTTGAATCTTTACTTACTATTACACTGATGTTTGTTTACCAATAAGTGCCAAACAGAAGTTTTGCAGTCAAACTAAGAACAGCACCATAAAGTACAACTACTACTAGACAGACATGCAAAGTGGTTTCAGAAAGTAAATTGAATTACCTTGGCTATGGTGGTCTGGTAGTCCACACCCTTCAGCAGTGATAAACACAACTCATCTACTCCCTACAGCACACTCATTGTGTACTGTTGTATTCCTTACATTTTACTTCTATAAGGTTTTGTCAACAAAACAACTGAAATAGAATTCAAAACATCGCCCGAGTACTATCAAAAATACTGGTATCCAAGTACAGGTATGCATTTCACAACAAGGCGTTGTGTGTCTGCCTGTGGGCAAGACCAAGTGGTAGGGATACTGACACCGGGTTCTCATTTTCAACCCCTCCTGACCTGTCAGCTAATTACTCCCATGTTTGTCAGCATGCAATGTGACGAACAGAGCCTGGAGAGTGCAGAGACCACTACACACCATCTGGGAAAACCTCTGGTCTTGATTTATGAGGTCTGATAATTTCCCTCAAGTGAAAAGGAAGGGAGAAATTGATTGTGGCACCATCAATGTTTACAACCTAACAAAACATAAATTACTGCTGTCAGAGTTGACCAAGAGGTGCCAGGGGGCAGTCTGGCATGTGAGTAAACAGGAGAGAACATCCCAAAGATGCTGAGGTGTGAAGAGTGGTGCAAAATCTTTGTGAAAGTAAGAGGAAGGGGGTTGAATCTTGAAGCTGCAGCCACCATTTCGAAACCGTCTTGTAGCCAGGCAACGGGCCCCTAGAAAACCCTGGCTGGCCTGAAACTGACCCCAGCGGGGCTAATGAGGTCAGATCAGGCAGGCGGCAGGGAGCAACTAAAGAGTACACTCTGACTGTTGCACTGAGAAGGCCGTGTGTCTCAGTCTCTGTCACACACAGCGTGGAGAGCGTGTCTGAGTTACTCTTCACCAGGCCTACCAACACTGACACGAAAGATACAAGGGGAAGAACCCTATAGAACCAGGAGGGCAAATCCAACGACACGGTTATGTCCCTTCAACTATCAACCTTTGTCAGGCCGTTTGGACGCATTGTGTGGTAGGTGTGTACAAGACACGCTGTGTGGTAGGTGTGTACAAGACACGCTGTGTCAGTGGTAGGTGTGTACAAGACATTGTGTGGTAGGTGTGTACAAGACACGCTCTGTGGTAGATGTGTACAAACCACGCTGTGTGGTAGGTGTGTACAAGACACGCTGTGTTTTAGATTTGTACAAGACACACTGTGTGGTAGGTGTGTACAAGACACGCTGTGTCAGTGGTAGGTGTGTACAAGACACACTGTGTAGTAGGTGTGTATAAGACACACTGTGTAGTAGGGGTGTACAAAGCACTCTGTGCGGTAGGTGCGTACAAGACACACTGTGTAGTAGGTGTGTACAAGACACGCTGTGTGGTAGGTGTGTACAAGACACGCTGTATGGTAGGTGTGTACAAGACACGCTGTGTGTAGGGGTGTACAAGACACGCTGTGTGTAGGGGTGTACAAGACAGCACACGAGTCCTCCAGTCAAGCGCCTGTGCCTCTTCTGTCAGTCTCAAGCCGGGTAATACGGAAAGCGGGCCACAGCGAGTTGAGAGTGACGTCACTACAATGAGCACTTGACTGGCCTACTGACCTAGATCTGTTCGCGCCGCGCCGCTGGCATTGCAGTGAGAGGAGCCGCTAGGCAAGCAGTGCGCTGCCGATGAGAAGTGCGGATCAACACAGCGTGCACACGCCGCGTCTGGCCTGGCGATACACACGGACAGGTCGCCGTCTGGCCTGGAGATACACACGGACAGGTCGTCTGGCCTGGAGATACACACGGACAGATCGTCTGGCCTAGAGATACACACGGACAGGTCGTCTGGCCTGGCGATACACACGGACAGGTCGTCTGGCCTGGAGATACACACGGACAGATCGGCGCATCTCCAGCTCTCCTTCCGTCAGTTCCCACGGGCCGCCATCAGCAGCAGCATCGTCGTCGTCATCATCATCGGGCGTCTGCAATGGTGGCGAACGGCTGGGGGCAGTGGTGCGTGTGACAGAGGTGAGAGGTGCATGTGACAGAGGTGAGAGGTGCGTGTGACAGGTGAGTGTCTGAGGTGAATGACTGAGGTGCATGTAGCGACAGAGGTGAGAGGTGCATGTGACAGGTGAGTGTCTGAGGTGAATGACTGAGGTGCATGTAGCGACAGAGGTGAGAGGTGCATGTGATCGTGGTGATGGGCTGAGAGGTGCATTGGACAGAGGTGAAGGACTGACTGAGGTGCGTGTACTGACAGAGGTGAGAGGTGTATGTGACAGGTGAGTGGCTGAGAGGTGCATGTGACAGGTGAGTGGCTGAGAGGTGCATATGACAGAGGTGAGAGGTGCATGTGACAGAGGTGAAGGACTGAGAGGTGCGTGTAGTGACAGGGCTGAGAGGTGCATGTGACACGTGAAGGACTGAGAGGTGCATGTCGTGCCGTGATAAAACTGTTTGTGTGGCGAGTTCCACCCCAAGACCCAAGGTGTGCAGGTGCAGTGTTAAAAACGTTGTTTGTGTGGCGAGGTCCACTCCAAGACCCAAGGTTTGCAGGTGCTGTGTTAAAAACTTTGTTTGTGCCCGTACTGCCCCCACGGTTCTGCTGTACACTCGCTCTTTGCTCCACCGGCACTGTGGGCAGCCTGCTGACCCAGTCCACTTCCTGCTTCGTCAGCCAAGCCGGCCCCAGCGTTACCCACACCAGTCATGGCGGCCAACAGGTTTCTCTACTTCGCCTACGGCAGTAACTTGCTGAGGGAGAGGCTCGTTTTGGCAAATCCCAGCGCTGTGTTTAAAGCGGTGGGGAAGTTGGAGGTATGGTCCGAGTGCATGTGTTATAGTGTGTCAGTGAGTCTGGGTGGAGACTGATGTGTGTGTGTGTGTGTGTGTGTGTGTGTGTGTGTGTGTGTGTGTGTGTGTGTGTGTGTGTGTGTGTGTGTGCAACAATAATGGTAACAATACTGTTTTATTGGATTACAAGTTGGTGTGACGATCGGTTTTACAAGGTTAACACTTGGTGTGAGAGTCATGTTTGCAGGATAGCCAGCTGGTGTGACAGTCATGTTTGCAGGATAGCCAGCTGGTGTGACAGTCATGTTTGCAGGATAGCCAGCTGGTGTGACAGTCATGTTTGCAGGATAGCCAGTTGGTGTGACAGTCATGTTTGCAGGATAGCCAGCTGGTGTGACAGTCACGTTTGCAGGATAGCCAGCTGGTGTGACAGTCATGTTTGCAGGATAGCCAGTTGGTGTGACAGTCATGTTTGCAGGATAGCCAGTTGGTGTGAACATCCTGATATAGGATTACCCGCTGGTTTGACTTTTGTTGGGTGAATGAATGATATGCACTTTGACAGAGCAGGGGTTTGTGGAGAAGAAAAAAAAAGCATATGCTTTCACCCACGCGCACACTAAGGTTATCAGTTGGTGTGACTGTCGTGTTACAGGCTATCTGCAGGTGTTACTGTCGTGTTACAGGTGTGCCAGTTGATGTGACATCGCGTTACAGAGGTACTTCTTGATGTGACTGTCGTCATATAGGACTACCTGTCGGTGTGACTGTCGTGTTACAGGGCTACCAGTTGGTGTGACTATCGTGTTACAGGGCTACCAGTTGGTGTGACTATCGTGTTACAGGGCTACCAGTTGGTGTGACTGTCGTGTTACAGGGCTACCAGTTGGTGTGACTGTCGTGTTACAGGGCTACCAGTTGGTGTGACTGTCGTGTTACAGGGCTACAAGTTGGTGTGACTGTCGTGTTACAGGGCTACAACTTGGTGTGACTGTCGTGTTACAGGGCTACAACTTGGTATGACTGTTTGTTATCTGTTGGTGTGAATATCGTGTTACGGGGCTACAAGTTCGTGTGACTATCGGTTACCTGTTGGTCTGACAATCGTATGACATGGATACCAATTGGTGTAAATGTTGTGTTACAGGGCTACCAGCTGGTGTGACTGTCGTGTTACAGGGCAACCAGTTGATGTGAATGTCATTTTACATGGCTACCAGCTGGTATAACTGTTGTGTTACAGGGCTACCTATAGGTGTAACTGTTGTGTTACAGGGCTGCCAGCTTGTGGAAATGCCGTGTTACATGGCTACCAGCTTGTGTAAATGTTGTGTTACAGGGCTACCTGTTTGTGTAAATGTTGTGTTACCGGGCTACAAGCTGGTGTGACTGTCGTGTTACAGGGATACCAATTGGTATGACTACCATGTTACAGTGCTACCAGTTGGTGTGACTACCGTGTTACAGAGCTACATGATGGTGTGAATACCGAATTGCAGGGCTACCAGTTGGTGTGACTGTCGTGTTACAGGGCTACCAGCTGGTGTGAATGTGTTACAAGGCTACCGGTTGGTGTGACTACCGTGTTACAGGGCTACCAGTTGGTGTGGCTACCGTGTTACAGGGCTATCAGTTGGTGTGACTACCGTGTTACAGGGCTTCCAGTTGGTTTGACTACCGTGTTACAGGGCTACCAGCTGGTATGAATGTGTTACAGGGCTACCAGTTGGTGTGAATGTGTTACAGGGCTACCAGTTGGTGTGAATGTGTTACAGGGCTACCAGCTGGTGTGAATGTGTTACAGGGCTACCAGCCGGTGTGAATGTGTTACAGGGCTACCAGCTGGTGTGACTACCGTGTTACAGGGCTACCAGTTGGTGTGAATGTGTTACAGGGCTACCAGTTGGTGTGAATGTATTACAGGGCTACCAGCTGGTGTGAATGTGTTACAGGGCTACCAGCTGGTGTTCCTCGGTCACTCAGGCAGGTGGCAAGGCGGAGTGGCCAGTATAGAGGAAAGGGAAGACAGTGACGTGTGGGGCGTTGTGTGGCAGTTAGACCTCAGGGACAGGGACAATCTGGACAGGTGAGTCAGTGATAATGAGATACACCTGTGTGACAGGGACAGTCTGGACAGGTGAGTCAGTGATGATGAGTTACACCTGTGTGTCAGGGACTGTCTGGACAGGTGAGTCAGTGATAATGAGATACACCTGTGTGACAGGGACAGTCTGGACAGGTGAGTCAGTGATGATAAGTTACACCTGTGTGTCAGGGACTGTCTGGACAGGTGAGTCAGTGATGATGAGTTACACCTGTGTGTCAGGGACTGTCTGGACATTACCAACGGACGTCAGTGGTGGTGAGAGTTTACATCTGTGTGACGTGGACAGGTGTGTCAGTGGTTATGACGGGATACACCTGTGTCATGCGGACAGGTGTGTTAGTGGTGATGACGAGTTTGTTCGACGGTGCCAGTCAGGACAGGTGAGTGAGAACGACATGCCGACGATGGCGTCTTCTGGAGAACAGACAGAGTGGAGTGGGGTTGGAGGGCAGACTGACGGACTGAATGACGGGCCTCTGGAGAGTGACGGGCCTCTGGAGAATGACGGGCCTCTGGAGAAGGGACAGAGTGGGAGTGGAGTAGGCGGGCAGACTGATGGACCGAATGACGGGGCTCTGGAGCGGCTGATTTCCCACACAAAGCGATTCCACTTGGAATGCTTGTTGTATTGCCGGTTTTTCCGACTTTCGGATTCACACCGTTCTTTTTCACCTCCGCCCGCCCATTCTTCCCGAGGTGCTCCTATCGGTTGACGGGACGTTAAAATCCACGAGCTAACGGTCCGCCCTTTCATTCCAAGGTGACCCTATAGAATGACGGGACGTTCAAATCCATGAGCTAACGGTCCGCCCTGACATGTCCTTGGCAGGTGACAGAGCCTTTCTTAGCATCCAGGTAACCGCTTAACAACGGCCACCGGACAACACTTACATTTGACGTTACCAATGGACGTCACTGATGGCTGACGTTGATGGTTGCTAGGCAGAACGGCATAAATTTACCAGTGGCTGACAGCTGTCTGACAGTGTTGAGTGTTGATAGGCAGGGAGCCATATCTTTACCAGTGAACGTCACTGATGTCTGACGTTATTGATTCTCTACCAGTGAACGTCACTGATGTCTGACGCTGTTGACGGTTGCTAGGCAGGGGGCCATATATATACCAGTGAACGTCACTGATGTCCGACGCTGTTGCTGGTTGCCAGGTATATATCTACCAGTGAACGTCACTGATGTCCGACGCTGTTGCTGGTTGCCAGGTATATCTCTACCAGTGAACGTCACTGATGTCTGACGCTGTTGCTGGTTGCCAGGTATATCTCTACCAGTGAACGTCACTGATGTCTGACACAGTTGCTGGTAGCCAGGTATATCTCTACCAGTGAACGTCACTGATGTCTGACGTTGTTGACGGTTGCCAGGTATATCTCTACCAGTAAACGTCACTGATGTCTGACGTTGTTGGTTGCCAGGCAGGAGGCCCTGTACAGGCCGATGGAGGTGGAGGTGCAGGACACGTCAGGCGAGAGGTTCCGCTGCCGGACCTACCAGCTAGGCCTGGGCTGGCAGTCCGGACCGCCGTCCCCCCACTACAAGGACGTCATCCTCCGGGGGGCCGCACAGAACCTGCTGCCCGCCCACTACCTGCACTTCCTGCAGCGTATCCCCGACAACGGTTTCCAGGGAGACGTGGCCGTGTACAACGAGGTGATCAAGTTGCTTTCAAAGTGATGGTGGAGTCGCTGGTGTGGAGCGGCGAACGATGACGTTGCTTTCAAAGTGATGGTGGAGTTGCTGGTGGGGAGCACCGAACGATGACGTTGCTTTCAAAGTGACGGTGGAGTTGCTGGTGTGGAGCGCCGAACGATGACGTTGCTTTCAACGTGATGGTGGAGTTGCTGGTGTGGAGCGGCGAACGATGACGTTGCTTTCCAAGAGATGGTGGAGTTGCTGGTGCGGAGCAGCGAACGATGACGTGGAGGCAGTGTGTACTTAATAGGGATCTGTCCATATATGGGTCATTCTCCTGAAAACTGGACCAAAGAGGGTGCCGCTTTCCCGATGAAATAAAAATTATACTAAAAGATGAAACTTTTTAAACTACCGCTATATTTGTGATGTAATGTGTTTGAAGAAATAAGGGAAATGCCACAGTGGGTAAATGCATCATGGTTTCTTGCGCTGTGAGCCTTTTTTGGTAAAAAATCGCGACATTTTCATGGCCGCCATTTGTGACATGGCTTTGGGAAGGTTAGCTGATCTTTCCTTGGATATGATGGAATAAAAACAGGTTTCATGAGAAAGAAGGAGGCCAGTTCTTACCTACAAATGGTATTTATTGTGTGTTGCTTGCTACTAACAGCTCCAAACAAAGGAAAGATAATCAGTGTCTCGCACGTTACCGATGGTGTCTACTGAGTGTGTATCACGATATTGTGACTTATTCACAACGGAAACTAAAAAACGTTTTTTCATCTTCTTTCCATCAGCTTAGTAGATAACCACATTTCACCTTGTTTTTAATGCTTGTTTGATGACAAAAGAGTAGATAACCACATTTCACCTTGTTTTTAACGCTTGTTTGATGACAAAAGAGTAGATACGAAATAAATTAAAGTCATTTGTTCAGGGGTGTTTGACATGGTGTCTTACAATGGTGTAACGTGCGAGCACACAAAATAATTATTTCTGCTTGTACCATTGACTTTAGACCTACCCTAACGTACCAGTCCACATCAGCTGACTTGCGACAGCAACGTTTGACCTCTTTTTGCACTGTGTGTGCTGTATTATTTTACTAGAAAAGGGAAAGCACTGTGGTGTCTTCATGGGTGAGGGATGTAACGCTCGTGACACATATTTGTTCCCACTCGGCTGAGTGTTTCTTTGCGACCTTTTGTAACCAAACTTGTTATTGTGGTGCACCACTATGAGCCGGAATGTCATGCCAATTTTTTTTTTTTTTTTTAAATGGACTCTATCTTCAAGGTCAAGGTCACAGTGTGGGATTATATAATCAAAATATGAAAGTTTCTACTATATCTTTTATTAGTTCTAAACCAGTGAGTCTTTTGCAAACAAACTCAATTTGAGTGTAGATCATCATAAGCAAAGAAGTGTCCAGTGAAAATGTTGGATTGCTGTGTTCAAGGTCAATGCCACAGCCAAGGTTAATGTTAGTTTAGATTATATGTATCGCTGAACCATTTGTAACCAAACCAAACCCAGTATGGTGAGACATCATTATAAACCAGAGCGTCATATGCGAAAAATGGGTTTCTATCTTCAAGGTTAAGGTCACAGTAACTGAATTTCGGTTCATACAATCAAATATGACTATTTCTATTATATGTTCTGAACTGCTGATTCTTTTGGGCGGCCAGCTTAGTTTGACAGTGCATGTTCATAAGCTCGAGTGTCTTGTGAAAAGGTTGCTTTGCTGTATTCAAGGTCAAGGTCACAGTGAAGGTTCTGAACTTCAGTGAATGTTTGCCCGAACAATATCTCTGATCGGTCAACTTAGTATGGTGATGCATCATCATCAGCCAGAGTATCATTCAAAAATATCATTTTGCGATATTCAAGGTCAAAGTTACAATCGTTTCTACTAGATCTTCAGAAATACTGAAACTTTTGCAATCCAAATTAGTTTGATGGTACATCATCACAAGACAGGGTACGACACCGTGAAAAGATTTTCTTGCTTTTACACAGGGCGTGAGACAGAGAATATGGCTTGGGGGACTGTGGACTACATTGCTGCCACTCTTGGCTATCCCGATATCTAAAGCAGGGGTCAGTACCGGTTCCAGTCAAGAAAATGTGGAAAGAACATTGCTTTTGTAATGAATATGCTTGTTTATTAAGTTTTTTGGTCAATGGTTCAAGTGTGTTGTTCTTATATCCTTTTGTACTTGTGATGATGTCCACATAACATGTGAGACAGACTACTAATTAAGTGCGATTGGTTATTAACTTTAGAAAGCAAGAAACAAATATCCCTCTGACATGTATATTTGTATATACGGTTCAGACCAAGTTAGTGCAATGCATCCACTGAGCCGACTCTATTCATGCATTTCTGGTGTCTTCTGTAACACGCGAGACACTGACCTATGACTTAACATAATGAACAATTAACCAAGTTCCTGTCACCCTGTCAATTTAATAATAAAATAATAGTAATAATAATAGATAACCTTTGTATAGCGCTATTCTCTGGTGTACCCAAACTCGCTGCGCTTTACAACATTCTCTAACATTTTCTAAGTTTCACAAACATAATACATATAATTATGACAACTAACAATGTATAATATACAAGTACATGTGCCATATGAGAAGCAGCAAAATATAAGGAAAATGAATCATTATATTACTACCTACCCTTAATTCCATCCCTCCCAGGCCCCACCCCCGCCCCCATCTCACACACACGCGCACACACACACACACGCGCACACACACACACACACACACACACACACACACACACACACACACACACACACACACACACACACACACACATATACACACTCACACACACGAATATGAAACAGGTAGTTGTTGGCATGTACAAATCAGTCAGAAGGCTTGGCGGAAGAAATGCGTTTTTAGGTTAACTTTGAAAGTTGGGATCCCTCAGAGAGGCACTCAGGTCGGCCGGCAGCGAGTTCCAGACAGTCGGAGTAATGTAACCAAAAGAACGTTCACCGAAGGTTTTCCGGTTTGTTTTTGGAATTTTGAGCAGTCTTTCTGTCGAAGAACGAAGGGAGCGCGATGGTTGATATGTGCAGAGAGAAGAAGACGGGTGTGGCGGAAGAGTGCCGCCACTATACAGACTGGTGATTGTGTGTGTAGGAATTTATGTCATATATTTATGAACATAAGAGATGCCAAGCTTTCATTCCCAAATAATAGCATTAAAAAATTCACACTTTGAATTTTTACCCTCTATGTCACAATTTTGACCAGTTTTCAGGAGAATGACCCATATATAATTATATAGCTTACAAATGTGTCTTTTTTCGGTCTTCCCCCGCCTTCCTTGTACCAATATTTCAGTATGTTACAACATATTATCGTCATATACAGAGTGATACAATATGACCGTTCAGCGGGGAATAGCGCTATAGAAAATTTATGTATTACTATTATGACCGAATGAAGAAGCAAGAGGGAGAGAGACGAAAGGTATCATTTGTTGCCCTGTTACCTTCGGGTGAAGAGGCCGTTTCACTTTTTTTTATTTTTAGATGCTGACCAGTGACAGAGACGTGAACTGTTCTCAGTTGATGCTCACCAGTGACTGGTGATTTTGTTTATCAGACAATGTTTATCAGACAGTGTTTATCAGACAATGTTTACCAGACAGCGTTTATGAGGCGGTATTTGTATCTGGAAAACTGGTGTAACTATGTATAAGAATGAAATAAAGTAACTCTCACAGCTTATCGCGTCACTGGAGGGCTCTCTCCTCCACACTCTATTTTCTTCATCTGTAGCTCTGCCTTCCGTTGAGCTTCCCTGCAATCACTAACTTCAACATCGTCGTCATCTTCCCCGCAGCCACTAACTTCAACATCGTCGTCATCTTCCCCGCAGTCACTAACTTCAACATCGTCGTCATCTTCCCCGCAGTCACTAACTTCAACATCGTCGTCATCTTCCCCGCAGCCACTAACTTCAACATCGTCGTCATCTTCCCCGCAGCCACTAACTTCAACATCGTCGTCATCTTCCCCGCAGCCACTAACTTCAACATCGTCGTCATCTTCCCCGCAGCCACTAACT
>OY757548.1:22769305-22791805 GCA_963584105.1 Alviniconcha strummeri
GGCGCTGGTTTGTTTATCAACTGATAGCCTGAAACAATTGAACTCTGGGAACGGCTGTCTCAGCGTGACGCCGCGCTGAGCTGGACATGGCTCTTGGTGTGACCCTTGAGGAGAACTCGTAAAAACAAATAGCGTTGATGCCAGAGTTTAATTACTACAGGCACCATACAGAGAGTACAAAGAAGAAAAATACAGAGAAAAAACAACAACTAGTAAACACTACTAGTGGTTACATCTGTAATATTGTTTTTATTTGCAGCTATTGCTCCAATAAATCTTGTATACAACCGTTTTAGTTTCCATTCTGTTGTCTCCCTTTGTCTGATTATATTATCCAATCATTGTAATCGATGGTACTAGTTTCTGCCTCAGCTATTATTTTAACAACAAAAGGTTTTAGCCAGGATTTTCTTTTCTCTCTCTTTAAATTTGTACCAGAGCCCAAAACGTTCATTTTTAAACATTTCTTTTTCATTCAAAATTTGGATCTTGCTTTTAGTCTGTCTTCTAACACTATACTACTTTTGTTTTACTCTCTCTCTCTCTCTCTCTCTCTCTCTCTCTCTCTCTCTCTCTCTCTCTCTCTCTCTCTCTCTGTGTATGTGTGTGTGTGTGGGCGGGGGTGGGGGTGGGGGTGGGGGGGTGGGGGGGCAATGTTTGCGCTGTTGATCAGTGGTTGGACCTCGGCTTTTCCATATATTCACCCATTCATTGTTTGATTGTATACTTTTGTCAGCTGTGTGCCATGATATGTCATATAATGTCTGCATGGCTCAGTCATTCAACGCCAACTCTAACAAGCCATGTTGGAGAGCGTGTCTGATTTACTATTCACCAGGCCTAGCAACCCTGACACGAAAGATACAAGGGGAATAACCCCATATAACCAGGAGTGCAAATCCAAGAACACGGTTATGTCCCTTAAGCTATCATACTCTTGTTAGGCCATTTCAACACACTGTATGGTAGGGGTGTACAAGATACACTGTATGGTACGGGTGTACAAGACACGCTGTGTGGTAGGGGTGTACAAGACTGCACACGAGTCTGCCAGTCAAGCGCCTGTGCCTCTTCTGTCAATCTCAAGACCGAGCAGTACGGAAAGCGGGCCACAGCCGGGTCAAGGGTCAGGGGTCGGGAGTGACGACGCCATGATGAGCACGCTGACGTAACTGACCTTGACTAGATCTATTTGCGCCGCGCCGCTGTCATTGTAGTGAGTGCAGCCGCTAGGCAAGCAGCGCGCTGTCGATGGGGAAGCGCAGATCAACACTGCGCGCACACGCCCCGTCTGGACTGGCGATACGCACGGACAGGTCGTCTGGTCTGACGATACACACGGACAGGTCGTCTGGTCTGACGATACACACGGACAGGTCGTCTGGCCTGGCGATACACACGGACAGGTCGTCTGCAGTGTCACGCCTCTGACGATCCTGTCTCCAGCACTCCTTCCGTCAGTTCCCACCGGGCCGCCATCAGCAGCATTGTCGTCATCAGCATCATCATCGGGCGTCTGCAATGGTGGCGAGTGGCTAGGGGCAGTGGTGCGTGTGACATCGGTGTGTGTGAGTGTGTGTGTGTGTGTGTGTGTGTGTGTGTGTGTGTGTGTGTGTGTGTGTGTGTGTGTGTGTGTGTGTTAATTGGAGGATGTGTGACAGAGGTGCATGTGACAGAGGTGAGGGACTGGGAGGTGCGTGTAGTGACAGTGGTGAGAGGTGCATATGACAGAGGTGAGTGGTGCAAGTGACAGGTGAGGGGCTGAGAGGTGCATGTGACAGAGGTGAGTGGTGCAAGTGACAGGTGAGGGGCTGAGAGGTGCATGTGACAGAGGTGAGAGGTGCATGTGACACGTGAGGGGCTGAGAGGTGCATATGACAGAGGTGAGAGGTGCATGTGACACGTGAGGGGCTGAGAGGTGCATATGACAGAGGTGAGAGGTGCATGTGACACGTGAGGGGCTGAGAGGTGCATGTCGTGCCGTGATAAAACTGTTTGTGGGGCGAGTTCCACTCCAAGACCCAAGGTTTGCATGTGCAGTGTTAAAAACGTTGTTTGCGTGGCGAGTTCCAACCCAAGACCAAGGTTTGCATGTGCAGTGTTAAAAACGTTGTTTGCGTGGCGAGTTCCATCCCAAGACCCATGGTTTGCAGGTACAGTGTTAAAAATGTTGTTTGTGTGGCGAGTTACACCCCAAGACCCAAGGTTTGCAGGTGCAGTGTTGAAAACGTTTGTGTGGCGAGTTCCACCCCAAGACCCAAGGTTTGCAGGCGCAGTGTTGAAAACGTTGTTTGTGTGGTGAGTTCCACCCCAAGACCCAAGGTTTGCAAGTGCGGTGTTAAAAACTATGTCTTTGTGGCAAGTTCCACCCCAAGACCCATGGTTTGCAGATGCAGTGTTGAAAACGTTGTTTGTGTGGCGAGTTCCACCCAAGACCCATGGTTTGCAGGTGCAGTGTTAACGTTGTTTGTGTGGTGAGTTCCACCCCAAGACCCATGGTTTGCAGGCGCAGTGTTAAAAACGTTGTTTGTATGGCGAGTTCCACCCCAAGACCCATGGTTTGCAGGTGCAGTGTTAACGTTGTTTGTGCCCGTACTGCCCCCACGGTTCTGCTGTACACTCACTCTTTGCTCCACCGGCACTGTGGGCAGCCTGCTGACCCAGTCCACTTCCTGCTTCGTCAGCCAAGCCGGCCCCAGCGTTACCCACACCAGTCATGGCGGCCAACAGGTTTCTCTACTTCGCCTACGGCAGTAACTTGCTGAGGGAGAGGCTCGTTTTGGCAAATCCCAGCGCTGTGTTCAAAGCGGTGGGGAAGTTGGAGGTATGGTCCGAGTGCATGTGTTATAGTGTGTCAGTGAGTCTGGGTGGGAAATGGTGTGTGTGTGTGTGTGTGTGTGTGTGTGTGTGTGTGTGTGTGTGTGTGTGTGTGTGTGTGTGTGTGAATAATTAATTTAGGTCAGTCTGTGTCAGTGTGTGTGAATTATTTATGTCAGTGTGTGTATGTGTGTGTGAATAATTGATTTATGTGTGTGTGTGTGTGTGTGTGTGTGTGTGTGTGTGTGTGTGTGTGAATAATTAATTTGTGTCAGTGTGTGTGTGTGTGTGTGTGTGTGTGTGTGTGTGTGTGTGTGTGCGTGCGTGCGTGTGTGTGTGTGTGTGTGTGTGTGTGTGTGTGTGTGTGTGTGCGTGTGAATAATTTATTTATGTCAGTGTGTGTGTGTGAATAATTTATTTATGTGAGTGTGTGCGTGCGTGTGTGCGCGCGCGCGTGTGTGTGTGTTGTGTTGTGTTGTGTGTGTGTGTGTGTGTGTGTGTGTGTGTGTGTGTGTGTGTGTGTGTGTGTGTGTGTGTGTCGTGTGTGTGTTAATTTTGTGTGTGTGTGTGTGTGAATAATTTATTTGTGTGTGTATGTGTGTGTTGTGTTGTGTTGTGTGTGTGTGTGTGTGTGTGTGTGTGTGTGTGTGTGTGTGTGTGTGTGTGTGTGTGTGTGTGTGTGTGCAACAATAATGGTAATAATACTGATTTATAGGAGTACAAGTTGGTGTGACAGTCATGTAGGATAGCTAGTTGGTGCGACTATCTTATTCATGGCTGTCAACTGATGAGACTTTCTTGTTATCGGTCATCAACTGGTGTGACTATTTTGTTATCGGTCATCAGCTGGTGTGACTATTTTGTTATCGGTCATCGGTTGGTGCGACTTTCTTGTTATCGGTCATCAGCTGGTGTGACTATTTTGTTATCGGTCATCAGTTGGTGTGAGCTTCCTGTTACACGATTTCCAGTTGGTGTGACCATTTTGTTAAAAGGTGGTATTGTTATAGGCTTACAGTTTCGCCTGTTGCAAAGGTACCTGTGTGACTTTCGTGTTACAGGGCTACCAGCTGGTCTAAATATCGAGTTACAGAGGTACCTCTTGGCGTGACTACTATGTTACAGGACTTCTGGCTGGTGTGACTATCATGTTACAGGGCTACCAATTGGTGTGACTACCGTGTTACAGGGCTACCAGTTGGTGTGACTGCCGTGTTACAGGGCTACCAGTTGGTGTGACTGCCGTGTTACAGGGCTACCAGTTGGTGTGACTGCCGTGTTACAGGGCTACCAGTTGGTGTGACTGCCGTGTTACAGGGCTACCAGTTGGTATGACTGCAGTGTTACAGGGCTACCAGTTGGTGTGACTACCGTGTTACAGGGCTACCAGTTGGTGTGATTGCCGTGTTACAGGTCTACCAGTTGGTGTGATTACCGTGTTACACGGCTACCAGCTGGTGTGAATGTGTTACAGGGCTACCTGCTGGTGTGAATATGTTACAGGGCTACCAGTTGGTGTGATTACCGTGTTACAGGGCTACCAGCTGGTGTGAATGTGTTACAGGGCTACCAGCTGGTGTGAATGTGTTACAGGGCTACCAGTTGGTGTGAATGTGTTACAGGGCTACCAGTTGGTGTGAATGTGTTACAGGGCTACCAGCTGGTGTTCCTCGGTCACTCAGGCAGGTGGCAAGGCGGAGTGGCCAGTATAGAGGAAAGGGAAGACAGTGACGTGTGGGGCGTTGTGTGGCAGTTAGACCGCAGGGACAGGGACAGTCTGGACAGGTGAGTCAGTGATGATGAGTTACACCTGTGTGTCAGGGACAGTCTGGACAGGTGAGTCAGTGATGATGAGTTACACCTGTGTGTCAGGGACAGTCTGGACAGGTGAGTCAGTAATGATGAGTTACACCTGTGTGTCAGGGACAGTCTGGACAGGTGAGTCAGTGATGATGAGTTACACCTGTGTGACAGGGACAGTCTGGACAGGTGAGTCAGTGAAGATGAGATATACCCATGTGACAGGGACAGTCTGGACAGGTGACTCAGTGATGATGAGATACACCTGTGTGACAGGGACAGTCTGGACAGGTGAGTCAGTGATGATGAGTTACACCTGTGTGACAGGGACAGTCTGGACAGGTGAGTCAGTGATGATGAGTTACACCTGTGTGACAGGGACAGTCTGTACAGGTGAGTTAGTGATGACGAGTTACACCTTTGCGACAGGGACAGTCTGGACAGGTGAGTCAGTGATGATGAGTTAGACCTGTGTGACAGGGACAGTCTGTACAGGTGAGTTAGTGATGACGAGTTACACCTTTGCGACAGGGACAGTCTGGACAGGTGAGTCAGTGACGATGAGTTAGACCTGTGTGACAGGGACAGTCTGTACAGGTGAGTTAGTGATGACGAGTTACACCTTTGCGACAGGGACAGTCTGTACAGGTGAGTTAGTGATGACGAGTTACACCTTTGCGACAGTCTGGACAGGTGAGTCAGTGATGATGAGTTATACCTGTGTGACAGGGACAGTCTGTACAGGTGAGTTAGTGATGACGAGTTACACCTTTGCGACAGGGACAGTCTGGACAGGTGAGTCAGTGTTGGTGACAGTTTACATCTTTGTGACTTGAACAGATGAGTCTATGGTGATGAAGAGTTACACCTGTGTGACGTGAACAGGTGTTCAGTGGTGATGAAGAGTTACACCTGTGTGATGTGAACAGGTGTGTCAATGGTGATGACGAGTTACACCTGTGCGACGGTGCCAGTCAGAACAGGTGAGTGAGAATGGCATACCGACGTTGACGGCTTCTGGAGAACTGACGGAGTGGAGAGGGGTTGGTGTTGTTGATGGTTGCTAGGCAGGCGGCCATATCTCTGCCAATAAACGTCGTTCATATCTGACGTTGTTGATGGTTGCTAGGCATTCAATTCAATTGAATTTAAAAAAACTTTAATTATCCCGCAAGGGGCAATTTTGTTGTGGTCATGGTGGGCTCGTAAAATAATGAATGCATAAAGTTAAAAGAACAATACAGCAACAAACACAGCACCACCAACAAACACGACAATATTTCTACCAGTGAACGTCACTGATGTCTGACGTTGTTGCTGGTTGCTAGGCAGGGGATCATATCTCTACCAATGAACGTCACTGATGTCTGATGTTGTTGCTGGTTCCCAGGTATATATCTACCAGTGAACGTCACTGATGTCTGACACAGTTGCTGGTTGCCAGGTATATATCTACCAGTGAACATCACTGATGTCTGACGCTGTAGCTGGTTGCTAGGTAAATCTCTACCAGTGAACGTCACTGATATCTGACGTTGTTGACGGTTGCCAGGTATATCTCTACCAGTGAACGTCACTGATGTCTGACGTTGTTGGTTGCCAGGCAGGAGGCCCTGTACAGGCCGATGGAGGTGGAGGTGCAGGACACGTCAGGCGAGAGGTTCCGCTGCCGGACCTACCAGCTAGGCCTGGGCTGGCAGTCCGGACCGCCGTCCCCCCACTACAAGGACGTCATCCTCCGGGGGGCCGCACAGAACCTGCTGCCCGCCCACTACCTGCACTTCCTGCAGCGTATCCCCGGCAACGGTTTCCAGGGAGACGTGGCCGTGTACAACGAGGTGATCAAGTTGCTTTCAAAGTGATGGTGGAGTTGCTGGTGCGGAGCGGCGAACGATGACGTTGCTTTCCAAGTGATGGTGGAGTTGCTGGTGCGGAGCGGCGAACGATGACGTGGAGGCAGTGTGTACTTAATAGGGATCTGTCCATATATGGGTCATTCTCCTGAAAACTGGACCAAAGAGGGTGCCGCTTTCCCGATGAAATAAAAATTATACTAAAAGATGAAACTTTTTAAACTACCGCTATATTTCTGATGTAATGTGTTCATGTACAGGGTCCTCAAGTGTGTGTGTGTGTGTGTGTGCGTGTGCGTGTGTGTGTGTGTGTGTGTGTAGGTAATTCTGAAAACTGGACCAAAGAGGGTGCCGCTTTCCCGATGAAATAAAATTAAAACATGAAACCTTTTAAACTACCGCTATATTTGTGATGTAATGTGTTTGAAGAAATAAGGGAAATGCCACAGTGTGTGAATGCATCATGGTTTCTTGCGCTGTGAGCCTTTTTTGGTAAAAAATCGCGACATTTTCATGGCCGCCATTTGTGACATGGCTTTGGGAAGGTTAGCTGATCTTTCCTTGGATATGATGGAATAAAAACAGGTTTCATGAGAAGGAAGGAGGCCAGTTCTTACCTACAAATGGTATTTATTGTGTTTTGCTTGCTACTAACAGCTCCAAACAAAGGAAAGATAATCAGTGTCTCGCACGTTACCGATGGTGTCTTCTGAGTGTGTATCACGATATTGTGACTTATTCACAAAGGAAACTAAAAAACGGTTTTTTCTTCTTCTTTCCATCAGCTTAGTAGATAACCACATTTCACCTTATTTTTAACGCTTGTTTGATGACAAAAGAGTAGATACGAAATAAATTACAGTCATTTGTTCAGGGGTGTTTGACATGGTGTCTTACAATGGTGTGTAACGTGCGAGCACACAAAATAATTATTTCTGCTTGTACCATTGACTTTCGACCTACCCTAACGTACCAGTCCACATCAGCTGACTTGCGGCAGCAACGTTTGACGTCTTTTTGCGCTGTGTGTGGTGTATTATTTTACTAGAAAAGGGAAAGCACTGTGGTGTCTTCATGGGTGAGGGACGTAACGCTCGTGACACATATTTGTTCCCACTCGGCTGAGTGTTTGTTTGCGACCTTTTGTAACCAAACTTGTTATTGTGGTGCACCACCATGAGCCGGAATGTCATGGCAATTTTTTTTTTTTTTTTTAATGGACTCTATCTTCAAGGTCAAGGTCACAGTGTGGGACTATATAATCAAAATATGAAAGTTTCTACTATATCTTTTATTAGTTCTAAACCAGTGAGTCTTTTGCAAACAAACTCAGTTTGAGTGTAGATCATCATAAGCAAAGAAGTGTCCAGTGAAAATGTTGGATTGCTGTGTTCAAGGTCAATGACACAGCCAAGTTTAATGTTTGTTTGGATTATATGTATCGCTGAACCATTTGTAACCAAACCAAACCCAGTATGGTGAGACATCATTATAAACCAGGGCGTCATATGCGAAAAATGGGTTTCTATCTTCAAGGTTAAGGTCACAGTAACTGAATTTCGGTTCATACAATCAAATATGACTATTTCTATTATATGTTCTGAACCGCTGATTTGTGGGGGCGACCAGCTTAGTTTGACAGTGCATGTTCATAAGCTGGAGTGTCTTGTGAAAAGGTTGCTTTGCTATATTCAAGGTCAATGTCACAGTGAAGGTTCTGAACTTCAGTGAATGTTTGCCCGGACAATATCTCTGATCGGTCAAACTTAGTATGGTGATGCATCATCATCAGCCAGAGTATCATTCGAAAATATCATTTTGCGGTATTCAAGGTCAAAGCCACAATCGTTTCTACTAGGTCTTCAGAAATACTGAAACTTTTGCAATCCAAATTAGTTTGATGGTACCTCATCACAAGACAGGGTAAGACACCGAGAAAAGATTTTCTTGCTTTTACACAGGGCGTGAGACAGAGAATATGGCTTGGGGGACTGTGGACTACATTGCTGCCACTCTTGGCTATCCCGATATCTAAAGCAGGGGTCAGTACCGGTTCCAGTCAAGAAAATGTGGAAAGAACATTGCTTTTGTAATGAATATGCTTGTTTATTAAGTTTTTTGGTCAATGGTTCAAGTGTGTTGTTCTTATATCCTTTTGTAGTTGTGATGATGTCCACATAACATGTGAGACAGATTACTAATTAAGTGCGATTGGTTATTAACTTTAGAAAGCAAGAAACAAATATCCCTCTGACATGTATATTTATATATACGGGTCAGACCAAGTTAGTGCAATGCATCCACTGAGCCGACTCTATTCATGCATTTCTGGTGTCTTCTGTAACACGCGAGACACTGACCTATGACGTAACATAATGAACAATTAACCAACTTCCTGTCACCCTGTCAATTTAATAATAAAATAATAGTAATAATAATAGATAACCTTTGTATAGCGCTATTCTCTGGTGTACCCAAACTCTCTGCGCTTTACAACATTCTCCAACATTTTCTAAGTTTCACAAACATAATACATATAATTATGACAACTAACAATGTATAATATACAAGTACATGTGCCATATGAGAAGCAGCAAAATATAAGGAAAATGAATCATTATATTACTAACTACCCTTAATTCCATCCCTCCCAGGCCCCACCCCCGCCCCCATCTCACACACACGCGCGCGCACACACACACACACACACACACACACACACACACACGCGCACACACACACGCGCGCGCGCACATACACACACACACACACACACACACACACACACACACACACACACATACACACTCACACACACGAATATGAAACAGGTAGTTGTTGGCATGTACAAATCAGTCAGAAGGCTTGGCAGAAGAAATGCGTTTTTAGGTTAACTTTGAAAGTTGGGATCCCTCAGAGAAGCACTCAGGTCGGCCGGCAGCGAGTTCCAGACAGTCGGAGTAATGTAACCAAAAGAACGTTCACCGAAGGTTTTCCGGTTTGTTTTTGGAATTTTGAGCAGTCTTTCTGTCGAAGAACGAAGGGAGCGCGATGGTTGATATGTGCAGAGAGAAGAAGACGGGTGTGGCGGAAGAGTGCCGCCACTATACAGTCTGGTGATTGTGTGTGTAGGAATTTATGTCATATATTTATGAACATAAGAGATGCCAAGCTTTCATTCCCAAATAATAGCATTAAAAAATTCACACTTTGAATTTTTACCCTCTATGTCACAATTTTGACCAGTTTTCAGGAGAATGACCCATATATAATTACATAGCTTACAAATGTGTCTTTTTTCGGTCTTCCCCCGCCTTCCTTGTACCAATATTTCAGTATGTTACAACATATTATCGTCATATACAGAGTGATACTATATGACCGTTCAGCGTGGAATAGCGCTATAGAAAATTTATGTATTACTATTATGACCGAATGAAGAAGCAAGAGGGAGAGAGACGAAAGGTATCATTTGTTGCCCTGTTACCTTCGGGTGAAGAGGCCGTTTCACTTTTTTTTTTTTTTAGATGCTGACCAGTGACAGAGACGTGAACTGTTCTCAGTTGATGCTCACCAGTGACTGGTGATTTTGTTTATCAGACAGTGTTTATCAGACAATATTTATCAGACAATGTTTACCAGACAGCGTTTATGAGGCGGTATTTGTATCTGGAAAACTGGTGTAACTATGTATAAGAATGAAATAAAGTAACTCTCACAGATTATCGCGTCACTGGGGGGCTCTCTCCTCCACACTCTATTTTCTTCATCTGTAGCTCTGCCTTCCGTTGAGCTTCCCTGCAATCACTAACTTCAACATCGTCGTCATCTTCCCCGCAGCCACTAACTTCAACATCGTCGTCATCTTCCCCGCAGTCACTAACTTCAACATCGTCGTCATCTTCCCCGCAGCCACTAACTTCAACATCGTCGTCATCTTCCCCGCAGCCACTAACTTCAACATCGTCGTCATCTTCCCCGCAGCCACTAACTTCAACATCGTCGTCATCTTCCCCGCAGCCACTAACTTCAACATCGTCGTCATCTTCCCCGCAGCCACTAACTTCAACATCGTCGTCATCTTCCCCGCAGCCACTAACTTCAACATCGTCGTCATCTTCCCCGCAGCCACTAACTTCAACATCGTCGTCATCTTCCCCGCAGCCACTAACTTCAACATCGTCTTCATCTTCCCCGCAGCCACTAACTTCAACATCGTCGTCATCTTCCCCGCAGCCACTAACTTCAACATCGTCTTCATCTTCCCCGCAGCCACTAACTTCAACATCGTCGTCATCTTCCCCGCAGCCACTAACTTCAACATCGTCTTCATCTTCCCCGCAGCCTCTGTCACATCAGCTTCTGCTCCCACTGCCACCGTCATTATCTTCCTGCTGCCACAGCGATCAACGTCGAACGTCATCTTCCCACTGCCACCGTCATTATCTTCCTGCTGCCACAGCGATCAACGTCGAACGTCATCTTCCCACTGTCACCGTCATCAACAATGTCGTCATCTTCCTGTTGTCACTGCCAGCAACGTCATCATCTTCCTGTTGTCACTGCCACCAACGTCATCATTTTCCTGTTGTCACTGCCACCAACGTCATCATCTTCCTGTTGTCACAGCCAGCAACGTCGTCATGTGTGGATGTGTGTGTGTGTGTGTGTGTGTGTGTGTGTGTGTGTGTGTGTGTGTGTGTGTGTGTGTGTGTGTGTGCGTGTGTATGTGTGTGTGTGTGCGTGTGTATGTGTGTGTGTGTGTATGTGTGTGCGTGTGTATGTGTGTGCGTGTGTGTGTGTGTGTATGTGTGTGTGTGTGTGTGTGTGTGTGTGTGTGTGTGTATGTGTATGTGTGTGAGTGTGTATGTGTGTGAGTGTGTGTGTGTGTTTGTGAGTGTTTTTGAGTGTATGTGAGTGTATGTGAGTGTGTGTGAGTGTGTGTGAGTGTGTGTGTGTGTGTGTGTGTGTGTGTGTGTGTGTGTGTGTGTGTGTGTGTGTGTGAGTGTGCCTGAGTGTGTGCGAGTGTGAGTGTGTGTGTGTGTGTGTGTGTGTGTGTGTGTGTGTGTGTGTGTGTGTGTGTGTGTGTGTGTGTGTTTAGGTGTATGTGTGTGTTCCTTCCACTTAAACACACACACGCACACAATCACACACTTAAACACACACACACACATATTTAACTAACACACGCACGCACGCACACACACACACACACACACACACACACACACACACACACACCATTTACGTTCCCTGGCCAACACACACTGACAGATGTTGCCATCACACTACAGTCCAAAGGGCGCTGGCTGCCATGGCTTTAAATAACAACCAACAAAACACATCACCACCGTTTTTGCCGCGACAGCAAATGCGTCACACAGAGTCATGGAAGCTGACAAGCTTCTTGTACTGTACCCCTGTGTGTTTTAGATAATCTGCTACAGTTACAGCCTACAGAATAGCCAGAAACACAAAATACGTCTCTTCTACGATCTGGGGAATAAAGGAGCTATACAAAATGGCTTCGATCGGTGAAATAAACAAGCCATGCACGGATAGCTATGCACTTGCCAGGGAAACGAAAGCGGTACGTGTGTCCCTTGCTTTGAAAGTGGGCCAAGATCGCCCGATAAAAATGATTCCTAGGTCAGATCGTCAGTGCTTGTTTGTCGGGACAGGGAGCGTTTACTGCCTGTTTGTCGTGATAAATACATGATGGCTGACATACAGTCACGTGTAATGATAAGTACATGGTGGTTGACATACAGTCACGTGTGAATGAATGAATGAATGAAAATTTATAGTGGTTGACATACAGTCACGTGTGAATGAATGAATGAATGAAAATTTATATATAGCGCATAAAAACCTTCCACACAAAACCTTGCGTGTTCACAGCGCCAGATACACACAGTGCATACATGTAAGCTCTCGCAAGCTAAAACTACCAAAGGACATGCACTCATACCCACCTACCCCTTTCCAAAAGTGGAACTATACATAACAGTTAAATATAAAAATATATACAGAGTTATAAATAATGATAACAGAAAAAAGAATCACACACACACACACGCACACACACACGCACGCACACACACACACACACACACACACACACACACCCACACACACACACACACACACACACACACACACACACACACACACACACACACACACACACCGAGTAATTACGGCAACATCAACTTCACTTAACACACACACCAGCGCCGGCGCACGTACACAATCGCATTGACTATCATCCCTGGGTAAAGAAATGGGTTTTCAGCGAAGGTCTGAAAGACTGAATGGAGTCCTTCTCCTTGATGTTCTCGGAGGACATTCCAGAGGGAGGGAGCGACATATCTGAAGGCTCGCTGGCCGTACCGCTTTGTCTTGGAATCCCTGGGCCCGGGAACGTCAAGGAGAGATCTAGATGCTGATCTGAGAAGGCGAGAAGGGCTGTGTTTTTGGAGAAGATCAGAGAGGTAGAGGGGGGTGTTATCATGAACTGACCGGTAAGTGGCAGAGAGAATTTTGTGGCGGATCCGTTTCTGGATAGGAAGCCAATGAAGCTGCCTAAGAATGGGAGTGATGTGATCTGTTTTTTTGCATTTCATGACAGTTCTTGCAGCAGCATTTTGCACTGCCTGTAGACGTTTAATCTGTTTCTGGGGCAGTCCCGACAGAAGGCTATTGCAGTAGTCAAGCTTTGACAAAATCAGACAGACAGCAATGCTGCTTGCAGCTTTGTAGGTGATGTATGGACGGACTTTACTCAGAGATCTGATGTGGAAAAAGCAAGATCTGACAACTGCTGAGACATGTTGTTCCATGGAAAGCTCCGCGTCCAAAGTTACTCCAAGTGTTTTCACCACGTTGGAGAACGGAATGGACGCTTCGCCAACTGAAAGGCAGTCAACAGGGACAGTTTCTCTTCTAGATGATGGCCCACAGAGGAGTACTTCAGTTTTTTGCTCATTGAGTTTCAGTTTGTTTTTTGTCGTCCATATTTTTATCTGTCGACAGCACGACTGAACATTTCTCAACGCACTCAGCGCAGACTCAGGTTCAGTTGGTACGCACGAGTACAGTTCGGAATCGTCGGCAAAAAAGTGATAGTCTATGCAGAACTTATCAATAAGGTCTGCCAACTGTCTAGTGTAAAGAGAAAAGAGAAGAGGACCGAGCACCGATCCCTGCGGAACGCCACAAAGAAGGGGCGTTTCTGCTGAAAGGGCATGTCCTACAAGGACTTGCTGTGACCTGCACGACAAGTATGATGAGAACCAATCAAGAGCGGAACCATCCAGGCCGATTTCTGCATGAAGTCTCTGGAGGAGCAACGTGTGATCAAGAGTGTCAAAGGCAGCACTCAGATCCAGCAACACAAGAACAGCATTGTTTCCTCCATCAATCATTACCAACAAATCGTTAAGTATGCGAAGGAGGGCTGTCTCAGTGCTATGACCACGTCTGTACGCCGACTGAAACTTGACATGCAAACCGTTTGTGTCGAGGTGTGCCTGCAGCTGGTCGGCAACCGCTCTCTCAAGGATCTTGGACAAATAGGGTAGGTTGGACACCGGACGGTAGTTACCGAGGACCTCGGGGTCAAGATTTGGCTTTTTTATCAATGGTTTAACCACTGCTTTTTTGAAAGCAATTGGCACAGTGCCAGATGTGAGACTCAGATTGACTATTTTCTGAAACACAGGCAGAAGAACGTCAGTGAATTCAAGAACGAGTTTGGTTGGAGCCGGGTCTACGGTCGCTGTGGTTGACTTTGACTCGCGTAAGAGTTTCAGGATTTGGTCTTCGGAGAGAGCGTCAAAACTAGAGAGCAAGTCACTGGAATGAACACTGGAAGCGAAGTTTTCTGTCGTGCCTAATGGATCGTTATTAAATTCTTGCCTAATCGTCTCGATTTTTTCTTGAAAGAATCGGGAAAACGATTTAGCAGCTTCTTGGGGTATCATGTCCGGCAGAGAATCGGACCTGTTTTCTCTGTTTAGCAGCGTCCTGAGAAGAGAAAACATTTTCTTCGAATCTGTTTCGGCGTCCTTTAATTTTGCATGGAAATGGGAGGCTTTGGCCTGCTTAATGAGCTTTGTGACGTTGTTCCTTGCCTGTTTGTATATCTCAATGTGAACTACAGGGCCGGTTTTCCGTTTCTTTCGTTCCGCGCGCCTCCTGGCCTGCTTCGCCTTGATGACAGCCTCGTTTATCCAAGGGGAGCTGGGACGGTCGGGAACGACTTTCTCTTTTTCTGGTGCATGCTTGTTTAGGAGACCCAGAAGGGTCGCATTGTACAGATCAAGAAGGTCATCAACACCATCGGGAGAGCCTATCACAAGGGGGGACTGAGCGATATCAGCTCGGAACAGTGATCTGTCAATGCCTTTAACATTTCTGCATTTCACCACCTTGCGGGGAACCCGGGGCCTCGAGAGGTCGGTTCCGATCGTAAGCAAGAAGTGATCCGACATGTACAGGTTATCAACATTGACAGAAGTTACAAGCGTTCTCGCTCTACACAAAACAATGTCTAAAATGTGACCTTTTACATGCGTCGGCTCAGTGACAAACTGATCAAAGCCTAGCGGGTTGTACAATTGAACAAAACGCCGTGTATCCGGGTCGTTGGGCTTATCCATGTGGAAGTTAAAGTCACCAACAACAAGCACGTTCTCGGCAGGAATGCTGTCATCAGAAAGAAACATGCCAAATTCATCGATGAAATCACAAGTTGTAAGTTTGTTTCCGGCTGATGGAGGTGGGCGATACACACAACCAAGTCGTATAGTTTGTTTGCCTCTTGTTATGCACACTTCAATATTCTCAAACGAGCTAAAAGAACGATGCTTGCATAATCGTACATTGAGATGTTGTCGGAAGATGAGAGCAACACCACCACCTCTTCCCGACACCCGCGGTCTGTGGAGGAAGGAGAATCCTGGTGGAGTCATCTCACCAATGCTGACGTCATCCCCCTCCTCCCTAAGCCAAGTCTCGGTGAGACACAGTACATCCAGGTCTCTCTCCACAATCATGTCGTTCACCTCCAGGGCCTTGTTGACAGCCGACCTGGCGTTCCACACACCCACGATGACGTGCGTTGCTTTCCTTGGGCGGGGTGCTGAGCTGCAGGTCGGTGAGAGCGGTGGAGACGAGGGGCTGCTGACGACAGGAGGCGAGCCGACAGTGAACGGGAGACAGGGACTGCAACCAGCGGAGACGTCACCAAGATGGTTCACTAGATGGTGGTCTGGTTGGTCACTGGGGAGGGGTGACACAGCGGTGGAGGGGTGGTCGCCTGGTTGACCACAGGGGAGTAGTGAGGTGGAGGGGTGGTCGCCTGGTTGACCACAGGGGAGTGGTGAGGTGGAGGGGTGGTCGCCTGGTTGACCACAGTGGAGGGGTGACACAGAGGTGGAGGGGTGGTCGCCTGGTTGACCACAGGGGAGCTGTGAGGTGGAGGGGTGGTCGCCTGGTTGACCACAGGGGAGGGGTGACACAGAGGTGGAGGGGTGGTAGCCTGGTTGACCACAGGGGAGCGGTGAGATGGAGGGGTGGTCGCCTGGTTGACCGCACGGGAGGGGTGACACAGAGGTGGAGGGATGGTCGCCTGGTTGACCACAGGGGAGGGATGACACAGTGGTGGAGGGATGGTCGCCTGGTTGACCGCAGGGGAGGGGTGACACAGAGGTGGAGGGGTGGTCGCCTGGTTGACCGCAGGGGAGGGGTGACACAGAGGTGGAGGGGTGGTCGCCTGGTTGACC
This sequence comes from Alviniconcha strummeri, assembly GCA_963584105.1. Classification (NCBI taxonomy): domain Eukaryota; kingdom Metazoa; phylum Mollusca; class Gastropoda; family Provannidae; genus Alviniconcha; species Alviniconcha strummeri. Next base: position 22,785,564 of record OY757548.1, read on the forward strand.
ACTGGGGATGGGTGACACAGTGGTGGAGGGGAGATCGCCTGGTTGACTATTGGGGAAGGTTGACACAGAGATGGAGGGGTGGTCGCCTGGTTGACCACAGGGGAGCGGTGAGGTGGAGGGGTGGTCGCCTGGTTGACCACAGGAGAGCGGTGCTGTGGAGGGGTGGTCGCCTGGTTGACCACAGGGGAGGGATGACACAGTGAAGGAGGGGTGGTCGCCTGGTTGACCACAAGGGAGGGGTGACACAGTGGTGGAGGGGTGGTCGCCTGGTTGACCACTGGGGACCGATGACACAAAGGTGATAGGGTGGTCGCCTGGTTGACCACAGGGGAAAGGTGACACAGTGGTGGAGGGGTGGTCGCCTGGTTGACCACTGGGGAGGGTTGACACAGTGGTGGAGGGGTGGTCGCCTGGTTGACCATAGGGGAGAGGTAACACAGTGGTGGAGGGGTGGTCGCCTGGTTGACCACATGGGAGGTTTGACACAATGTTGGAGGGATGGTCGCCTGGTTGACCACAGGGGAGCGGTGAGGTGGAGGGTGGTCGCCTAGTTGACCACTGGGGAGGGTTGACACAATGTTGGAGGGGTGGTCGCCTGGTTGACCACAGGGGAGCGGTGAGGTGGAGGAGTGGTCGCCTGGTTGACCACTGGAGAGGGTTGACACAATGGTGGAGGGGTAGTCGCCTGGTTGACCACAGGGGAGGGGTGATACAGTGGTGGACGGGTGGTCGCCTGGTTGACCACAGGGGAGGGGTGATACAGTGATGGACGGGTGGTCGCCTGGTTGACCACAGGGGAGGATTGACACAATGGTGGAGGGGTGGTCGCCTGGTTGACCACAGGGGAGGGGTGACACAGTGGTGGAGGGGTGGTCGCCTGGTTGACCATAGGGGAGGGGTGATACAGTGGTGGACGGGTGGTCGCCTGGTTGACCACAGGGGAGTTGTGATACAGTGGTGGACGAGTGGTCGCCTGGTTGACCACAGGGAAGGGGTGTTACAGTGGTGGAGGGGTGGTCGCTCGGTGGAGTGACGGCATGGTGTGCCAGGCAGGGGGAAAGACAATGCCAGAGGCGATGCAGTCGTCCTGCCCGGGTCCCTCGTTTGGTTTTTGGCCGACTGAGAATACCGAGGTCGTTGATGCGTTGAAACACAAGTGCGCATAGCTTGAACTTTGTGCCTTGAGTCACAAACTCATCGATTAATGTTACAAAAGCTGTCAAATTCATGTTTTTTTCAAAGTCAGGGTTTGAACTGGTGGTCAAATGAAGAAACACAGAAAGTCCGTGCACGTGTGAGAACTTGCTGACCAGGCCAGCGGCCACAGCGGCCACAGCGATAACAAACAAGAGTCGGTGAACACGAATCATGGAGAAAGCCTCTAGCACACAAACACTCTCAATTCAAAAATCCCAAAACAAAACTTTTCAAAACGAAATTGTCATCAAATTATGTACACAATCAACTAAATAACACCACCGCTGTAATCTACAGCAGAAGACGATCACGCCAGTATCAAAGTTGAAACTTACAGAGAATGAAATCCAACAATAATGTACACAAATAGTGAGAGCGCAAAAACAATACAGCCGGCAGGCGCAAAACTCACTCACTACTACGTGTAATGATAAGTACATGATGGTTGACATACAGTCACGTGTAATGATAAATACATGATGGCTGACATACAGTCACGTGGAATGAGTACAAAATAGTTGATATTCAGTCACGTGGAATGAGTACATGATTGTTGACATACTGTCACGTGTAATGAGTACATGATGGTTGACACACAGTCACGTTTAATGATAAGTGCATTATGGTTGACATACAGAAACGTGTACTAAGTACATGATGGTTGACGTACAGTCACGTGTGTAATAAGTACATGATGGCTGACATATAGACACGTGTAATAAGTACATGATTGTTGATATACAGTCACATGTAATGATAAGTATATGATGGTTGACATACAGACACGTATAATGATAAGTACATGATGTATACAGACGTGTATAATAATTACATGCTGGTTGACATACAGACATATGTAATGATAACTAGTACATGATGCTTGACATACAGACGTATGACATACAGACGGGGAGCGGGGATAGCTCAGTGGTCAGAACGTCGGACACGTGATCGAAAGGGTTCGAGTCCCGGCAGGAGCGGCGGAAGAATTTTCTTCTCCAGGGTCAACTTTCTGTGCTGACTTTTATTTCGGTATCCGTTCCACCCCCGTGTTACCGCAGTAGTACGTAAAAGATCCCAGTCATTCTGCCAAAAATGCAGGTGGCAGGTTACAGCTAAAAACACATACACCCTACCTATGTGGCTTTGAATGAAATGAAACTGTAACCTGGTGCATGGCTGAATGGTATACACAGAACCTGCACCGAAACGGCAGCATTTCACGTGGTACCAGCCATGCAACACCCAAAGAACGCTTTTAGTAATCACTTCCGTGGATATTAATAATATGCGCTATAAAAGGATACTGACAGCACTGTATTATAAAACAATTTAAAGAAGAATCTTAGGAAGAATACTGGTCCCTTTCATTGCCCAGTGTGGATACACACATATGTGCCGCACTGTCTACTTAGTAGTTTTACTTTACGTTTTACCTTCGACAATATCAAAGTAACCACACGATTCCTGCATTAACACTAACAATAACAACAACAATAACAATGCACTTTATTCATCCCCGCGAGAAATTATAGCTGTCGTTCGACTTTATACATTCAGGCACAACGAAGAATTAAATTGCAAATATCTCAATAATTCAAAGTCATGAAACACACGCAGGTGCACACCTATAGACATACACCCACCGTAGGAAAGTGGTCATCCTCAGCAGACGTCGTGACGCATGCACTACACGGGGTTTTCGCCGTTTCTACTTTTTATAAAGTAATTTGTTCTACCGAGAACAAATACAAACCGTTATAAAGCCTCGTTTGTACCCTCGGCTCTGTCAGTTTTTAATGAAAATGATACCAGTCATTAACTGAGTGTGAGCATGCATCAAGACCTCTGTTGAGGATGATAACTTTCTAAGGGAGGGTTGGGGATGTGTGAACCTAATGATTTTTATTTAATTTGAGAGTTTTTACGTTTTGGTTTGACAGAGAAAGCATTATTCCAGGTAATTTTGGGTTTGCTATTAGTGTATGCAGATTGAGAGAAAGGGGCATATGTCTAAGAGTGTGTATGTGCGTGTGTTTCATGACTTAGAATTACTGAGATATGTTCTTCGTTGTGCGATCGGACGACAGCTTTAATTTCCCGCTGGGATGAATAAAGTATATTGTTTTTGTTGTTATTATATGTTACTTACTGGCTTTGCTTTTACGTTTTACAATCAACAATATAAAAGTCACCTCACGACTCCTAACACTTTCGTGATACCTACATGTATGTACATCAATTACTTTGGATGAAATTAGCAGAGTAGGCCATTTTGCTTTGACCATTTGTCAGCCCGGGATTGCTTCCTCCTGCTTTGACCTCTCAGGCTCAGTTCCGGGAAGCATGAATATAGAGAAGAAACTCTTTGCTCACACTGCCCGTGTCTAACACATGACCAGGAACAGCACAAAAAAATCGTAATGGAAAGTGTTTACATAGTCTGGGCTTTGTTCAGCGAGGTCAAGGTCGGAACATCCTCAAGGGGGGGCAACTGTAGGACAGGGGGCTAATTGCGATTTTCTTCTTCTTCTGACGCTGTTTTCATTGGGTTTTTAGTACCCGCGCAGTGGCAATTAAGTCTCATCACGCTTTACGATTATTTCTAGACTACCTGATATTCTATGTATTTGTGTGTGTGTGTGTGTGTGTGTGTGTGTGTGTGTGTGTGTGTGTGTGTGTGTGTGTGTGTGTGTGTGTATGTGTGTGTGTATGTGTGTGTGTGTGTGCTTTTCTCTGTGCGCTCGCGCGCGCACGCGTGTGTGTGTGTGTGTGTGTGCGCGCGCGCGCGCTTGTTCTGGCTATATATTGATTATTTGTTTTTTGGTTTTAATGGTCTATGTACCTCAATTTGGGGAAATCGCGCATGAAAGAATGCATTCTTCTTCTTCTTCTTCTTCTTCTTCTTCTTCTTCTTCTTCTTCTTCTTGTATTCATCATACAGCCACAAAAATCTGGATAGAACTATTTTCTTGACAGCTTGACTGTAATAGTGGTAGAGATGCAACACACGTCACTGAAAAAACTGGTGATGGCCCTGATCACGGATTCACGGATTCTCTCTCTCTCTCTCTCTCTCTCTCTCTCTCTCTCTCTCTCTCTCTCTCTCTCTCTCTCTCTCTCTCTCTCTCTCTCAAGAAAGATGATGTTACAGTGAAAAGTCTGGATTTTCGACAAACAGACTGTGCGGAACAATTTTAGGAACCAAAATGAACAGTGTGTATAAAGTTCGTCGTTAAAAACAGCAAAGAAAATTGCTTCTTTTATTGCTGGTGCAGGTAGGCGTCAAGACCTTGACTGTCGGTTTTCTTCATCAGACCTTTGTGTTCTGTGGGCCCTACTCACGGTACTGCTAACGCTTAATAAAGATTTTATTTTATTTTATAATTTCACCTGAACATGCGATTCCAAGATCAAAGCCTGTTTGAAAGCTGCGATGAAAACGCGAAGAGAAAGACAAAAGTGAACTGGACACTGGGCGATTTGGTGAACGAATACCTGTACCTTGGATGCCTCAGCGCCATGTTGGATCACAGGTAAGCTTCGTAATAGTCTACGTCACAGTCTGTTCCCTCTGGTTTTCCTGTTGTGCACACAACTGGTTCTTTCATTAGAGATAGCTGTTTTGGTGACAAGTGATTTGTTACATCGCCGTTGGTTACGTCTTTGCTGACGGGCGAACGGCTGAAGGGCGGGTTGAGTTCACAGCACCTAATGACGACTGCTTGGATGAGCAGTGTAACAATGCAATGACCACTGCCTGGTCAGGAAAAGGTGTAGATACCGACAGCACGCTTACCTTGTTTCGCAATTAGTAGCAGCAGTCGAGGAAGACCGTCTCCAAAAAGTATAGAAAGGTCGTTTTTATGAGTTTTTATCAACATCGATACCAGAAAACTCTTCTACAATGCTCACATAAAACCTCACATCGATTATGCGTCAGTATTGTGAGATGGCTGTGGCGAAGTACACTTAAAAAAACTGAACTCCCTATACTACATCGAAGGGCAGGCAAATTAATCCTTCCTGATCCTTCCCTATCTACAGAGCAAAAGATGAGTGCGCTTGGAATTTCAAACCTACCGCAACAGCTCGCAACAGCTCGCTTACAATAAAGGAATATTTATGCATAAAGTTCTTAATAATGATTCCCCAAATTACCTGGCACAACTCTTTATTAGTCACCAGTCCCACTACACTAACTCCAGGAATAACCTCTACGTGCCAAGGCCAAGGTTTGACTTATTAAAAACTAGCATATCCTTCGCTAGGGCATCCCGCTGGAACTCCCTGCCTCAAAATATAAAATCATCTATTTCTGTTCCTTGTTTCAAACGTAATCTGCAGATATATATGTCTGAGAACAAACTTTCGTCAAATTTGGACGGATTTGTTTGAATAACACGTTTGCCTAAAGATTTGAGTGTTGTATACATGTATGCCAATGAAAGAAATTTAATTCTGATGTTTCTGCACATTTGTAGGCACTATGAAGCATACTTAATCGTGCTTATAATATTTGTTTGTGGTGTTGTCGTGTTTATTTGTGTTTGCAGTATAGCAAGGACTGGCTGTTAGATAGGTCCAAATGGACCTAACGCTACTATCCTTGAGTATTAAAGTTTTAGAGTTCGAGGTATGAGAGAGAGAGAGAGAGAGAGAGAGAGAGAGAGAGAGAGAGAGAGAGAGAGAGAGAGAGAGAGAGAGAGAGAGAGAGAGAGAGAGAGAGAGAGAGAGAATCTTTGAAAGACTATAGAAAGGTAGGTTTGATGAGGTATAAAACGATATCAACATAAGTTCAATTGTACTATCAACATTGAATTAATATGAAAAACAAAAAGCGGAAGTCGTGTGTAGATAATAACTATTAGCACATATTTTGTTACAAAGTGCTATTTTCAATGTTATCGCTGTTCAGTTACCTGTGTTACCTGTGTTGCTGGGCTTCTCGCTGCTAGCTAGTCAGCAGGGTCGGGGTGGGACCACCTAGGCAGGCATCCTTTAAAAATAAACTATTTCGTAAAGGCTGCAAAGTTCTGGTTTAG
>OY757548.1:22796805-22824305 GCA_963584105.1 Alviniconcha strummeri
AACGGCAGACTGTTTTGAGTGTGGTGTCAGAGTACACCATCTGAGAGTGTGGTGTCAGAGTACACCATCTGAGAGTGTGGTGTCAGAGTACACCATCTGAGAGAGTGTAGTGTCAGAGTACACCATCTGAGAGAGTGTAGTGTCAGAGTACACCATCGGAGAGAGTGTAGTGTCAGAGTACACCATCTGAGAGTGTGGTGTCAGAGTACACCATCTGAGAGTGTGGTGTCAGAGTACACCATCTGAGAGAGTGTAGTGTCAGAGTACACCATCTGAGAGAGTGTAGTGTCAGAGTACACCATCTGAGAGAGTGGTGTCAGAGTACACCATCTGAGAGTGTAGTGTCAGAGTACACCATCTGAGAGTGTAGTGTCAGAGTACACCATCTGAGAGAGTGGTGTCAGAGTACACCATGTGAGAGAGTGGTGTCAGAGTACACCATGTGAGAGTGTGTGCAGGGGAGGGGTGGTCAGTCAAAGAGAGTGGTGTCAGAGTACACCATGTGAGAGTGTGTGCAGGGGAGGGGTGGTCAGTCAAAGAGAGTGGTGTCAGAGTACACCATGTGAGAGTGTGTGCAGGGGAGGGGTGGTCAGTCAAAGGCGGAGTGAAACAGCAGCAACTGTCCCTCTCCAGTCAGCTCCGTGATGGCCACGTGAGGGAGTAGGAACAGTCCGTCACTGGTCACACCCTGTCTGCATTTCTGTCGCCCTTTGGCTCAACCAGTCCAAGGCTCTGCGTATAGTTCTGTGCATAGTCCTGCATCTAGCCCTGTGTATAGATAGCCCTGTGATAGTCACAACCATCTAGCCCTGTTTTGTGCATAGCATAGTTCTGTGCATAACCCTGCGATACAGCCTTGTGCATACTGACTTTGTTGCTTAACGTCCACGGACTTGTGCATACCCCTAGCCCTGTATTATTTATAAGCCCTTTAAGGTTATATATATATATCTCCCTGTGGTTATTAGCTCTGTGTTTAGCCATGTACATATAGCCCTGTGTTTTGCCATGTGCATAACCCTGTGCATATATATATCGCCCTGTGTTTAACCATGTGCACAGCCCTATTTTAGTCCTATGTATAGCCATGTGCATATAGCCCTGTTTTTAGCCCTGTGCATAGCCCTGCTCATATAGCCCTGTTGATAGTGCTGGTGCTGCAGGCCATGGTGCCGGTGATGCGTGTGCTGACGATGCTGGTAATGACAACGACGATTGGGGCGACGAGCGCGGTGACGGACATCAGGGTGGGGGTCATGCTGATCGACGACCGCCGGGTTCCTTACAGCGTTCACAGGGTCGGCCCCGCCGTGGATGTTGCCATGGCCACAGTGAACAGGGAGCACCTGAACAGCAGCTATCGCCTGGTCAGCGTCCTGCGTGTCTATGACGACATCTGCAGCGCCAGATACGCCACAGGTGAGTCACGTTATACTTCCCATTGTCCCAGGTGAGTCACGTTTTAATTCCCTTTGTCACAGAGGAGTCAGTTTCTACCCGCCATTGTCACAGGTGAGTCATATTCTACGTGTCATGTTCACAGGTAAGTCATGTTTGTACCTGCTGTTGCCACAGTTTGTTCACGTTCTACCGGCCACTGTCACGGGTAGGTCATGTTTTACCTCATAATATCACAGGTGGGTCGCGTTTTACTTCCCATTGTCGAGGGCGAGTCAAGGTTTACCTTCCACTGTCACAAGTGAATCACGTCGTTCACGTCGGTCCACGTCTGGCTGTTATGTCCGTCGGTCCACGTCTGGCTGTTATGTCCGTCGGTCCATGTCTGGCTGTTATGTCCGTCGTCCGTGTCGTCAGTGGAAGGGCTGATCGCTTCCATGCATCTGGAAGGTTGCCTGAAAGTATGACATTTGGAAAGCTCAAGATTGCCAGTTGCCGAAAGTATGACATTTGGAAAGCTCAAGATTGCCAGTTGCCGAAAGCATGACATTTGGAAAGCTCAAGATTGCCAGTTGCCGAAAGCATGACATTTGGAAAGCTCAAGATTGCCAGTTGCCGAAAGTATGACATTTGGAAAGCTCAAGATTGCCAGTTGCCGAAAGTATGACATTTGGAAAGCTCAAGATTGCCAGTTGCCGAAAGCATGACATTTGGAAAGCTCAAGATTGCCAGTTGCCGAAAGCATGACATTTGGAAAGCTCAAGATTGCCAGTTGCCGAAAGTATGACATTTGGAAAGCTCAAGATTGCCAGTTGCCGAAAGTATGACATTTGGAAAGCTCAAGATTGCCAGTTGCCGAAAGTATGACATTTGGAAAGCTCAAGATTGCCAGTCGGACTGTCACGGCCTCTGTTTTGTTCCGTCGTTCCTGACGTCACTACGTTCCATGTTATCAGCCCCATTACTAGTGATGGTGTCTGGTGTAGCCCATAGGTGTTGCTCTCCCAACCAAACAATACAATGGTGTAGCCAATAGCTGTTGCTCTCCCAACCAAACAATACAATGGTGTAGCCCATAGGTTTTGCTCTCCCAACCAAACAATACAATGGTGTAGCCAATAGCTGTTACTCTCCCAACCAAACAATACAGTGGTGTAGCCAATAGCTGTTGCTCTCCCAACCAAACAATTAAGTGATGTAGCCAATAGCTGTTGCTCTCCCAACCAAACAATTAAGTGATATAGCCAATAGCTGTTGCTCTCCCAACCAAACAGTACAGTGGTGTGGCCAACAGCTGTTGCTCTCCCAACCAAACAGTACAGTGCAGGTGTGGCCAGTAGCTGTGGCTCTCCACCGCCACCGATGTTTGTTGGATCGAAAAAGGGATGGTGTGGGGGTAGGCTGGGAGGGAGAGGGGGGGTATCGAGATGGACTACTCTGATTTCCCAGCTCTAGGAAATAATCCGCAAACTGAGCAGACCTACGTCAAATACGAACGGTTTGAGGATTTACAAAAATAAATTCATTTTTTTCTCCTCTTTTTTTCCGCCTCCATTTTTTCCTCCAGAAGTAAAGCAGGCTTCCACCGATTTGCTGAAAATGAGGCTAATACGTGTAACATTTGGTGAAAGATCATTTTCTTACGCTGGCCCGTCTGTTTGGAACAGGTTGCCTCAAACACCCCTCCACTCTGATTCTGCCTCCTCTTTTAAAGCCGCCCTCAAGACGCACCTGTTTAATAATTATTTCTAAACTGTTTTCCACAGCCATGCCTATCCCTCGTCCGACGTGTGTGTGTGTGTGTGTGTGTGTGTGTGTGTGTGTGTGTGTGTGTGTGTGTGTGTGTGTGTGTGTGTGTGTGTGTGTGTGTGTGTGTGTTATTGTAAAGCGCCCTCTGCTCCCACCTTGTACAGTGGACGGGCACTCTAGAAATCCTCCTCCTCCTTATTATCATCATCATCATCATCATCATCATCATCATTGTGGGCGTGTCTCTTCCATGTTAATGCTTTCTTGACGTCGTCCACTAAAGCAGTGACCGGAAGAATCGGCAAAGAAACAACGAGGTGTAATAAGTTTCGTGTACTCAGGTGAGCAGAATATGATTCGCTCCATTTCCACGTTGATGATCAGCTCTCTCATGCCTGTTGGTGGCTGTAGAATCTGATTGTTGAGGCTCGCATCGTCCATTAATCGCTGGCAGTTTTACGTCAGCGGAGAATAGATCATTAAATGAAAGGAAGAGAGACGTGTGGGTGGGAGGAAGGGGTGTCTATTGTTTCGGACCGCAAAGCCGCGTAAAAGCATGCCTGGAATGGCTGGAACATAATACAACACACGAAGGAAGCGAACACAGGACAAGACTGGATACCGCCATACGACTTTCGTGTCTTTCGGTGGGGATGACATTCGATCGACCTGTGGGAATGTTTTTTCAATGTCAGTGTGTATTACCAAGGAGCGGGAAATCAGCACATTTGAATGAAGAATGTCGACAGCTCAAGTTGAACTGGATCGGGTCAAACAAAATGTAGTAGTTGTCTCAGTATTCCCAAATACAGTCGAATATGCTTAAGTCGAACGTGCTGGGGATCTGTTTCTTTTTACTACTTCTTTGAGCTATCCGTTTTTGGACTTCTCAGTGTAGGACGGATAAGTCGAACCCTGTAAAAAGTACTTCGAGTTCAGCGGGTATTTTGTTTGTTTGTTTGTTGTTTTTGTCTCTTTGCTTTGGAAACTGACGGCTCTTGATGTTGATGATCATGTTTTGTCGTCACCTCTGGGCGTGGTAGAGTGTTTTTGACTCGTGTGTCACCTATAACAGCGCTTTTGCCTTGTTTTCTGGTAGCGCGTACGTCGAACGAGGTACATGAGGCACGAAGTTCACGGGTGTGTTTTATGGTGCCACATGTGGTTTGACAGGCTATACACACTGTATTGTATTAATCGGAGATCAAACCTCCGTCCGTCCGTGTGTGTGTGTGTGTGTGCGTGCGTGCGTGCGTGCGTGCGTGCGTGCGTGCGTGCGTGCGTGCGTGTGTGTGTGTGTGTGTGTGTGTTCTGGTGCTATAATTATAGAGACAGACAGACAGACAGACAGACAGTCAGACAGACAGACAGACAGAGAAGGTATAACAAAGTCCAAGCATGTTTTTTAGTGGAAACGTTTTACTCCGAATTGTCGCCTTTGGGGGCTTTGTCAAGGCCCGGTTGGCTGAGTCAAGCCTGCCGGGCCTTGACAGAAGCCCTCAAGGGCGAAAATTCGGAGAAAAGGTTTCCACTAAAAGAATGCTTGGACTTTGTTATACCTTCTCTACATGACACCATACTAAGTCCATCCTCCACGGTGAGGTGCCCAGGAGTCACAGAGAGCCTTGTTTATATATATATCCTACAACATCAATTGGAGATCGCCTCCGTCCTTATGCGTGTCTGCGCACTCTTCCTTGGTGAACAAAACAAATAATAAAGAGAGAGAGAGAGAGACAGAGACAGACAGTCAGACAAAGAGAGAGAGAGAGAGACAGAAACGGACAGACAGACAGACCGAGAGAACAAATTTCTTTTGCGAGAATTAAAGCAGACATTGCTTGCTCATACTAGGAAAGGGAGGTGTCTCTCCATCTAATGTTAGCGGAGCGAGGGTAGTTCAGTGGTTAGAGCTGCGGACTCGTGATCGAGAGATCCCGGGTTCGAGTCCCCGCGGAAGCGGCAGGAGACTAGATTTTTTCTGGGTCAACTTTCTGTGCTGACTCTTATTTATGTATCCGTTCTACCCCCGTGTTACCGCAGTAGCCCGTAAAAGCTCCCGGTCATTCTGCCAAAAGTGCAAGTAGCAGGTTACATATGTATCCTACCTCTGTACCTTTGAATGAAGTACTACTGTAAATTGGTGCATGGTTGTATGGTGTACACAAAACTTGCGCCGAGACGGCAGCAGTTTTACGATGCACCAACCATGTAACAAGCAAACAGCTGTCAGTAAACCGCTTCGTTGAATGCTGAACAATGCGCTTTAAAAAAGACGAAAAAGAATGCAGTCACTCATTCAATATCGCATGCCACATGAGCGCAATGAGTCTGCTCGAGAGCATAGAATAGCGCTCAATAATAATAATATCAACAACAGTACTACTATTACTGCGACTACTACCACTACTACTAATAATAATAATAAAGTGCATTGTGTGACAGGCGGGAGAAGTGTGTGAGGGATCAAGGGTCAACCCGTAGAGGAAGGGTCAAGAGCTGATATGCCAGAAACACGATGTTCTGCGAACTTTCCATTGTGAAGAAGCATTGGCATGATAAACCAAAGCCAAGCTGCCTACCGACACTGGCAAAAACAATAGCATACAACCACAACCTGCCTAGAAGGTTTATGGTGCAAAGCTTGTAGCTGGCTAGCAGCTAAGTTAGGAATCTGGGAGCATCCAACAATGAAATGGACTTGAAATGCTTGGCTTCGACTTATCCTAGCGGGAAAAGGGGAAAATATGTCTGACTTAGCTAAAATTCGACTGATCCATTTTTTATTTATCCGTTCTAAAATTAGTCATGCAAAGCGCAACTTTGATCTGTATCCCACACACGCAAATACACATGCATTCGCATACACTGCCACATTTGTACACACTTAATCACGTATACAGCCACATTCATACACACTTAATGACTTATACTACCACATTCGTATGCACTTAATGACGTATACTCGCACGAACAGTATTGTGTAGTCTACAGAAATCAAATATCTGCAAGAACTGCAGACAGGTGAGTGTAAGAGGAAAGAAGTTATAATAATTATGAATGGGGGCCGAGCTGCCATTTCGTTGTCACCGCAAACAACGGGCTGGCCGCTCCGTAGTCAAAAGAAGGCCGTTCTTGTCGTCTGGCAGGACACACGTTCAGTAATGTTACAGCTGTGGCGTCATCCGACGTCATTTTGTGATGTCAGCCTAACTCCCGTTGCCAGAGTGTAACAAGGCAATTGTTCAAACGCGGCCTGAAATCGGAGTGACTGAGAGATGCCGAGGCGTCTGAGAGCTGCCGCTTTCAAGTGTGCCCGTGGCAGCTACCTAGGTAATTATGCTAACGACAGTTTGGCCAATGATCCAAATTCGGTTTCCTTTTAATCTCGAAGTAAGTGAAAGTGTGGCTGCATGGCGACTCTTAATTGAAACAGTGTGGCCACGTTTCCTGACGTATATGGCTTGGGAAGATGAAGCAGAACCAGAGAGGGACAGGAATGCTTTGTTTCCCTCCTGAAAATGGTTAACGTGTCTCGGAGCTGGAAGGGTAACTGGAAGATGGGCAGTGTACGTGGAGCTGGCCTCAGACACAGAACAACTGTACGGTTGTGGTGGTGGTGCTGGGACACTGCCTTCAGACTGATAACAACTGTACGGTTGGGGTTAATCCTGGTGGAACACTGTCGTCAGACCGATACAAATTAATTGTGCGGTTTGGGTTAGTGCCTGTGGGACATTGCATGCAGTCAGACTAACAAGAGTTAGTCCTGGAGGGACACTGTCGTCAGTCTGACAATTACAACTGTACGGATCGGTTAGTCCTGGGGGGACAATGTCGTCAGACTGACAATTACAACTGTACGGATCGGTTAGTCCTGGTAGGTTTCGATCGACTGTTGCCTACCACCATTCTGGTGGTATTTTAGCAACATATCTTTCTTCATCTCTACGCACTTACAAACCGTCTCGCTCTCTGCGATCTTTAAACGAAAAGTCAATCGAAATTCCAAATCGAGACCAGAAACTTTTGGGGAAGGTTCCTTCTGTTTCCTGGCGCCATCTGTTTGGAACTTTCTTCCGCCCACTCTCAGAAATGTCCCAATATTGTCTCAGTTTACATCCTACCTCAAACCTTTACTGTTTGCTCAAGCTTTCTATATCATTTATTACGCTTTCTAACAATAGTTGATGCGACTGCATGTATAGAGTTTGTTCAGTGTTGGAGTAGGAAGTCTATTGGGCGATTCAGGCGGGGTTGTTAACTCCCTTGACTTTTGCCCGGCATCACTTAAGTCCTTTGGCTGCTTTTACTTCCGGTGCGTACATTCTTCACAATGGAAGGCGGTGACAGTGAATTTGCGAATTTTATACTGCCAGCTTTAAAGGCATTTTTTGAGGCCCGTAGTCATAATGTGTCTGGAAATAACCAATAACTTGTTGCTCGTGCTGTATGATGCCACAAAACGCATTTTTTCTACGAACTCGCGATCTTCTGGTCAGCCAAAAAACGACGCAAAGACACTTTTTGCTGATGCTGCAGGCTTGTTTCCTTTACCCCTCTCTGATTGTCCGTCCGCCCGTCCGCCCGTCCGCCCGTCTGTCTGTCTGTCTGTCTGTCTGTCTGTCTGTCTGTCTGTCTGTCTGTCTGTCTGTCCGCCCGTCAGTCTGTCTGTCTCTGTCTCGCTGTCTGTCTCTCTCTCTCTGTGTCTGTCTCTGTCTGTCTCACTCTGTCTCTCTCTGTGTCTCCCTCTCTATCTCTGTCTCTGTCTGTCTGTCTCTCTGTCTCTGTCTCTCCCTCCCCCCCTCTCTCTCTCTCTCTCTCTCTCTCTCTCTCTCTCTCTCTCTCGTTGCATACACTGTTACCCCCCTCTTCTTTCTCTCTGACAACACACAGTACAGACACAGCTTTAATTTGCGTTGAAACTATCTTTGCTAGCAGCGATCATGGTCGGCACGTTTCCCTCAAAAGCGACAGTGTGAAGCTTAAAGCAGGTGATCGTATCTGAAAGAAAGGTACCCGTTTATCTCTAACGTGCAGACAACACTAAACCATGCGTTTCATGCTGAGCTTTAAGCTTCGCCTCTTTCATGACACGCTTTCCATCTGACGGTCATGTGATAGTGTATTGACTGGTGGAGTGCACCATGAGCTGAGTCTGATTCTAGTGTATTGACTGGTGGAGTGCACCATGAGCTGAGTCTGATTCTAGTGTATTGACTGGTGGAGTGCACCATGAGCTGAGTCTGATTCTAGTGTATTGACTGGTGGAGTGCACCATGAGCTGAGTCTGATTCTAGTGTATTGACTGGTGGAGTGCACCATGAGCTGAGTCTGATTCTAGTGTATTGACTGGTGGAGTGCACCATGAGCTGAGTCTGATTCCAACAATGAAATGAATCTGATTCGTTTTATTGGATTACCGCTGATATAGTTCTCGTCATCAATATCCGTGTGTTATGACGTCACTTGAAAATGTGGTGTGGATTGTGAGAGTGAGATTTTTACGTATTTATTTAATATTTACTGTTAGTTTAAATGTACCTTCTTGAGCCCATGTGTCAAAAGACAAATTTCATTTTTACGCTTTGTATATTGATGAATAATAAAGATTTATTTCATTTGATTTGAATCAATGCCTTTCGCTCCGTTACTACGCACTAACTCCCGAGGAAAGTACGGCGGCGAGCTTAGATCCCCTGTGTTTCTATAATTCTTTCTGATCGGCTGCAGTGTTATTACAATCTAGGATGACTGACAGCCCGCCAACGTTACCTGAAGGGGAGAAGGGGGTGGGGGGGGGGGGTGATACCGGCTAGACTCTCAGGAGATCGTCGTAATGAGCATCACGCCGAGACTTAATTAAAGGGATTGCCGCAATTGTTACCTTCGGTACACTCACGCTGAAAAGCTCTGCAGGTGGATATAACCCCAGAGCGGTTCTTCGCCGGGAAATTCTCTCCCCTGTCTCCGTCTTGACGCTAAAACATTAAGCCCTAGATTTTCATCACATCTTCCCCGCTTCCTGTCTCTGTCCTCTTCGCCCCTCCCTCCTTTCCATCAGGCAACGGCTCATTAAAGGCAATCTCCTTAGCCTCTCACCTTCA
Source organism: Alviniconcha strummeri (assembly GCA_963584105.1). Lineage (NCBI taxonomy): Eukaryota > Metazoa > Mollusca > Gastropoda > Provannidae > Alviniconcha > Alviniconcha strummeri. The sequence continues at coordinate 22,806,060 of OY757548.1, forward strand.
AGTGCAGCCAGGTCGGAAAGCTCACGATGACAGTGAGTCCAATTACCTGCACCCGTTACCCGTCGTAATAGGCAGTTACTTTCCGCAAGTACGCAGTGCAGGTACATTTTTTCTGAGTCCGTACACTTATCTCCGTCTGTGCACTGGCCTACGTCCGTACATTTACCTGTGTCTTTGCACTCACCAAACTGTATAGACTGACCTACGTCTACGTGTAAACAGTTACCAAAGTCTATACAATTACGCCAGTCTATGGAATTTGTTTTTACACTTACCTATGTATATAGCAAAACATTTACCTAATTCTATACACTTACAAAAGTCTAAAGACTTACCTACGTCTACGTGTAAACATTCAACAAAGTCTATAGACTTTTAGGTTTCGGCAGTCTTATGATCCACTGTATTTATCTGTACAGGGGTACATATGCCTAAAGAGGGAAGGGAGAAGGATGTTTTGAATAACTGGAGAATACAGCATATTATGATACTGCATCATGTGTATTGTAAGAAGACTGAAAACTGTCCTACCGCAGGCGACAGATGATGACCTGAAGGGTTTGTTAAAAGGAAGTACGGTATATTGGAGAAAACATTAGGCTCTTGCACTATACCCTGCTCTCTCTCTCTCCCTGTGTGTGTGTGTGTGTGTGTGTGTGTGTGTGTGTGTGTGTGTGTGTGTGTGTGTGTGTGTGTGTGTGTATATATGTGTGTGTGTGTGTGTGTGTGTGTGTGTGTGTGTGTGTGTGTGTGTGTGTGTGTGTGTGTGTGTGCGTGTGTGTGTGTTGGGAGGGTGGGGTGAAAGAATAGGATGAGAATAGTGATGGTTACGCTTGTGTTTGTTGTATATTGTGATGTTTGCGATATTACGTTTTGTTGCGTACTTTTTTAAGTGTTAATCTTTTAGATACGTACACTGTCTTTGTTTTTTATGCATTGGGCACCCACATTTTCCTTTGAAGGAATAAAGAATTTCTTGACTTGACTGACTGACTGACTGACTGACTGACTTGGCTGACTGACTGACTGACTGACTGTATGTTAGTAAACACCACGTTCCTAGTCTACTCCTGACGATTGACTTTGAGAAAGCCTTCGATAGCGATGCTTGGTCTTTTATTAAACAATCTTTGACCTACTTACGTCTATACACTTACCAAAGTCTATACACTTACCAAAGTCTATACACTTACCAAAGTCTATACACTTGCCAAATTTCATACATTTACCTACGTCTAGACATTTACCAAAGTCTATACACTTTCCTACATCTAGACATTTACCAAAGTAAATACACTTCACTATGCTTTATACTCTTACCAAAGACCATCCACCTATTTATGTCTGGACACCTGCCCTGATCTATAGGCGTGCACTTACCTAAGTCAGTTTACTGACCCAAGCCTTCATACTTACTTCAGTCTATATACATTATATATGTTTATACACTTAGCTATATTACCTTATTCATTTACCTAAGTCTATGTATTTACTAAATCGACACACTTACCTAGCTGTAGACATTAATTTACCAGTCAGTACTTCACTAAGTCTATACAAGTGTTGATGATGAGTTGATGCTTAATGTCCTCAGATGTCATTTGACATATTAGGGACAAGTTGTGACCAATGCCGAAGCACGGTTCAATAAAATCCACATACGTAAGGTGTATGCGTGTTTAGCTGTAACCTGCCACCTGCACTTTTGGCAGAATGACCGGGATTTTTTACGTGCTACTGTGGTAACACGGGGGTGGAACGGATACCGAAATAAGAGTCAGCACAGAAAGTCGACCCTGGAGAAGAAAATTCTCCCGCCGTTCCAGCAGGGATTCGAACCCGCGACCTTTCAATCACGAGTCCGGCGCTCTAACCACTGAGCTATCCCCGCCCCCCTATACAAGTGTGTTGACTTTCCGCACTATGAACTGACCTACCAACAGGTACTGTCGCGCTGTAAGTACACCATTTCGGTGGATATTCAAAAACGCGCTATAAAAAAGATGTTCACTCATGTAGAATCACATGCGAACGCAGTGAGTCTGCTCAAGAGCGGTGAATAGCGCTGTATAAAAGCGATCAATATATATATACTCTTCCGATGCAGTGTGTTCACTTTCCGCACCCGCTTTGCTGCCCCCTAGCGGTTAGTCGTCACGCTTTGTTGACTCCACGGAAGAAGGTGTAGTGGCCTATCAATCTGGCTTTCAGCTGTAACGATATTTTCAGCTAAGTTAATGGCAGTCTCTGTCGCGTTGCTCAGTTCCCATGATGGTGTCAAAGGACTTGGTGAGGGTGTCAGAGGACTTGATGAGGGTTTCAGGGGACTTATTGAGGACTTAGGGTGTCAGAGGACTTAGTGAGGGTGTCAGAGGACTTAGAGTGTCAGAGGATTTAGTGGGGACTTGGTGAGAGTGTCAGAGGACTTAGTGGGGACTTGGTGAGAGTGTCAGAGGACTTAGTGGGGACTTGGTGATGGTGTCAGAGGACTTAGTGGGGTGTCAGAGGACTTAGTGAGGGTGTCAGAGGACTTGGTGAGGGTGTCAGAGGACTTAGTGAGAGTGTCAGAGGACTTAGTGGGGACTTGGTGATATTGTCAGAGGACTTAGTGGGGACTTGGTGAGGGTGTCAGAGAACTTAGTGATGGTGTCAGAGGACTTAGTGAGGGTGTCAGAGGACTTGGTGTCAGAGGACTTGGTAAGGGTGACAGAGGACTTAGTGAGGGTGTCAGAATGAGGGTATCAGAGGACTTGGTGAGGGTGTCAGAGGACTTAGTGAGGGTGTCAGAGTACTTAGCAGATGGTGCTGTGGGCTTCTGTCGCCCTTTCCTCTGTCCCATTTTTACTCCCAGCAAGGAAAGTAAGCGCAAACATTCATCTTTTAACAGCTTTGATGACACTGTTGCAGCCGTTTAAACTAAAAGCTTTCTCGTCCAATCGATAGACGCCAGACGAAAGACAAGCAAACTCCGCTCACTTCTGACTTGATCCTGTCCTCCATTCCTTCCCTCCTCCCCTCCAAGTCCCCGATAAGTAAAGTTACAGCTCCTGCACCCGTCCTCTCTACCCAACAAGCCGTGACAAACATGACGTTGGGGTACCTGCTGCCACGACGCAAATGTCCCTACCACCCGCAACAACAACCCGTCAGTACGTTTACAAAATAGAAAGTACTATTCAAGCATTACATACCACTAGCTTTTCCAAAACCTACTCAACTGTACGCACTGTAAAACTGTATCCAACACTAAACGAAACGCACCTTAAACAGATACAATATTTTGATTCAGTACGTAGTCACCAGTACTCACGTATTATATTTATAAACCATAACCTAAATGTGTCAAATCCTGCATATCACAACATTATCAACTAGTAGATGAACGCGAAGTCAAGCAACACAACGTAAGCTATACCAGAGCTGACAAGAGTCTGTTCATCGACCGTCTCCACTCATTTCTAACATGGCCTAACTACACTCAGGCGTCACATTAAAACTACATTCACCTTCATGTAACTACACCCGGCGTCTCATTAAAACTACATTCACCTTCATGGGCTAGCTACACTCTGCCGTCACATTAAACTACATTCACCTGTATGGCCTAACTACACCCGGTGTCACATTAAACCTACACTCACCTTCATGGGCTAACTACACAGGCGTCACAATAAAACTACATTCACCTTCATGGCTTAACTACACTCTGGCGTCACATTAAAACTACATTCACCTTCATGGCCTCACTACACTCTGGCGTCACATTAAAACTACACAAACCGAAGACTCGTCGCTCCTTTCTGCTGACGGGTAGCTGCCTCCTCCTCCAGGTAGAGGACAGGTGTGTAGAGGATGTCCCAGCATACTAACAGTTCCATAATAGCTGTCACACACACACACACACACACACACACACACACACACACACACACACACACACACACACACACACACACACACACACGTACACACCATAACCTGCAAAAGTTAATCTATGCCACGCTCGGAGTCAACACACCGCACCAGCATTACAGATGTTACCGACCTGACTTTCAGTTACATAAATAAACATGTTGTAGGTCGACTAAGTTCGCCCATTTCATCGATCGATTGACAGACTAGCAAACTGCAGTTTTGGAGGCCCGACAACAACCCGATATCTCGGCTCCACTCTAAGCTATGTGCACGTGTCAATTCTTCTTCGCACATCCGGGTGTTTCCCGCAGTTTCGATAACCATGATTGGCCGGCTACAAAACACAAGCATTCGACAAGGTCTTGATTGGCCAAATATTTAGTTTATTCGGTCTTTTCAACAACACGACCTTGCCAAACATTCCAGCGCGTGCTGTATCTTTGCCAACGCTGCCATTTTCGCAGACCAGTGTCGGTCACACACAGTTTAGAAACAAGAGGTAATTTAGCAGACACGCATACTAATTACCAACATTATATTCTAATTATTATTACACTTAGCTTAATTATAGTAACAAACAGTCAAGACGAGCTCTCATACTTGACTCTAGGCAAACAACCATATAATAATAACAGCGGTCATTCCTATAGCACTATATTCTACCAACGGTGAGCACATCGCGCTTTACAAGATCAGCAAAAATGTGTGCAGTAAATTGAAAAAACAAACAACAACAACAACAAAACTCATAAATAATAACAATATAGACATAATGACAATAATGCGACTAGAGTGTCCTTTCACATCAGTGTAATGCCATGGACAGCGTACGGTCACAGAATGAGTCGACATGTGCAGGACGTACGTCTGACGTCAGTGTCATGCCATGGACAGCGTACGGTCACAGAATGAGTCGACATGTGCAGGACGTACGTCTGACGTCAGTGTAATGCCATGGACAGCGTACGGTCACAGAATGAGTCGACATGTGCAGGACGTACGTCTGACGTCAGTGTCAGTTCACAAGTGGAGTTGATGCTAAAGTGATTTCAGCTGTGGCCTGTTGTCACAATTCGTAATTGTCAGAATACAGAATCCATGACACTTTGCTCAGAGCGGTTTCAGATGTGACCTTTGAGCTCAGTTTGATTTCATCTGTGCCTTTATTTCTTGTCTCTGTATGATTCGAGTATTTTTTGTTTTGTTTTGTTTGTATCCGTATGTTATTGCACGCGTGATGTGTGCTTTGGATTCTGTTACGGTATGGTTTAAAACATCTTTCGTTTATACCTTTACATGATTGTAGGTGTGGCCTCTGACCTGTACCACAAGGAAAACGTCGTGGCTTTCGTGGGACCAGCGTGCGCCTACTCGCTGGAGGGTGTGGGCCGCATGGCCGGCTACTGGAACGTGCCTATAGTCACAGGTAGCTCACGGATTTCCACTTTATGGCCACCGCGTTGTGTTACACCGTGCCTGTAGCTATTGGTAGCTGACGTATTTACAGAGTCTATTACCATGGTCTTGTGTTACAACGTGCCTGTAATTACTGGTAGCTGACTTATTTATAGAGTTTATTACCATTGTGTTGTGTTACAACGTGCCTGTAGCTATTGGTAGCTGACGTATTTATAGTTTATTACCATGGTGTAGGTTTCATCCCATGCTGTAGTCTCCGTGGAAACAAATTGTGCCCCCTCCCCAATCCCCACGACCCTAGAACTTTGTAGGAGGTTGCGATTCAATTCTGTTTGCAGGCTCTTACCCCGCCTCCCTCGCCGCTCCGTGACTGGGTGACGTAGTCTTCCACAGCAGTCTTCTGTTCCAGACTCATGCCCTCCCCTGTCTAGATGGTGACGTCAGATGTCATCCCATAATAGTCCCGTGCTCTTCAGTGACCCCAACTAGTCCCAGGGACTGCGGAATCTTAGTACCCATGTCCTTGTGCACCTGGACCGGACCCGGGTGGCAGAATCAATCAGATGCCATGTCACTATTGTAGTCAGCACTGCTGTCCAACAGCACTGGGTGGCGGAATCAGATGCCATGTCACTATTGTAGTCAGCACTGCTGTCCAACATCACTGGGTGGCGGAATCAGATGCCATGTCACTATTGTAGTCAGCACTGCTGTCCAACAGCACTGGGTGGCGGAATCAGATGCCATGTCACTATTACAGTCAGACTTATTGTGCACACACACACACCAGGCCTGGGTGACGGCGGGCAGTTCAAGAACAAGACGGACTACCCCACCATGACGCGCTTTGCCTACTGCCAGTGTCGAATGCGCAAGGTGTTTGGCAGCGTGTTCCGATACTTCGGCTGGACCAACATGGCCGTCATCTACGACGTGGACGACACCTACTCCGACACGTTGGGCAGCACGCTGAAGGTGGGGCTGCGCAAGGGAGGCTACTACCCCACCACAATCCCCTTCTTCGGCTCCAACGGCATCCGCTACAAGGCTATTTTGAGGGAAGCCAGTGCCAAGGCCAGAGGTGAGGTTACTTCCGTGTCCACTGCGAGGCTAGCTCTGGTCTTGAGACAAGTCTTCTTCTTCTTCTTCTTCTTCTTCTTCTTCTTCTTCTTCTTTATCGTGTCCAACTTCAACATGGTCTTCTTCTCTATAGTGTTCAGCTTCAACATGATCTTCTTCTCCATAGTGTCCAACTTCAACATTTCAAAGACTTTGACTCTTTTCTTTCACGCTGGATTAACAAAGAAGGGAGTTAATTAGCGGCCCAAGACGTCACACAGACACAACAACGACCTTTGTCGCACACGGTACCTCTCACTTCACATGCAAGTAAAGACAAGGTACATAAACCCCGCCAGATGTACATCCTCAATTTCAGACTGTGCACGCTGGATTATTTTGAAATTTTCACAAACCACAGAAGTCCAGTAATGACTGGAGGATGTTTAACGTGCGTGTGTGATCATTTCACATGCGTGAACACACGGGGCACCTCAGTTGATAGTCTCGTCCCATCGACTTTGTATTAGTCTACACAAAGTTGAACTCCGGAGAAATGTCCGGGCGGAAACAAACAGATTAAGCTTAGCATAACTACAGTAATAATAATGGGTACTCAAAACGCCTGACCCGCACATGCCCTGAGTGCTTACACAGTCTTTAAATGCATTTATTTTCAAATTTCAACGCATACAACACACACACACAGACACACACACACACACACACACACACACACACACACACACACACACACACACACACACACAAACACACACACACACACACTCACACACACACACACACACACACACACACACACACACACACACACACACACACACACACACACACACAAAGAACAGTAAGAATAAAGACAATGCTGTAGCTGTGGCTACGAGGACAACGCCGATGACAACGATGACGGTGATTATTTTTTTAAAATGACAACGACGATGATGTTGACAGCGATGACGATGAGGGTAGATGTAGTTAGCAGGACGACGATGAGGACGATGACGAGGCGGTTGCAGTGCTGATCATGGTGGTTCCCGGGGACGTGTTGCGGCGGTTGCAGTGCTGATCATGGTGGTTCCCGGGGACGTGTTGCGGCGGTTCATGCTGGCGGCCCACGAGCTGGGCTACCCGCAGTCCGGCCACTACGTCTTCATGGACGTCGTGCTCTTCCACTTCCCCGGTCGCTACTGGGGCGACCATCTGTGGCGGCGCAACGACCGGTACGACCAGCAGGCGCGGGAGGCGTACGAGGCGATGCTGCGTGTGGCGCTGTACCACTCGTACGGCGAGGAGTGGCTCCGCTTTTCTCAGACCGTCGTCAGCATGGCCGCTCAACACTACAATTTCACCTTTGGCTCGGAGGAGAAGGTCAGCTGCTCTCTCTCTCTCTCTCTCTCTCTCTCTCTCTCTCTCTCTCTCTCTCTCTCTCTCTCTCTCTCTCTCTCTCTCTCTTTTTTCTTTTTTTTCCCGAGAGCTGGATGAAAAAAAGCACTGTTCTTATTCCATTACCCTCGTTAATAAAAAAAATCGTTCGTTCGTTCGTTCTCTCTCTCAACGAACGAATTTGAAATAAGAGAGAGCCACTTTACAGCTAAATCATTGCGCATGTTGTTTAAGGATATTTCACCTGAAAAGATTTTAAACTTTTTGAAAGAAATTAATATTTTTGGAAAGATTTAAATTTGAGATCGTTTTTAGTTATGTTTATGTTTTCACCTTTTAAGCATGGTTTTAAAACTGTATATACACCCATTTTAAGACATACACATTATTAAAAATTAAATATACAATATGAGATGTGAATCGCCCTGAAATAACCGCACCGGTTGACTGGGCGTAAAACACCAACTTACTTACTTACTCTCTCAACCGATACAAAGTTACGGTATTTAGGAATACTTCCACTCAAAGAAAAGCTTATGTTCAATAAGGTAGTATTAGTATTCAAAGCATACAGAAATCGTGCACCTCCGTACCTTAAACAGCTTTTTATCTGTTCCAACATTCGCGCCACATCAAGATGCATAACTCTGCCCAAACCAAGAACAGACCTTCTTAAAACTAGTTTCTCATTTTCAGGCGCATCCTTGTGGAATACCATCCGAAATCAAATAAAATCATGCAATTCACTAACCAGCTTCAAAACACAACTTTATGAATGGATCAGAAGCAGATTGTTATAAATAACCACAAACACACCAAATTAAGAAGGAAAAAATCAAACAATTTCTTGTTTTCTAATATATATATAGTCTCCCATTGATTTGATTTATTACTCTTTTCTATTGTTCATAATTATCGAATGGCATTAATTTTCCCACTATGATCATATATTATATATTTATATATGTGTTTTTAACTGTTCCAAGGACAGGTTGAACAACAGGCGTTCGTGCCTAAACTTCTATCCTTGTGTAATAAAGTTCAATCAATCAATCAATCAATCTCTCTCTCTCTCTCTCTCTCTCTCTCTCTCTCTCTCTCTCTCTCTCTCTCTCTCTCTCTCTCTCTCTCTCTCTCTCTCTCCAGACCAGTTGACTGGCCTGGCACAATTTCCATAGAGACGTGTGTGTTTCCGGGCGCGAGCACGTGGGTGTTCGCCAGCACAGAGCAGATGAGGTAAGGAGCACTGAGGGGACCGTTTCTGCCGATGTTGTAGAGTTGTACCAGGCGGCAAGATAAAACCGTCTGACATAAAGAAATGAGCTGACACGCGCGTGCAGTCAAAGTTCAAGCAAGCGACACAAGAAGGCAAAGCCGGCAAGCAGAGTGAACATGACTGGCTACATAAACCCGGCGATGTGGTAGGGATGTACTCCGAAATAAAGAACAAAAACGAAAAAAAAAAAAAAAAAAAATGACACAAAGACACACCTACCCGCTGCACTTTGACATCATAGTGAAATGAAAATGTGGGTATTGGTCAGTTGGAACAATGCACGAAGCGAGTTAAAATAGCTGACTATGGATGGCGATGGGAGTGTAGATACTGCACTGGTCAGTTCACTAAATAAGCATCATGTCATGGGTCCTTCGTGTCAGGGATCCTACGTGTCATGGGTCCTCGTGTCATGGGTCCTTCGTGTCATGGGCCCTACGTTTCATTTGGTCAACCACCTGAGCGAAATTACTTCCGAATAACCACATAAAAAGTACACATTAGTTCCAAACACTCAACCACATAAAAAGTACACATTACTTCTAAACACTCAACCACATAAGATGTACACATAACTTCCAAACACGCAACCACATAAAAAGTACACACATTACTTCAAAACACTCAACAATTAAACTGTGCTCATCAACAGTACGTACTCAACCACATAAACTGCTCATCAACAGGTTCGTACTCAACCACATAAATTGTACGCATTACCTGGAAACGCTCAACCACATGAAAAGTCCACATTCAGCCAAACACTCAACCACACGAACGACATGACCTCGAGCAGACGAATTTAAAAAAAAAATTGGTTAAAAAAAAGATTGCCTCATCAAATGCCCAGCCAGATAAACTGCATTATTCCCCAGACCCTGCTGTCTGAAACCCATGGGAGAACAGTCAGCGAAAACAGATGCTTATAATGGTTGATGATTATAATGGTTATGTTGCCCTAGCTGTCTATCACTCTCACTCGTGCTTTAATTCTTTCTTCTTTCCCCTGCCCCCCCCCCCCCCCCCCCCCCCCCCCCCCGTTTTTTTTTTTTTTTTTTTTTTTTGCATCATTCATTTGCAGGCCAGTGACTGGTTGTTGCAGGTAAATTTCTTTGTGGGAGCTTTCCATGACGCCGTTGTGCGTTACGGCGTGGCCTTGAACGAGACCTTGACCCTGGGCCATGACGTCACTGATGGTTATGCCGTCACCAGGCGAATGTGGGACCAGACACACCAAGGTTAGTCGTCACACACGTGGAACTACGGCCTTGCTTGTCTGTCTGTTTTGTTGTTGTTGTTGTTGTTGTTGAGCAGGCAGGGGAAGGCAGGGGTGTATCACCCGAGCCTGCATGGGAAAAATCTCATACAATTGTTCCCGTACTGGTTTTAGAGATATCCGCTATTAACGTGTGGCCAGGAGAGATAGGTGAGAAGAGGTGTGACCACTCAGTGACGTGCTCCGGCAGTGTGACCCACACAGTGACGTACTGCGGCAGTGTGTCCCACTCAGTGACGTGCTCCGGCAGTGTGACCCACTCAGTGACATACTCCGGCAGTGTGACCCACTCAGTGACGTGCTCCGGCAGTGTGACCCACTCAGTGACGTGCTCCGGCAGTGTGACCCACTCAGTGGCGTACTCTAGCAGTGTGACCCACTCAGTGACGTATTCTTGCAGTGTGACCCACTCAGTGACGTACTCTTGCAGTGTGGCCCACTCAGTGACGTACTCTAGCAGTGTGACCCACTCAGTGACGTACTCTTGCAGTGTGACCCACTCAGTGACGTACTCTAGCAGTGTGTCCCAGTCATTGACGTACTCCGGCAGTGTGACCCACTCAGTGACGTACTCTAGCAGTGTGACCCACTCAGTGACGTACTCTTGCAGTGTGACCCACTCAGTGACGTACTCTAGCAGTGTGTCCCAGTCATTGACGTACTCCGGCAGTGTGACCCACTCAGTGACGTACCCTAGCAGTGTGACCCACTCAGTGACGTACTCTAGCAGTGTGACCCACTCAGTGACGTACTCCGGCAGTGTGTCCCAGTCATTGACGTACTCCGGCAGTGTGCCCTATGGTCCGACAAAGATGTGGCGACGCCAGCGTGTTTGAAAGACTTACCGCCTGGCATTCAGGGGTTTTCTTTGTCCTTGCAGCTATCGCGTCGGCAAAGACAGAGAGTAAGTCTCTTTGTCGTTGGTTAGACAACAAACTTCACAGCTTCTTACTGTTACTGCCACGTACAGTGACTGCCAGGCCGCACCTGATCACAGGGAAGATGACATTCTTTAGATCTCTAGTGCGCATGCCCACCTATCGTCTGCTAATGGCTGACTTGTTAGCCGTGCAGAGAGCGGCAGTAACACAAATGCGTTTGCAACTCTTGGCCTAACACTTTCCAGACAGTATTGCACCGTTGTAACACTTTCCAAACAGCATTACGCCAGCAAGGTTAAGAGTTTCCGAAAAGATTTCGAAAACAAAAATCTGTTTTTTGGGAGGGCTTACAGAGCACAGAGACGGTCGACATCGTCAACGATTTTCTGAAGAAGAATAGTGCCCTTGCAAAGCTAGGTTAGATTTGTCATTGATTCAGAGAATCGACCGCTTTAGAACAAAGCGCTGCTAGAATATCGCTTAATATTCGTTGCATCACTGAAGAAACGTCAAATCCTCGGTTTTTCACAAAATGTTCTATCAAGCGACATAAGTGTTTGTCAGTGACGGGAAGCAAGTGATTTAAGTTGTGGGAATGCTGAAAGTGAGATGGAATGGCTAGTAGCTGCTGTCATTCTGAGTTTCGGTACACGTTAACAGAGACCATCAAACCAAAGCTCTTCCACTGGAGATCACAAAAGGCGCACGGCGTCTCGGCATTCACAGGACTCGGTGAATAACTGGAGATTTCTATCGCCTGATCGAGCCATGGCTTTGATTGTAGTTCCTTCTGGCAGTTCAGAACTTTGGTTAAAATCCTTTATCTTTACTTTTGACTACACTGAGCTGTTCTAGCCGTGGCACGGATAATGGAAGATGTGCCTATCCTTTTTTGTTTTGGTTTTTTCTGGTTGCTAGTTTTTTGAGCTGCTGACGTCTTCACTGGTAATTACTTGGCGATGGGATGGGGCGGAGGGGTTGGGGGGGTGGGGGTGGGGGGGACTGGAGGAGCCAGTGGGAAGCAAGGTGTAATGATACTGAGCGTGCCTGCGTGCGCGTGTTTGTGTATGTTTTGTTGTTGTTGTTGTTGTTGTCTGGGGTGGGGTACACGTGCGCGTGTGTGCATGTGGTTGATAGTGATGGATAGAATGAGCTGTGTAATGTATTATTAAATTATGTTGTGTACTGGTGTAATGATCCCTGTATAGCGCTTTGAATCCCACTCGTGAATCATCGAGGGATTCGGCGCATTATAAATTCATTTATTATTATTATTATTAAGGTCATATAATGTAAAATATGTTATCCAAATTAAGCTTCACAGCAAGCTTTTGGTTGGCGTAATTTTTGCTAATGACGTGGGCATTAAAAAATTTCAGTTGTGAGGAAATGTAGACGTTATCGGTAGGCTATGTCCAGGAAAGAAATACAGTTTGGATGGTTCTGCAAATATGTATATTTGCAGGCAACTTCATTAATCTTTTGCCAGTTTATGTGTAATTACGTTGTGGTATAGCAAGGACAATCTATGAGACAGGTTCAAGTGGACCTAATGCTACTATCTTTTAGTATTAACCTTTTCTAGCTCGCTCGCTCTCTATCTGTCTCTGTCTGTCTGTCTCTCTCTCCTTTCTCTCTCTCTCTCTCTCTCTCTCTCTCTCTCTCTCTCTCTCTCTCTCTCTCTCTCTCTCTGATGTCCATTTGAATATAATAATAATAACAATAATAATAATAATAACAATAATGTACATCATTGCATTCTTAGTAGTTTCCCTCATGGACGGCGGCTGATGTAGAAAGACATCGATTTTTTTCCCCACTACCCTCCTAAAATAAAGCGTACTCTTTCATTCTCTCTCTCTCTCTCTCTCTCTCTCTCTCTCTCTCTCTCTCTCTCTCTCTCTCTCTCTCTCTCTCTCTCTCTCTCTCTCTCTCTCTCTCTCTCTCTCTCTCTCTCTCTCTCTCTCTCTCATCCACACAGGTACACACACACACACACACACACGCACGCGCTCTTGTCACGTGTCCGATTTCCATGGAAGCAAGTAATTTCAGAATAAGAGTCAAATAACAAGAACAATGATAAGCGCAGTAATAATACGATAATGCATACTGTCAACGTGATTACCATCAGCAAGAAATGAAGTGTGTGTTCATCCAGGAGTGACAGGTGACGTCATCATCGATGACAACGGTGACCGCGACACCAACTTCGCTATTCTGGACATGAACGAGCACACTGGCCAGTTTGAGGTCCTGGTCATATTGTCATTTTGTCAACACAGTGGTGACAGGTGTTGTAAAGTAAACATCGTGGTGATAAGTGTTGTAAACATCGTGGTGATAGGTTTTGTAAACATCGTGGTGACAGGTGTTGTAAAGTAAACATCGTGGTGATAAGTGTTGTAGACATCGTGGTGATAGATGTTGTAAACATCGTGGTGATAGGTGTTGTAAAGTAAACATCGTGGTGATAAGTGTTGTAGACATCGTGGTGATGGGTGTTGTAAACATCGTGGTGATAGGTGTTGTAAAGTAAACATCGTGGTGATAGATGTTGTAAACATCGTGGTGACAGATGTTGTAAAGTAAACATCGTGGTGATAGGTGTTGTAAACATCGTGGTGATAGGTGTTGTAAACATCGTGGTGATAGGTGTTGTAAACATCGTGGTAATAAGTGTTGTGCTGTTGTTTGGTTGGCTTGCTATTGTTGTTGTTGTTGTTGTTGTTGTTTTCAGCTGGATATATTATACAAGTGCAAGATTAACAGAACTAAATTTAACAAGGCCGAAATTAAATGGTCTAAAGACAACTTTCTCTTTCAGTCAGAGGTTGTCTTGCCGGTACTGCTGAATGAGGAATGGTGGCGGTGTCAGTGGTGATACGTTTCCACGGTGTCGCATTGTGTGCGATGTGATCTGTCTTTTAAAGAATTCCCCCCCCCCTCCCCCCCCTCACAATACTGTTTTCGCATACTACACAGTCATACAGCAGCAGCATGAATACACACACACACACACACACACACACACACACACACACACACACACACACACACACACACACACACACACACACATGTACGTTGACTAGTACATATGAGCAGACAGCAGAAGGACAGGTCAGACTAACTGACACTGTCACCAGTACCTACAACATGTAGAACTACAACAGACCGCAGCAGACGACAAACAAAATCAAATGCATCATTCTTCTTGTGCTCTGACAGGACAGAGGGAGAGGGAGGGGGGCAGAGAAAAATGCATGTTATTTGTCGGGTGTGTCAGGCAAGGGGGTAGGGGAGAGAGAGAGAGAAGCATACACATGTTATCTGTCAGGTGTGTCAGTAAGTACTACCAAAGGTCTTAATAACAAAGCCAAGTAAAAACAAGACTCGTGAACTCATGAGCTGCACAGCATCTAGTCAGCATCAAGTGTATTGGGTCCGGCCATTTACTAAAGAATGATATTTCTCCAGAACAGCTGTACGTACTCTTCAGACATGTGATAAAAGCATTTAGGCTGGTGCCGTGCATCTTGGAGGTGAAACTGTCGTATTTAGCTATCAGGATGCACAGGTCCAGTATTCGATCAGTTCTCATTTTTACTTTACTGACAAAAGTAACGAGTTCTTTCGGAAATATTATATCAGTACAATGTGTGAAGTTGGTTTGAAGCAATCCTTGCACATCAAGCCAGCATGTGTAATAATGTCCCTCCGGCACCTTTTGCAGAAGACACAGACAGGGGAATCTACGACCAGTGGGTAGCAAGTTATATAGAAATTTGTACTGGAACCATATGATCCCGAAGACTTTATCAAAGACTGTCTTGGTATAAGTTTTAATAGTGTGTCACTATACTTGACAAGACATAAATAATTATATTTACCACTAAATCTCCGTAAGTATTTTCTCACGAATGCATCATCAATAACAAATTTTCATTTACATCCAGACCCAATCTTCTCTAATAACAGTTAGCTGCAGACAGTACCCCTTCCTACAACAAAAGGTCCGTCACAACAGTAGGAAATGTTCCTTTCAATTCACTGTAGGAAAGGCATCATGTCACTCTTGATCACACGTTGCTCCTCCAGAGACTTCATGCAGAAATCGGCCTGGATGGTTCCGCTCTTGATTGGTTCTCATCATACTTGTCGTGCAGATCACAGCACGTCCTTGTAGGACATGCCCTTTCAGCAGAAACGCCCCTTCTTTGTGGCGTTCCGCAGGGATCGGTGCTCGGTCCTCTTCTCTTTTCTCTTTACACTAGGCAGTTGGCAGACCTTATTGATAAGTTCTGCATAGACTATCACTTTTTTGCCGACGATTCCGAACTGTAATCGTGCCTACCAAATGAACCTGAGTCTGCGCTGAGTGCGTTGAGAAATGTTGAGTCGTGATGTCGACAGATAAAAATATGGATGACGAAAAACAAACTGAATCTCAATGAGCAAAAAACTGAAGTACTCCTCTGTGGGCCATCATCTAGAAGAGAAACTGTCCCTGTTGACTGCCTTTCATTCCAACGTGGTGAAAACACTTGGAGTAACTTTGGACGCGGAGCTTTCCATGGAACAACATGTCTCAGCAGTTGTCAGATCTTGTTTTTTCCACATCAGATCTCTGAGTAAAGTCCGTCCATACATCACCTACAAAGCTGCAAGCAGCATTGCTGTCTGTCTGATTTTGTCAAAGCTTGACTACTGCAATAGCCTTCTGTCGGGACTGCCCCACAAAACAGATTAAACGTCTACAGGCAGTGCAAAATGCTGCTGCAAGAACTGTCATGAAATGCAAAAAAAACAGATCACATCACTCCCATTCTTAGGCAGCTTCATTGGCTTCCTATCCAGAAACGGATCCGCCACAAAATTCTCTCTGCCACTTACCTGTCAGTTCATGATAACACCCCCCTCTACCTCTCTGATCTTCTCCAAAAACACAACCCTTCTCGCCTTCTCAGATCAGCATCTAGATCTCTCCTTGATGTTCCCGGGCCCAGGGATTCCAAGACAAAGCGATACTACGGCCAGCGAGCCTTCAGATATGTCGCTCCCTCCCTCTGGAATGTCCTCCCCGAGAGCATCAAGGAGAAGGACTCCATTCAGTCTTTCAGACCTTCGCTGAAAACCCATTTCTTTACCCAGGGATGATAGTCAAGGCGATTGTGTACGTGCGCCGGCGCTGGTGTGTGTGTTAAGTGAAGTTGATGTTGCCATAATTACTCTGTGTGTGTGTGTGTGTGTGTGTGTGTGTGTGTGTGTGTGTGTGTGTGTGTGTGTGTGTGTGTGTGTGTGTGTGTGTGTGATTCTTTTTTTCTGTTATCATTATTTGTAACTCGGAATATATTTTTACATTTAACTGTTATGCATAGTTCCACTTTTGGAAAGGGGTGGGTGGGTATGAGTGCATGTCCTTTGGTAGTTTGAGCTTGCGAGAGCTTACATGTATGCACTGTGTGTATCTGGCGCTGTGAACACGCAAGGTTTTGTGTGGAAGTTTTTTATGCGCTATATATAAATTTTCATTCATTCATTCATGTCCTAGCTATCAACTTTGGCAGAACAGTTTTAAGTCTAGCAACAATACCTGAACACGCAGTTTCTTTGTCTGGTAGAGAAAGAGACAAGGCCATTGCTACGGGCTTGTGCATGTTAGTGAACATTTAACGACGGGGCACACGGGCCAGTTTGAGGTCGGTGACCAGGCTTAGTGTTACGGTTAGCGGAGGACGACGTTGTCCTGGCTGCATTCTGAAGAAGATGCTAGAGTGGGCTATGTTGTGGTTACCCGATACCACCCATTGTAGCTCATCCAAATAATAATAATACGTAACACTTATATAGCGTCTAATCCAACGAGACTGGCTCAAAGCACTTCACGACTCAAAACGCCAATGAACATCAGAATCAATACATGAAACATGCATACACCAGACGATCCTACGCCAACAGCAAAGCGCAGGTAAACACGCACACATCCCGGAACAATCAGTGCAACCCAGATGTGCAATGCGACAATACATGGTCCATGGACACGTCTTATGATTGCAAATCAAATACAAAGAGCATCGTAATAAAAATAAAATAATACAACAGCAACAAATAACCTGGGCTGACGGTGACTTGTACACCAGCAGTCATTCATGCTTTCATCAACTGTGTACATGCAGTCTTTCATGCTTTCATTAGTTGTGTACATGCGCTCTTTGGATCGTGTACGTTCAGTCACGAAGGAAACGCAACTTGCTCTTTTTTTTAAACTTGTTTAGTAATCTGCGATGAATGAAGTTGGATACCTGAAAGTTCTTAACGCTAGGTTTCAGACTGTGTCTCGCCCCGCAGCTCTGATCGCAAAGAGCGTGTTCCGTTCCGTCGTCTTCTCCTGGCGCCTTTCAACAGACACCATATGTTCCGCATTCAACAGACACCACATGTTCCGCTTTCAACAGACACCACATGTTCCGCTTTGCGCTACGTCCGTCATATAATGATTCTGTAAAAACAGATCTGAAGCACGAATGGCTGCAAGCGTTCTAAAACAAGATCCAAACACAGACAGGGTTCAGAAGAACGCTGTTTATTAGGACAAAACACAGCATGCGAAAGTTTTGGTTTGTCCGCTTTATCCAGCTATGGAACGACACTTAAACAGTAGTTAAACAGCAGTTAAACAACAGTTAAACAGCAGTTAAACAGCAGTTAAACAACAGTTAAACAGCAGTTAAACAACAGTTAAACAACAGTTAAACAGCAGTTAAACAACACTTAAACAACAGTTAAACAGCAGTTAAACAACAGTTAAACAGCAGTTAAACAGCAGTTAAACAACAGTTGAACAACAGTTAAACAGCAGTTAAACAACACTTAAAAACAGTTAAACAGCAGTTAAACAACACTTAAAAACAGTTAAACAGCAGTTAAACAGCAGTTAAACAGCAGTTAAACTGCAGTTAAACAACAGTTAAACAGCAGTTAAACAGCCGTTAAACAGCCGTTAAACAGCAGTTAAA
>OY757548.1:22834305-22838734 GCA_963584105.1 Alviniconcha strummeri
TCTGTCTGATAACCCAAGGACAGAAATGTGCACTTGTAATAATCAAGGACAAACGTAGCTGACAATCAAAGAGAGATATGTGCGTGTGTAATAATCAAGGACAAGCATATACTTATGTCTAATAATCAAGGACAGAGGTGTGTCTGTCTATCAATTCACGTCAGGTTATTTGTGTGATAATCAAGGACATATGTATTTGTCTCATAATCACGGACAGAGATGCCTATGTGTGATTGTCAAGGACAGGTGTATCTGTCTAATAATCAAGGACGGCGATGTACATACGTAATACTCAAGGACAGGTGTATGTGTCTGATATTCAAGGACAGAGATGTCTGCATGATAATCATGGACAGGTGTATCTGTCTGATAATCAAGGACGGAAATGTACATATCTAATACTCAAGGACAGGTGTATTTGTCTCATAATCAAGGACAGAGATATCTATGTGTGATGTGTGATAATCATGGACAGGTATTTATGTCTAATAATCCATGACATGTAAATATGTCTAATAATCAAGAGCAGAGCTGTATATGTCTACTAGTCAAGAACGGGTGCATTATTATGTCTAACAACCAAGGACACAGATGAATGTTCTGTGTGATGTGTTGTTGTGTACATGTGGTGTTCTGTGTTGTTGTGTACGTGTTATCTTGATGTGATGTGGTTCTTTGAGATGTGTTGTTGTGTACGTGTTATCTTGATGTGATGTGGTTCTTTGAGATGTGTTGTTGTGTACGTGGGATCTTGATGAGATGTGGTTCTGTGAGATGTGTTGTTGTGTACGTGTGATCTTGATGAGATGTGGTTCTTTGAGGTGTGTTGTGTACGTGTGATCTTGATGAGATGTGGTTCTGTGAGATGTGTTGTTGTGTATGTGTGGTGCTGATATAATGTGGTTCTGTGTGATGTTCTGTGTGGTGTAATGTTGTGTACGTGTGGTGTTGATATAATGTGGTTATGTGTGATGTTCTGTGTGATGTCTTGATGTGTAAGTGTGATGTTCTGTGTGGTGTGATTGTGCGTAGGTGTGATGTGGATGTATGTGGTTCTGTGTGATGTTCTGTGTGATGTGTTTGTGTGTACGTGTGATGTTGATGTGAGGTGATTCTGTGTGATGTCGACAGGCAATGAAGTTCTTGCACCACTCGCCCGTCAACTGTCATGGCCGGCTTCGCTCCACCAACTGTGTAGTGGACAGCCGCTTCAACCTGAAGGTCACTGACTTCGGTCTGCAGTCCTTCTTCTCCAGACCGCTGGCCATTGGTCACAGCGACAACCAGCACGCGCTTCTGGAAAGTAGGCCTGGTTGTTTTGTCTCTCAGTCCTGGTTGTCTCTCAGTCTTGGTAGTCTTTCAGTCCTGGTTGTGTTGTCTCTCAGTCCTGGTTGTGTTTTCTCTCAGTCCTGGTTGTGTTGTCTCTCAGTACTAGTTGTCTCTAAGTTCTGGTTGTCTCTCAGTCCTGATTGTGTTGTCTTTCAGTCATGGTTGTAGTGTTTCTCGGTCCTGGTTGTATTGTATCTCAGTCCTGGTTGTATTATATCTCAGTCCTGGTTGTGTTGTCTCTCAATCCTTCTTGCCTCTCAGTCCTGGTTGTCTCTCAGTCCTGGTTGTCTCTCTGTCCTGGTTCTGTTGTCTCTCAGTCCTGGTTTAGTCTGCCATTTTGGATGTATTGTCTCAGTCCTGGTTGTGTTGTCTGTCATTTTTTTGATATATTGTCTCAGTCCTGGTTGTGTTGTCTGTCATTTTTAGAGGTGTTGTCTCAGTCCTGGTTGTGTTGTCTGTCATTTTTAGAGGTATTGTCTCAGTCCTGGTTGTGTTGTCTGTCATTTTTAGAGGTATTGTCTCAGTCCCTGTTGTGTTGTCTGTCATTTTGAGGCATTGTCTTAGTCCTGGTTGTGTTGTCTGTCATGTTTAGAGGCATTGTCTCAGTACTGGTTGCATTCCTCGAATGGAGGCTGCAGACGTCTGACGTCCCCGCCCTGTCTGCTGAGGGTCCATTCTCCTGACGTTTTCTCCCTTGAAAATTCTCTTCTTTTTTTTCTTTTTTTTTTCTTCTTTTTTTTTTTTTTGGTTAAAGAGTTAGGCTTTTTAAGTGGCTCTTGTTGAGCAGATGTGAGATGGTAGTTGGTAGCTGGTATGTGCAGCTTGCTGCCATATGGCACTGGTATTTGCCATTATGTGTTTGTTTAACTTTTTGTGTTTGTTTCTTGTTTTAATCAAATTTAAAAATGTTTTTGTTGTTTTTTGTTTTGTTTTTGTTTTGTTTTTGTTTTGGTGTAGATAAATCAGACGGAATGGTCGACGATGCCAGCATGTCCTAGCCTTATGTGCTCTTTTAAAAGGAGTAATACTGAAGGGACTAACTCTTGGGAAAAAAATGTGTTTGATGCTTGTGTATACATCCATGTTTTGTTTTATGTTTGTGTAGGGGGTACTTTTGTGGACTTGTTTGAGAAAGGGTTTATAAATGAGAAGAGTTTTTAACTGTGTGTTTGCTTATGACAGTTTGATTGACCCGTTGACGGGACGCTAAAATCCAATTGCTAACTAACTAACTAGGTAACTAACTAACCTGACTGTATTCTCTCAGTCATAGATTCATTCACACTCCGTCCTAGAGTGTATTCTCTTTCAATCTTAGTTGTATTCTCTCCCAAACGTAGTTGCATGTTTCTCAGTCCTAGTTGTTTTCTCTCTCAGTCATATTTGTATTCGTTCTCAGTCTTCAAGTGTGTTCTCTCAGTCCTGGTTGCATGTTTCTCAGTCCTAGCTGTATTTACATTCATAGCTGTGGTCTCTCTCAGTCCTGGTTGCATTTTTCTCAGTCCTAGCTGTATTTACATTCATAGCTGTGGTCTCTCTCAGTCCTGGTTGCATGTTTCTCAGTCCTAGCTGTATTTACATTCATAGCTGTGGTCTCTCTCAGTCAGAAGGTTTCGGGACACTTGCGGTATTGGCAGCCATGACGGGTGTTTCAGAACTGATGTGGGAGGTGTTTTATACCCGCGGTATCTGCAACAAATACGGGTGTTTCAGAACTGCTGTGGGAGGTGTTTGGATACCCGCCATCAATTACGGGTGTTTCAGAACAGCTGTGGGAGGTGTTTGGATACCCGCCATCAATTACGGGTGTTTCAGAACAGCTGTGGGAGGTGTTTGGATACCCGCCATCAATTACGGGTGTTTCAAAACAGCTGTGGGAGGTGTTTGGATACCCGCGGTAGCTGACCCAAATACGGGTGTTTCAGAACTGCTGTGGGTAGCCCCCGAGCACCTGATGAAGTACGGGAGCGGGTACGGACAGACCGGGTGCAGTCAGAAGGGTGACGTCTTCAGCTTCGGCATCATGCTGGAGGAGGTGACGTTACGCTCAGTGCCCTACGACACTCAGAGAGGACTCCTGACTGTGGCAGGTTGGTGTCACACACACACACACACACACACGCACGCACGCACGCACGCACGCACGCACGCACGCACACACACATACACCCACGCACGCACACATACACCCACGCACGCACGCACACACACACACACATATGCATACGCACACACGCACGCACGCACGCACACTCACATACACACTCACACGCACGCACACGTACAGGGGGGTGGTGGAAATTATTATTCGCATGATAGTCTGACATAAGTATTTGGAAATACAACAGAGCGGTTATAGAATTGGAAAAAATGTCTCTCACCGGGGGGGGGGGGGGGGGGGGGGGGGGAACCACACGGAAAAACAGTTATTGCAGTGAGATAGCTGACAACAGCTGACAGACTTATTTTACGGAGAAAACTAACAACAGCTGACAGACTTACCCTAGGGAGATAGCTGTCAACAGCTGACAGATCTACCGTAGGGAGATAGCCGACGACAACGGACACGGCTCAAGCTGACAACAGATGATAGATCTACCCCAGGGAGATAGCTGACAACAACTCTACAGGGAGACAGCTGCCGACAGCTGACAGGGCTATCCAGGGAGACAGATGTCGACAGCTGACAGACATATGCAGGGAGACAGCTGCCGACAGCTGACGGGCCAATCCATGGAGACAGCTGTCAGACCTATCCAGGGAGACAGCTGACAACTGACAGACCTATCCAGGTAGACAGCTGCCGACAGCTGCCGGACATATACAGGGAGACAGCTGACAACAGCTGATAGACCTATCCAGGGAGACAGCTGACAGACCTATCCAGGGAGACAGCTGACGACAGCTGCCGGACATATACAGGGAGACAGCTGACAACAGCTGATAGACCTATCCAGGGAGACAGCTGACAGACCTATCCAGGGAGACAGCTGACGACAGCTGACAGAGCGAGGTGAGGACAGTGGCGAAGCGGGCCGGGCCTGAGCCTTGACGCCTGGTTGCCTGGCTGTTGCCAGAGATCGTGGACCGGGTGGTCAAG
>OY757548.1:22838934-22851434 GCA_963584105.1 Alviniconcha strummeri
CGCACGCACGCACGCACGCACGCACGCACGCACAAACACACTCACACACACACACACACACACTCACACACACATACACACACATACACACACACACACACACACACACACGCACACACACACACACACACACACACACAACACACACACACACACACACACACACACACACACACACACACACTCACACACACACTCACACACACACACACACACACTCACACACACACTGACACACACACACACACACACACACACACACACTCACACACACACTCACACACACACACACACACACACACACACACACACACACACTCACACACACACATACACACTCACACACTCACACACACACTCACACACACACACACACACACACACACACACACACACACACACACACACACACACACACACACTCACACACACACACACACACACGCACGCGCACATAGCGCATTAAAGGAAATAATGTAATAGCAAGCGGCGGGGACAAGGGGCAGACGATTTGCCGGCAGAGTTTGGTTTCAAACGGATGCTGAGATGTTTCTGTGGCGCCACTTGCTAACATCCGTGACAAAGGTTCTCCCGCGGGACTTATTAGTTTAACGGCCTGCAATGTAAACTTTCAGCCCTGAAGATTCATCTGAGTGAGTCGACCAAGTGCATACTGGACAGAGTCGGCAACTTTGTCACAGTGCGTCGTGGCGAGGTAGAGATGAAGGTACGGCGAGTGTGCGTGCGCGTTTTTGCGTGTGTGTGTGTGTGTGTGTGTGTGTGTGTGTGTGTGTGTGTGTGTGTGTGTGTGCGTGCGTGCGTCTATGTAAATGTGTGTGAGTGTGTGTGTGTGTGTGTGTGTGTGTGTGTGTGTGTGTGTGTGTGTGTGTGTGTGTGTGTGTCTGTGTGTCTGTGTGTGTCTGTGTATGTGAACGCCATGTAACTCTGTGGTTTACCAACACTCAGGGAAAAGGCGTGCAGACGACGTACTGGCTTCTTGGTGAAGACCCACGCTGACCCACGCTGACCTACGCTGACCCACGCTGACCCACGCTGACCCACACTCAGGTCAGGAAGCGGTGCCATGGCGACGTGATTCACCCACACCCAGCATGATTCACCCACACCCAGCGTGATTCACCCACACCCAGTGGCTACACGGGATCTTGTACACAACCAGTGCTTCACAATGAGTCCATAGACACCAGCGATTACAGTCAATCCTCCAACACCCAGTGATTTACAGTGAATCCTCTAACACCTACTGATTACAGTGTCTCTTCCAACACCTAGCAATTTACTGTCAATCCTGCAACGCCCACAGTGAATCCTCCAACGCCCAGCGATTTACAGTGAATCCTCCAACGCTCAGCGATTTACAGTGACCCCGCCAACACCCAGCGATTTACAGTGACCCCGCCAACACCCAGCGATTTACAGTGACCCCACCAACACCCAGCGATTTACAGTGACCCCGCCAACACCCAGCGATTTACAGTGACCCCACCAACACCCAGCGATTTACAGTGACCCCACCAACACCCAGCGATTTACAGCGACTCAACCAACACCCAGCGATTTACAGTGAATTATCCAACACCCAGCGATTACAGTGAATTCTCCAACACCCGGCGATATACAGTGAATCCTCCAACACCTAGCGATTTACGGTTACCCCTCCAACACCCAGCGATTTACAGGCACTCCTCCAACACCCAGCGATTTACAATGAATCCTCCAACACCCAGCGATTACAGTGAATTCTCCAACACCCAGCGATTTACAGTGAATCGTCCAACACCTAGCCATTTACAGTGAATCCTCCAACACTTAGCGTGACTCAACCAACACCAAGCGATTTACAGTGACTCATCCAACACCTAGCGATTTACCGTGACTCAACCAACACCAAGCGATTTACAGTGACTCATCCAACACCTAGCGATTTACAGAGACGCATCTAACAATTACAGTGAATCCTAGACATGCTTACATACACTCAGCCCTAGAACTGGTCATGGACACAGTCCTGCACCTATTACATACACTCAGCCCGAGAACTGGTCATGGACACAGTCCTGCACCTGTTTACATACACTCAGCCCTAGAACTGGTCATGGACGCAGTCCTGCACCTGTTTACATACACTCAGCTCTAGAACTGTTCATGGACACAGTCCTGCACCTGTTTACACACACTCAGCCCTAGAACTGTTCATAGATGCTCAGTTCTGCACCTGTTTACATATACTCAGCCCTAGAACTGTTTACTGGCACTCTCCCGTAGACCCTGTTACTGACACTCGGTCATACACCTGTTTACGGACACTCGCTACTCAGACATTGACCTGTTTATGGACACTCGCTACTCAGATACTGACCTGTTTATGGACACTCATCCCTAGATATAGCTGTTCATGGACGCCCAGCACTAGACCTGGTTATGGACACCCTCCCCTAGACTTGCTTATGGACAATCGATACTGATTCCAAGAAATATAACTCCTCTCTCTCTCTCTCTCTCTCTCTCTCTCTCTCTCTCTCTCTCTCTCTCTCTCTCTCTCTCTCTCTCTCTCTCTCTCTCTCTCTCTCACTCTCTGTCTCTGTCTCTCTCTGTCTCTCTGTCTCTCTGTCTCTCTGTCTCTCTGTCTCTCTCTCTCTCTCTCTCTCTCTCTCTCTCTCTCTCTCTCTCTCTCTCTCTCTCTCTCTCTCTCTCCCCCCCCCCCCCCAACCCCCTACCCCCAACCCAAAATTTGGAGACGCAGTGTTTGATGTGTTTTGCATTGGGTGTATTGCGTTTCAAAGTGTTGACGTATTCAAATGTATATTATCACTTTAAGTAAGCATATTGCTTAGGGCTAAAATAGGTCAGCGGGGCAAGTGTGTACTTGATATTGGTTTTGAGTAACATTTGTGTAAGTTCCACACTCAATCCACATCGCCTGTATGATACTGTTGCATTTCTTTTTCTCCTTTTTTACAGTATTAGTATTGTTGATCAACTAAATGTTGCCTCTGTTCAAAGTCGTCGAGTGATCGTTACATCTCGTGATGTCACAAGTGTGATGCTTACGCCTCTCTATTTCACAAGTGTGATAATTACACCTCTCTATGTCACAAGTGTGATAATTACACCTCTCTATGTCACAGGTGTAAGGTTTGTACCTCTCTATTTCACAAGTGTGATAATTACACCTCTCTATGTCACAAGTGTGATAATTACACCTCTCTATGTCACAGGTGTAAGGTTTGTACCTCTCTATATCACAAGTGTGATAATTACACCTCTCTATGTCACAAGTGTGATAATTACACCTCTCTATGTCACAGGTGTAAGGTTTGTACCTCTCTATGTCACAAGTGTGATAATTACACCTCTCTATGTCACGATAAGTGTAATAATTATACCTGTCTTTTGTCACAAGTGTGATACGTTTCTTTATGTCACAAGTGTAATGCTTACACCTATGTCACGAGTGTAAGGATTGTACCTATGTCACAAGCGTGATGCTTACACCTCTCTATGTCACAAGTGTGATACTTGTATCTATGTCATAAGTTATATTTACACATCTCTTTCTCTAGTGAGAGTTGGAAGTGCAGAATATTTGTTATAGGCTGGCTTATCCATGTACACTACACGACAGCCACACATCTCCCCAACAAAAACAGCCCCACAGACTTACCGCCCACCCCAACACCTGCCCACTTTGTTAAAGGTCAGCCACACATCTCCCCAACAAAAACAGCCCCACAGACTTACCGCCCACCCCAACACCTGTCCACTTTGTTAAAGGTCATCCACACATCTCCCCAACAAAAACAGCCCCACAGACTTACCGCCCACCCCAACACCTGCCTACTTTGTTAAAGGTCAGCCACACATCTCCCCAACAAAAACAGCCCCACAGACTTACCGCCCACCCCAACACCTGCCCACTTTGTTAAAGGTCAGCCACACATCTCCCCAACAAAAACAGCCCCACAGACTTACCGCCCACCCCAACACCTGCCCACTTTGTTAAAGGTCAGCCACACATCTCCCCAACAAAAACAGCCCCACAGACTTACCGCCCACCCCAACACCTGCCCACTTTGTTAAAGGTCAGCCACACATCTCCCCAACAAAAACAGCCCCACAGACTTACCGCCCACCCCAACACCTGCCCACTTTGTTAAAGGTCAGCCGGGCATCATAGCCCACTGAAGTTGAGCGTAAATAATGAAAGCGGTTTTTATTGCAGCAAATTATTTTGGGGTCTCGGCAGATATTATGCATCAGGAAAGCGAAAGTATCACCTCAGTATGCGAAAACACATCAGAAAGCCATCTTGTTGGAAATTCGTTTATTGACAGTGAAAGATCCGTTAGTGACGCGCACGTTGCTTATAGGGGAACGGAGCGAAGACGCACGACGGCCGTGTGGACAGGAACGGACTAACAAATAATAATAATAACAAACAGACGCACAGCAGTGTTTTTGTTTTTGTTTTTCTTCACTGATTTCTCTTCATGTTTGTTAAAATCCCAGGTCTGAAAGTCCCCAAAACCCGACCGTGAGTGCTGCCATTTTGTGGCAAGCCGTCTGCAACAGTCACGTAATGAACAAGCCCGGTACGTGTGGCGGTAGTGTGAAACACGCCACGAGCCAGCCTTCTGCTCTTCATCAGTAGAGAGCGAAGCAACATGGCTGCGTCCTGAGAAGCCCAAATTCGAAGTAGAAAAAGTAGTTCTTTTGTATAAACATTCATACAGCAACCTAACCAAGCATGGGGTGAATAACATGTGTTCAGATTTCGCAGGTTTATCGACCAGCTTGCGTCTTTCGCTCTGTCCCCCTTTAAAATAACAAGTTTGTTCCAAACCTGTTTTGTCCAGCAAACAGAAGAGATCAAATAAAAACTTCAGGGGAACACTGTTTCTTTAAAAAGTCCCCTTGATTCTAAGTCGATTTTTGTAATAGGTTTTATGAATGACATTGCGAATTATGAACAAAACATTTGCAACGTACATGGCATTGGCTGTTTTCGTCAAAAAAAATGAATTTGTTGTTCTTATTGATCGTCTCCCTCTTTTCCTTGGGCGTCATCGTCTGTTTGTTCCCTTTCCACGTCATCGTCTGTTTGTTCCCTTTCCACGTCATCGTCTGTTTGTTCCCTTTCCACGTTATCGTCTATTGTCTCCTTTCCACGTTATCGTCTGTTTGTCCCCTTTCCACGTGTTCTGCAAGTGTCAGGGCAGTGTCAGCACTCAGTACCAGCAAATCAGAATAGAAAAGAAAACCCCAAAATGTCAAAAATTCAAAATGTCCATTGAAATAAGAGTATCTTCACTGAATACAATACCGTCCTACCAAAGCTTAACCATTGCAACAAAGTGTTCAAAACGACGAGAACAGGAGGAACTAACAGATCCTTGTTTGGTTATTCAGCCTCACGGAAAAAACGGGACACAGCACAGGGAACGATGTACTTATGAATTTTGAAATAGGACATAGAACAGTATACTTCTCCAGTAGGACAAAGGACATGGAACAGTGTACTTCTGTAGTGAGACAAAGGACAGCGAACAGTGTAATCTACAGTGGGATAAAAGATATAGAACAGGGTAATCTAAACTGGGACAAAGGACAGCGAACAGTGTACAGCTAAAGGACAGGACATGAAACAAGGTACATCTAAAGTTGGACGCATGCCAGTGAACAATGTGTTCCTGCGATGGAAAGAGGACAGGGAACGGTGTACATCTGCAATGAGCCAGTGGACATAGAGCGGTGTACTTCTGCAATGAGTCAGAGGACACAGAACAGTGTACTTCTGCAATGGGGCAGAGGACATGGAACAGTGTACTTCTGCAATGGGGCAGAGAATATGGAACAGTGTACTTTTGCAATGAGACAGAGGAGAAACGGTGTACTTTTGCAATGGGACAGAGGAAAACGAACGGTGTACTTATGCAGTGGGACAGAGGACAGAGAATGGTCACAGAAGGAAATCACGCCGTGGACAAACATCTCTTCTTTACAACTGAAACTGGAGCATTTTATATCTTCGAACAGTACATTATACAACAGAAACATATACAGTTCACATCTTCAGCTGTTACACTTTGCAGATGGAATAGTTCATGCTACAGCTTGGCTTCGGCCACGTAACACGCACGCCAACATCAGTCATTTGGAATGTCAAAGTTTTATACTAAAAATCATTGAAAGAAATTAACCCAGAACCAAAGCAAAACAAATGGTATAAAATATCGATAAATGAACAGTCCTTGCCAAATCCAAACTGGCAAAATTATATAAAATGCATCTCAATAAGTGTTCCTTGATTGCCATCAAAATCTGATTTCTTTGTATATTTGTTTCAGGAAGAAGTGTGGTTTTGTTGTTGACAGACCTAGTGAGGGAAAAGTTCCGTTAGAGTGCTGTTTCTAGGTCGCGACCTTTGTGTAGGCTTGTGCTCCTTTCTGTTTTTGTTTCTTTCTTTGAGGACATTGCACTGAGCATAATGCAAGACGATAAACAGAATCAAAATGACATGACTCAATTCCTGAAGACGATAAACACAGAATCAAAATGACATGACTCAATTCCTGAAGACGATAAACACACAATCAAAATTACATGTCAGAATTCCTCAAAGGGAAAATCAGTTGACAACACAACAATGCGGTATAAGCAATGATGCATTAGTAGCTAGAAGAAACTGAACAAAAAGCCAAACCACATGTATAACAACGAAACATCAGGTCAGGTAGCAACAGCAAAACTACCAGCTGAACAAAAGCAAAACAATAGCTCAAAAGCAACACAAAACAGTACCTTTCAAGTGCAGTATCGTACAGTAACAAAATGAAATCAGCCCTAAATGCACCCCAATACACAAACACTAGACTAAAATCGACAGCGAAGAAAGACAGCTATGAACAGATTGTATATACTCGTGAACACACGAACACAAACAGGGACAAAGAACAGTAAACAACAAACAGCAATCAATAAACACAACATACTCATGAACACACGAACACAAACAGGGACAAAGAACAGTAAACAAAAAACAGCAATCAACAAACACAGTGCAGGCCTTCTCGCCAACACATTAATACTAGTCATAGACAGTAAAGAACAAGGACAACAGCTTACACCGTGTGCTCGCTGGTATCTTCCCCTTAGCATGTCAGCGTTAAGATGAAACAGTCAATATGCGTTTCGTCAGCATGAAATGCATTTCCCTTGGACAAAAGACATCTGGGTGGCGGGGAGGGGGGGGGGGCAAAAGGGGGGAGGGACAGAGTGGAAAACTCACATGAGCACATGAGAAACATACAGCACTAATAGAATTATCCTCTCTCTCTCTCTCTCTCTCTCTTTTTTTTTTTTTTTTTTTTTTTTTCCATACCATTACGGTGGGGCAAGTGAAAGACAACAGAGGGATTCCCTCGGTAACAGCCAGACAACACGTTGGTTCAGTCTTTGAGCCGTCAGTACACCGCCAGGCTTTCTTTCCGTGTCAGGAGGCAAATATTTAATGTACAAGGTACCCGGCCTGCCAGTCATCGGCATGTCTCGCGCAGTGTGGTGTCGGGGTATCCTGACCCTCGGGTGACCTTCGTAAAGCGCCAACGCCACAGAACGGGTGGGCCACAGAACGGACGGGTGGGCCACAGAACGGGTGGGCCACAGAACTGGTGGGCCGGGTAACGTTTCGGCTGGAGCATCACCTTGCAGCCATCGAAGATTGCGGTTTAAACAACGTTCCGAGAGAGAGAGCCAACAGTACGTTTTGAAGAAGCGGGAACCTTTTTTTTCTTTCTGGAATATGTTCGTTACCGAATTCGCTTTGCGCAAGGTCATGTCAAAATACTTTGCCGAATTCACCCCATGCAAGTAAAAATGTACCTTACCAAGTTTACCTCGTGCAAGTTTAAATGCACCGAATTCGAATTCACCGTACCGAATTCACTGCATGCGTGCCTAAATGTACCTTACTGATTCACTACATGCAAGGTCATGTGAAATACTTACTGATCTCACCTAACGCAAGGTCATGTGAAATACTTACTGATCTCACCTAACGCAAGGTCATGTGTAAATACTGTGACAACAACACAAAATGAGAAGTCAGTTGGAAAGAAAACATCGAGTGTCATTTTCCAGGAAGCTGCCACTTTAAAATGACAACAGGTCACAAATGGTGGCTGGGGGGTGTGAATACCACAACGGTAGCAGAAACTAGATTTACCACTTAAATAATGCCCAAGAAGAATAGCGATGATCAACATTTTGCTAAATTCAGAAATGAATATGTCAGTTATGGCCCTTGAACACCAACCAATCCCACCAGAAACTGTACAAGACTTGCACATAAACTGTACAGGTCTGGGAGCGCCGCCCTGCTGCTGTTTCCAACAAGTAAGCAAAGCATGAGCTGTGGACTAACTGCTGATAGCAGGTCACTTTCCGTTCCGTGCGGGGAGAGAGACTAGCGTACATGGCGTAGCCGTCAGCAACAGGTCTTGATCGCTGTCAGTGAATCAGATCTGTCTTGTGACAGCCAGGACCAGACAGGGCTAAACGGTAGATAGACCAGGGGCTGAATGGTAGATAGACCAGGGACTGAACGGTAGATAGACCAGGGGCTGAACGGTACATAGACCAGGGGCTGAACGGTACATAGACAAGGGGCTGAACAGTACATTGACCAGGCAGGGCTGAACGGTGGATAGACCAGACAGGGGTTGTAGACCAGGGAGGGGTTGAACGGTGGATAGAACAGGCAGGGGTGGTAGACCAGGCAGCGGTTGAACGGTGGATAGACCAGGAGTTGAACGGTGGATAAACCAGGGGCTGAACGTTATACAGACCAGACACGGCTTAACGGTGGATAGACCAGGCAGGGGATGTAGACCAGGTAGGGGTTGAACGGTGGATAGACCAGGCAGGGTTGTAGACCAGGCAGTGGTTAAACGGTGGGTAGACCAGGCAGGGGTTGAACGGTAGTTAGACCAGGGGTTGAACGGTGGATACACCAGGGATTGACCGGCGGATAGCTTGGGCAGGGGTTGACCGGTGCATAGACCAGGAGTTGAATGGTGCATAGACCAGGGGCTGAACGGTGCACAGACCAGGCAGGGGCTGAACGGTGGATAGACCAGGAGTTGAACGGTGGATAGACCAGGGGTTGAACGGTGGATAGACCAGGCAGGGGCTGAACGGTGAATAGACCAAGCATAGGTTGTA
Organism: Alviniconcha strummeri; assembly: GCA_963584105.1. NCBI lineage: Eukaryota > Metazoa > Mollusca > Gastropoda > Provannidae > Alviniconcha > Alviniconcha strummeri. The sequence continues at coordinate 22,848,178 of OY757548.1, forward strand.
GACTAGGCAGGCGTTGAATGGTGGATAGACCAGGGATTGAACGGTGGATATACCGGGCAGGGGTTGAACGGTGCATAGACCAGGCAGGGATTGAACGGTGGAGAGAACCGAGGTTTAACGGTGGATAGACCAGGGGTTGAACGGTGGATATACCGGGCATGGGTTGAACGGTGCATAGACCAGGCAGGGATTGAACGGTGGCTAGACCCGAGGTTTAACGGTGAATAGACCAGGGGTTGAACGGTGGATAGACCGGGTAGGGGTTGAACGGTGCATAGACCAGGCAGGGGTTGAACGGTGCATAGACCAGGCAGGGGTTGTAGACCAGGCAGGGGCTGACACAGAGTGGCCCAGCCGGCTGATTGCATCCCAGGCCAAAGCACACAAGAGGTTCACCCTGAATTATTTGTAATCACACCGGATAAAACGACGTGCCAATGCTGGGCAAATATGGCCTTTACCAAGTATGCTATCCTGCCACGATTTAAACCAAAGGAAAGAAAAGCTGAAACAGCAAGCCATATTCTGTTGGTGTTTTTAAAATATATATTTTTGAAATTAAATTTAAAAAATACGTGGGATCTAAATAAATGTCTGAGTAAAAAAGTATATTAGATCAACACATTTTTTTAAATGCGTCTTCGCGAGAATGACCGCTCTGCGAAAGAAGTGGCTTGACACATTTTCCTCCATTGCTGTGGTGCAGAAAACTGTTCATTGCTGTGGCGTAGACAACTGTTCATTATTGTGGTGTAGAAAACTGTCCATTGATTAGTTTTGAAACCTGACAAAAGCGAGACCGGCCAATAATTTGCATAATGTTTTGTCCCGGCTGAAACCCTCTTGTGTGCTTTGCATTCTTTTCTCCTCAACGCTTTTCGTCGACATTGTTTGACTTAAGACACCATCGGATTTAAACCTTCTTTTTCTTGTTGTTCAAAGGACTCAAATAAGGCAGGGACTGGCAGTGTTAATTTTCCCAGCGGAGAGACGATGCGACTTGAGGCACCGACATTGTACCCGATCCCACTGTATGATGGCGTCCTTTTGATCGGCTTAGACTAGACCCTCAGTCCATCTCCGCGGTCAGTGCTGGGAGCCAGAGGGTGGGTAGGAGTACGAGTTGCCGTCGATGCTGCCGATGATGTTGAGCTGGTCCTCCTCCACCTGCAGCTCCTTCTGCTTCCGCCTGTTGCGGGCCCACAGCCAGGCCAGCACGCCCACCACCGCCATGCCAACCGCCAGGCCCAGCGACACGCCCACGATCAGCGGCAGGTAATCCGACACCGAGCTCCCGCCGCCTGCCGACCGCTGGTTACCTACTCCTGGTTCCGGCCCCGCGCTGCTCGTGTGGCCGGGGTCAGGTCTGGTCTGCGTGTCCGTCCCGTCCGTCCCGTCCGTGCTACCCGCCAAGTCCGGGGTCCGGTCCGTGTCGGACGACCCCCACCCAGACCCCTCTGTGGTGGGCGTGGCGTCTCTTGTCGACGATGAGGACGACGGTGGCGATGATGATGATCGGTCAGGTGGAGGCGAGGAGGAAGCAGACTCTTCACCCTTAGGAGGTGGCGAGGACGTCACATTCGGTTCCGGTGTCGACATTTCCACGGAAGAAGTGTACGTGACTGGGTAGTACGTCGGTCGCGTCATAGTCGATGACGTCATGTCGAATTCGTTCCCTCTCGTGGGTTCCATTTCCGTCGTGGTAGTGTATCGCGTTGTCGTCGGTGTTGGTGTGGATGTTGGTCTTGTTGACAGAGTTGTTGTTGTTGTCGTTGTAGGCAACGTACTTGTCGCTGTGCTGGGTGACGTCGATTGTGTTGTTGACATTGTGGTCGTTGTTGTAGTTGTTGATGGTACTGTGCTGGTAGTCGATGAACTTCTAGAAGTGGTCGTCAGAGTTGTGGTTGCAGTCGTTGGTGGCGGCAGTGTAGATATCTTGACTGTAGTAGCTGACGTCGGTTTTTGGGTGGTTATCATGATTGTAGTAGGAGTGATAGTGGTGATGTCTGAAGGTGCTGACGTCATTTCTACCGTGGTGGTTTCTGGCACTGTTAAAACAGATAACGAAATCCACGGTAATTTTTCTGTATTGAAATAAAAACAAACTGTCTACAACAAAATCTTTAAAGAAGAAATTGTGATGCAATCACAGGCACTGGACGACAATGCCTCTTCGAACCTCTCCATCTGTACACTCCCTCAAGAGATCTCCGCTCTTCCGCAGACACGAATTCTCAAAGTTGCTCGCTCTGACTCCAAAACGCCAGGCCAGAAATCATTAGAACATGCCGGTCCCTCTGCGTGGAATGATCTTCGCCATTCCATCCTAACTAATATCAGTACCCAGTTTCTGCTACAGTCAGTGTGTGTGTGTGTGTGTGTGTGTGTGTGTGTGTGTGTGTGTGTGTGTGTGTGTGTGTGTGTGTGTGTGTGTGTGTGTGTGTGTGTGTGTGTGTGTGTGTGTGTGTGTGTGTGTGTGTAGTGCGTTTTTTCTTCTTCTTTTTTCGTTTTTTGTTTAGTTTTTTTGTTTGTTTTTTGTATAATACTTTATGTAAATTGTTTTGATAGGACTATGCTCTACATGTGTATACAATATCATATTTAGGTTAATATGTATCATGTGAGTGCTTAGGGCGTTGATGAGCGCATGATAAATGTACATTATTATTATTATTCCCAGTCTCAAACACTTAGACAGGGATGAACGAGGTTTGTCGTCATGAAGAGCTGTCATGAACGAAGTGTGTCTTCATGAAGAGCTGTCATATGAACGAGGTGTATAACGAGGTGTATCTTCATGAAGACCTGTCATATGAACGAAGTTTGTCTTCATGAAGAGCTGTCATCTGAACGAGGTGTGCCATCATGAAGAACTGTCAGCTTAGCTTGTGAGGTTTGGCGTCATGAAAAACTGTCAGCTTAGTTTCTGAAGTTTGTTGTCATGAAGAAATGTCAGATGAGCGAGGTATTTCGTTATGAAGAACCGTCAGCTAAGCAAGTTTTGTCGTCATGAAAAACCATCAGCTGAGTAAGTTTTGTCGTCATGAAGAACCGTCAGCTGAGCAAGTTTTGTCGTCATGAAGAACCGTCAGCTGAGCAAGTTTTGTCGTCATGAAGAACCGTCAGCTGAGCAAGTTTTGTCGTCGTGAAAAACCGTCAGCTGAGCAAGTTTTGTCGTCACGAAGAACCGTCAGCTTAGCAAGTTTTGTCGTCGTGAAAAACCGTCAGCTGAGCAAGTTTTGTCGTCGTGAAAAACC
>OY757548.1:22856434-22857950 GCA_963584105.1 Alviniconcha strummeri
TGCCAGTTACTGGCGGTAGTAAGAGTGTTACCTGGGCCAGTGGCTGGCAGTAGTAAGAGTGTTACCTGGGCCAGTGGCTGGCGGTAGTAAGAGTGTTACCTGTGCCGGTGGTGTGGTCGCCTTGCGGGCCTGTTTCAGTGGTGGGCGTCAGCCCGCTGTTCCACGTCCAGTCAAAGTCGTCGTTAGCGTCCTGGATCCAGCCGCACAAGCTGGAGTCTTCGAAATCACAGCCAGGACTGACACCGTCTGAAGGGAAATAACTCGGTAAGATCACACCCCGCACCAACACAAAGGGAGAGCATCGTGTGCATTAGGTCCTAAGAGTGATTACGAAATGCTTTGTGCGCGTGCACGGGTACGCACTCACTCACGCACCAACACATCTAGCCACGAATGTACATATATGTATGCCTTCGTTGGAACAGGTACATGCTCGCGCAAGCACGCGCGCGCGCGCATACACACAACACAGACAGACAGGCAGGCAGACAGACAGGCAGACAGGCAGGCAGACAGACAGACAGACAGACAGACAGACAGACAGACCGGCAGGCAGGCAGACAGACAGACAGGCAGGCAGACAGACAAGCAGACAGGCAGGCAGACAGACAGACAGACAGACAGACAGACCGGCAGGCAGGCAGACAGACAGACAGACAGACCGGCAGGCAGACAGACAGACAGACAGACAGACCGGCAGGCAGGCAGACAGACAGACAGACAGACCGGCAGGCAGACAGACAGACAGACAGACAGACCGGCAGGCAGGCAGACAGACAGACAGACAGACCGGCAGGCAGGCAGACAGGCAGACAGACAGACAGACAGGCAGGCAGGCAGGTATACCGGCAGACAGAGAGAAACAGACAGAGACGCAGAGACACAGAAAGAAAGACACAGGAGAGAAAGAACAACCCAACGGACAGGAACAGGCAGGCAGGGAAGACAGGGGACAGCTACACTCACAAACAGACACACAGGGAAGAGAACGGACAGGCCAACTCATAAATTTGTGTGCGTATGTGTGTCTAATACTTTATGTAAATTGTTTTGGTAGGACTATGCTCTACATGTGTATATAATATTATATTAAGATAATATGTATCATGTGAGCGCCCAGGGCGTTGATGAGCACATGATAAATGTACATTATTATTATTATTAAAGACAGGGAAGAGAACGGACAACCCAACTGACAATCAGAAACACAGGGAAGAGAACGGACAGCCCAAATGACAAACAGAAAGGGAAGAGAACGGACAGCCCAAATGACAAACAGAAAGGGAAGAGAACGGACAGCCCAAAATAATGACACATAGAAAGACAGGAAAGAGAACGAACAACCCAAATGACAAACAGAAAGGGAAGAAAACGGACAGCCCAACTGGTACTAGTCACAGAGACAGAGCGGCCGGAAGAGAATTGGGGGCAGCCAAACCGACAGAGACAGAGCGGCCGGAAAACAATGGACAGCCCAGTAAACTTACAGAGACATCGGGGAGGCTCCTGGTCCCAG
>OY757548.1:22858150-22863150 GCA_963584105.1 Alviniconcha strummeri
CTCACTTTGCGCGATAGCCTCCATGGAGAAAAAGCCACAGACGGTGAGACACAGCCACAGCGACAGATTCATGGTGAAAAAAAAGCCAGTTGGTATCTTCGCCAGACGTGGATTGAGGCCGAGTGAAGGGAGAGTGGCCACACTGCAAGGAACACAGCCAGGCGGCGACACGACCACTTCAGTCAGCACCGGGGCCTCAGCGGGTCGCACCCACCGCCCCCACTCCGCCCCTAACCTCTCGGCTCTCCCAGATCCCGTGAGATCCCGTGAGATCTGTCAAGACTGCCATCACTTGGTTCGGGAGTGAGGGTGGTGCTGCCCAAAACGGAAGTGGAGATCTTGGAGTCTTGCCTAGACCGAGTAGTGCGATATGGCGTGGTGTGGTGTGGTGTGTCGTGGTGTGATGTGGTGCGGTCTGGTGTGCCGTGGTGCGGTGTGGTGTGGTGAGGTGTGGTGCGGTGTGGTGTGGTGTGGTGTGGTATGCCGTGGTGCGGTGTGGTGTGTTGCGGTGTGGTGTGGTATGCCGTGGTGCGGTGTGGTATGGTGTGGTGTGATGTGGTGTGGCGTGCTGTGGTGTGGTGTGGTGTGTTGCGGTGTGTTGCGGTGTGGTGTGGTGTGGTGTGGTGCGGTGTAGTGCGGTGTGGTGTGGTGCGGTGTGGTGCGGTGTGGTGTGGCGCGGTGTGGTGTGGTGCGGTGTGGTGCGTGTGGGGTGGTGTGGGGTGGTGTGGTGAGGTGCGGTGTAGTGCGGTGTGGTGTGGTGCGGTGTGTATGTGGTGTGTGGTGGTGTGTATGTGGTGTGTGGTGCGGTGTAGTGCGGTGTGGTGTGGTGTGGTGTGGTGTGGAGTGGTGTAGTGTGGTGTGGTGGGACTGTGATCCAGAGATCGTGTTGTCACTCGCTTGTGTCGACACGCCTACACTTCGTGTACCATAAAAAGAGTGTATAATCTGCAGTACACAGTGTGCAGCGCACATGGTAGCGTAAACATGCTAGTGTTGAGCACAGAATGTCTTCTACCTAGTCTCCAAACGGCCACAGTGTGTAGTGCATTGTCAGTAGTACAATGAAAGGAAGGTATGGGGCCCTTCACTACCACAACACTCTTGGTCTGGGTCTGTCTATGCCATCTCATCAATCCCACCCTGGTCTGGGTCTGTCTATGCCATCTCATCAATCCCACCCTGGTTTGGGTCTGTCTATGCCATCTCATCAATCCCACCCTGGTTTGGGTCTGTCCTTGCCATCTCACCGATCCCACCCTGTTTTGGGTCTGTCTGTGCCATCTCACCGATCCCATCCTGGTCTGGATCTGTCTGTTAATCCCAGAGGACGACAACTCTGTCTTCCAGGAACGTTTGTTTCCGGTGCCAGCCGTGGGTGGAACCGCGTCTCGTCGTACATCCTGCAGAGGGCCTCGTCGTCCAAGCCGCAAGACGAGCACCTTTCTAGTGTCAAACTACCACGCAACACGCGGGCTGTACTTTGGGGGACTAGGCTAATCATGTGCAGAGGACCTCTTGTTGTCCCGTGTCCCCACCATCGTGAACTTGCAGTGAGGAGAGCTAGGCTGTAGTCAGTGTGTCTACGTCACGGTGCTGTGAGTGATGCAGGAAGGCATCGAGCGGTAACAAGAAGCTATTTGTTGCCACTCTTGGCTCACGGGGTGAAAGGTCACAGACTCATATCCGCCAGAGTTTGTCTCATTAGTAGAGTTCAGCTTACTGCCGCTCTTACCTCGCTTACCTCTTCATCCACATGTACACATGACTGCCGCTCTTGTCATGCTCGTCTCTTCATCCACATGTACACATGCCTGCCGCTCTTGTCATGCTGGTCTCTTCATCCACATGTACACATGCCTGCCGCTCTTGTCATGCTGGTCTCTTCATCCACATGTACACATGCCTGCCGCTCTTGTCATGCTGGTCTCTTCATCCACATGTACACATGACTGCCGCTCTTGTCATGCTCGTCTCTTCATCCACATGTACACATGCCTGCCGCTCTTGTCATGCTGGTCTCTTCATCCACATGTACACATGCCTGCCGCTCTTGTCATGCTGGTCTCTTCATCCACATGTACACATGACAGCTGCCGCTCCTGTCATAGTCGTCTCCTCATCCACACACATGTACACATAACAGCTGCCGCTCAAGTCATGGCCATCTCCTCATCCACATGTACACATGACAGTTGCCGTTCTTGTCATGATCATCTCCTCATCCACACACATGACAGCTGCCGCTCCCGTCATGGTCATCTCCTCATCCACATGTACTCATGACAGTGGCGCCTTTGACGCTGGCCCGCACAGCTGTCCGTGGCCGAAAGGTGTGTCAGAGAAATTCGCTTGTTGTCATTAATGCAGAGTAATTATGCCCTGCGTCTCTGTCCTGCTGCACACCGCTCCGCCAGACAGCGATTGTGACTAACTGACTGAAGGTGCAACTTGGTGCTTGCAGTTAACACGGGGAGGTCCTGATGAGGCTAACCTCATTAACGGGAATGGAATTAAGCACACACACACACACACACACACACACACACACACACACACACACACACACACACACACACACACACACATGCGCGCGCGCGCACGCAAGCACGCACACACACAAGCAAACAAACAAACAAACAAACAAACACACGCGCGCGCATGTGTGCGTGTGCGGATTTCAGTGTGTGTATGTGTGTGTTGGAAGACGTGAAATGAACTGTTGTAGAGAATTTGTTTATATGGTTCATAGAGTTTTAATATTGTCTTGGTTCTGTACACGGTTGTCGACCGTATTGTTTTGTGTTGTGCGTTTTGGGCTCACGTTAGGTGTAAGCGCTTTAAAAATACTGTTTTACCTCCTCACATTACATACATTACAGCGTGACAACCCCTATGTCAAAAGTATGTTGTGCGTGACGGTGGGCACAGTATGTTGTGACTGACCGTGGGCACAGTATGTTGTGATTCGTGGGCACAGTATGTTGTGACTGACCGTGGGCACATTATGTTGTGACTGACCGTGGGCACAGTATGTTATGAATGACCCTGGGCACAGTATGTTATGATTGACCGTGGGCACAGTATGTTGTGATTGACCGTGGGCACAGTATGTTGTGACTGACCGTGGGCACAGTATGTTGTGACTGACCGTGGGCACAGTATGTTATGAATGACCCTGGGCACAGTATGTTGTGATTGACCGTGGGCACAGTATGTTGTGATTGACCGTGGGCACAGTATGTTGTGACTGACCGTGGGCACAGTATGTTATGACTGACCGTGGGCACAGTATGCAGAAGGACATTGATGATTTCTGGTGCCACTCTCTTTGTTCCTGACCCCCGCCCCCCACCATTCAGTTAGCTCGTGTCACTCTCTTTGTTCCTGACCCCCCCCCCCCCTCAACCATTCAGTTAGCTAGTGCCACTCTCTTTGTTCTGCCCCCCCTCCCCCCCGCACCTTCACTGTTCTCTGTGTCTGAACCTTCACTGTTCTCTGTGTCTGAACCTTCACTGTTCTCTATGTCTGCACCTTCAGTGTTCTCTGTATCTGAACCTTCACTGTTCTCTGTGTCTGAACCTTCACTGTTCCCTGTGTCTGAACTTTCACTGTTCTCTGTGTCTGCATCTTCAGTGTTCTCTGTGTCCGCAACCTCACTGTTTTATGTGGCCGCACCCCGCTTGTTCAATGCTGTCTGTGTCAGACCAAGCTTGTTCAGTGCTGTCTGTGTCAGACCAAGCTTGCTTAGTGCTGTCTGTGTCAGACCAAGTTTGTTCAATGTTGTCTGTGTCAGACCAATCTTGTTCAGTGCTGTTGTGTCAGACCAAGCTTGTTCAATACTGTCTGTGTCAGACCAAGCTTGTTCAATGCTGTCTTTGTCAAAACAAGCCTGCTCAGTGCTGTCTGTGTCATACCGAGCTTGCTCAGTGCTGTCTGTGTCAGACCAAGTTTGCTCAGTGCTGTGTCAGACCAAGCTTACTCAGTGCTGACAGGGTTTCCAAACCCGGCCCGTGACGGTGCCGACGTCCACACTGGTTGTGTGGGCGCTGTGCGGACTGACACACCGTGGCCGGGTCGCTGCCTGATAGCATCAGCAGGACGTGGACCATTGGCGACCGAGAGCTGACTTCCGGTGTGGGGCTGCTGGCTCCGTCCACTTGGTCGGCCTGCCCGCGGGCCCACTGCTTTACACACATACACAGGCGTGCGCGCACACAAACGCACACTGATATGGTCACACACACACACACACACACACACACACACACACACACACACACACACACACACACACACACACACACACGCACACGCACGCACGCGCACGCACGCGCACACGCGGCACGCAAACGCACGCACGCACACGCACGTACACACACACACACACACACACACTGAGATATTCGCACACTAGATTCTCTCTCTCTCTCTCTCTCTCTCTCTCTCTCTCTCTCTCTCTCTCTCTCTCTCTCTCTCTCTCTCTCTCTCTCTCTCTCTCTCTCTCTCTCTCTCTCTCTCTCTCTCTCTCTCTCAAACTTGGTTGGGATTCACATACTGGGAATGAATGCAAACGAGTCTCGAGACGAGTCTTTCTTCTGTCAAAACTACTGTAGGCTTATATTGTAAACATCGACAACAGAAAACTTCGTCAATGCCCACATTAAACCTCACATTGACCGTTGGCCATCAGTCAAGTGGCACGGATGTAGCGATGTTCTCAAAAGAAATTAACAGATCGGAATACAAAGGCCTGTTCATGTACAGGGTCCGCAAGTGTGTGTGTGTGTGTGTGTGTGTGTGTGTGTGTGTGTGTGTGTGTGTGTGTGTGTGTGTGTGTGTGTGTGTGTGTGTGTGTGTGTGTGTGTGTGTGTGTGTGTGTGTGTGTGTGTGTGTGTGTGTGTGTGTGTGTGTGTGTGTGTGTGTGTGTGTGTGTGTGTGTGTATGTGTGTGTGTGTGTGTGTGTGTGTGTGTGTGTGTGTGTGTGTGTGTGTGTGTGTGTG
>OY757548.1:22868150-22889388 GCA_963584105.1 Alviniconcha strummeri
TCTGGAACTGGAGGGAGGGTCGTGAAGGGGGTTATCTGGAACTGGAGGGAGGGTCATGAGGTTGGTTTATCTGGAACTGGAGGGAGTGTCGTGAGGTTGGTTTATCTGGAACTGGAGGGAGTGTCGTGAGGTTTGTTTATCTGGAACTGGAGGGAGTGCCGTGAGGTTGGTTTATCTGGAACTGGAGGGAGTGCCGTGAGGTTGGTTTATCTGGAACTGGAGGGAGTGTCGTAAGGTTGGTTTATCTGGAACTGGAGGGAGTGTCGTAAGGTTGGTTTATCTGGAACTGGAGGGATGGTCGTGAGGTTGGTTTATCTGGAACTGGAGGGAGTGTCGTGAAGGGGGTTTAGGAGCGATGGTCGTGAGGTTGGTTTATTTGGAATGGGGGGGGGGGGGGGGTCTTGAGGGTGGTTTATCTCAGCCTGGAGGGTTTATCTGGAACTGGAGGGAGTGCCCTGAGATTGGTTTCTCTCGATTGTCAGTTTGGCAGCGACTCCGGACCCTGGACTGGCGGCACAGTGACCAACGCCCGATGAGACAGGAGCTGAGCAAAAGGTGGGAGTGGGGAAGAGACATTGTTTGGCATATTCTGGGACAGTAAGGGCCAGGTAAGTGGGGAAGGGGCATTGTTTGGCATAGTCTGGGACAGTAAGGGCCAGGTGAGTGGGGTCGAGGCATAGTTTGGCATAGTCTGGGACAGTAAGGGCCAGGTGAGTGGGGGCGGGTTATAATTTGGCATAGTCTGGGACAGTAAGGGCGAGGTGAGAGGGGAAGGGGCATAATTTGGCATAGCCTGGGACAGTAAGGGCGAGGTGAAGGGGGAGGAGGGGGGGTACTTTGGATGGGAGAAGGGAGAGTTTAGCTGGTAGGGGGGATGGGGCATAATTCGGACAGAAGGAGTGACTGCTGAGCTGGGGTGGGTGGAGAGTGGAGGAGGGTGGTAGGCATAGTTCGGACAGGAGAAGGACCAGCTAATCCCACGGCTGAAGTGATGTCATTGTACATGCCAGTAGTGGCTGACGGATAATTTCAGTGTACACGGCAGTCAGTGTACACGACAGTAGTGTCTGACTAGTAATGTCAGTGTACACGACAGTAGTGTCTGGCTAGTATTGTCAGCAGTGTCTGACTGGTAATGCCAATGTACACTGCGGTAGTGTCTGACTGGTAATTTCAGTGTACACGACAGTAGTGTCTGACTGGTAATGTCAGTGTACACGGCAGTAGTGTCTGACTGGTAATGTCAGTGTACACGGCAGTAGTGTCTATGCAGGGAACTGCTTGCTGAGGACTGTACACTTCACAGTCCCTTCACACCATCCTTTACATTCGTCATATGTACAGCCTGGCGTCGGTGTCATCCTAGGTACACCGTCCCATCCCATGGGTTATGGGTTGTCCTAGGTACATCGTCCCATCCCATGGGTTATGGGTTGTCCTAGGTACATCGTCCCATCCCATGGTTTATGGGTTGTCCTAGGTACATCGTCCCATCCCATGGGTTATGGGTTGTCCTAGGTACATCGTCCCACCCCTGGTTCTGGGTCATCTTAGGTAAACTGTCCCACCCCTGGGTCTGGGTCAGCCTATGTACATTGTCCCACCCCCGGATCTGGATCGCCCAATGTACAGTGTCCCACCCCCTGGGTTTGGGTCGTCCTATGTAAAGTGTCCCATTCCCTCGGTCTGGGTCGCCCTGGATACATTGTCCCACAACCCTGGGTCTGGATCGTCCTATGTACAATGTCCCACACGTGGGTCTGGGTCGTCCTCTGTACAGCCTGACGTCCTTGTAGTCCGCAGCCAGGTGTGTGTGTGTTTCCGAGTGTTGGGTTCATCTCTAAGCACATCATGTCATTCCTCTTTCCCGCCATAGCTGTACGCGGTCTGCACTGCCACAAGTACACTCTTCCGGTGCCTACACGGTGCCAGCAAGAGAAACAGAAGGCACCGCCCCACAGCTCACCGCCGTCTTGTGCCAACAAAGACGCCGGCATCTACAGCTGCAGGGTATCAGCGTGGACCTGGGTAGGAAAAAGGAAAATGCAGAAGAAGAAAAAGAAGAAGAAGAAAAAAAAAAAAGCTTCACAAATCAGTTCCATGAATATTCCCCACTACGGAAGCTGTGTCCGTTCAAGAACAACCTCATTCGTAGAACATCGTCACTCCCAGAACATCGTCACTCCCAGAACATCGTCACTCCCAGAACGTCACTCCCAGAACATCGTCACTCGCAGCACCCACTGAAGCGGATAGAGTTTGAAGTTCCAGTCGTTCCTTCACTGCTGTACCTGAGCATATCAACCATCCAGCATGCCGCCACAGAGCAGCGCTGTCTGTTAACTTACTGCATTCCCACAGCGCTGTCTGTTAACTTACTGCATTCCCACAGCGCTGTCTGTTAACTTACTGCATTCCCACAGCGCTGTCTGTTAACTTACTGCATTCCCACAGCGCTGTCTGTTAACTTACTGCATTCCCACAGCGCTGTCTGTTAACTTACTGCATTCCCACAGCGCTGTCTGTTAACTTACTGCATTCCCACAGCGCTGTCTGTTAACTTACTGCATTCCCACAGCGTTGTCTGTTAACTTACTGCATTCCCACAGCGCTGTCTGTTAACTTACTGCATTCCCACAGCGCTGTCTGTTAACTTACTGCATTCCCACAGCGCTGTCTGTTAACTTACTGCATTCCCACAGCGCTGTCTGTTAACTTACTGCATTCCCACAGCGCTGTCTGTTAACTTACTGCATTCCCACAGCGCTGTCTGTTAACTTACTGCATTCCCACAGCGCTGTCTGTTTGACGTACTGCACTCCCGTCACAGCGCTGTCTGATGGTGTATTTCACTCCCACACGTGACCACTCTTCAGCGATCTTTTATTTTTCTTCTTCTCCCCGCCCCCCCCCCCCCCCCCCCTCGTTGTTGTGGAGGCGGGGAAAGGGATAGATGTTAAAAGGTAGCATCAACATCAACATCAATATCAACACTCCATGTGGTAGCATTATTAACTGCTGCAGAATCAACGGTAGGGCTGAAAACCTCTGCAAACAACACCGACATTCCTTGACATGGTCAGAGACACGCCCACTTCAGTCTTGTCAGCATGATTAGTCAGCATTATAAATTATATCACACTGTGATAATGTCTTTATTTTATCAACAAATTATATTCATATTCATATCACCAATGTATCGCACAACCAAAAGCCTAGCATCATTTCGTCTGAAATCGTACCTATGTCCGGCATGGGCATTCGAGTGTCACGTGCTCTATGTTAAATAGACGGTAGAATGACAGACCCACCAGATGTTACAACTGCAGTGTGCTCCCTACACCCTGTGTCGCTATCTGCTCGGGCTTCACGAGACACTGTTAGTCCTTGGCCAGAGCAACGAGACTGCACTTCCTGTGCCGTGGACAGAGAGTGCACTGACATATTCACTGGCCCTAAAGTCTGTACTGTTCAGTCCTGCCTAACCTTTACCCTGAGCCATCCTTCTTCCTTATTTGTGGGTGATGCAACGCGTTGCTTGATTAGCTGTTTTCGCAGAGTGTTGTTTCGCCTCGTCTGGTTGGCTCCCAGCAAAGACTGACTCGGTAGCCACCTGGGCAGCATCAGTGGAAGGCACAGCACTCAGACACTGCTTGGATGTCAAACATCCCCAGATGGAAAACAAGCGCGGCTCTAGCCACTACCGCCTAACAGTAAAGTGATGGTTCCTGCAGCCGACTGACACAAGAGAAGTGCGCAGAGACGTCAGCACGGCGACGCCGGGCCTCAGCTGGGGTCCGCAGAAGGCCAGCACTGGGCTATGACGCCGACAAGCAGGCAGTTCAGCAGCACGGTGAAGGCGGCCACTCCGCACCGCCACACGGTGACGTCCCGGCCCCGCTGGAGGGCCAGCAGACACGTGGCGATCAGCGTGCTGACGCCGCGTCTGTCCACACACCACGCACCGGCCGCCCCAGAACGCAGCGCCGGCCGGTTTGCTGACGGGTCCGGACCAATGACGGGAGCTGACGTCACAACAGAAATCGGTGACGTGGTGCGCAGGATGTCCAGCGGGTGACCGAAGGCGCAGCCGTAGCCTCTGATGGCCTGCACAACGGGCGCGGACATGTTGACTGTGTGCATGTAGTGGTCAGCCACGTCCAGGGCGCAGCCCAGTGCCATGATGCTGTACACACACGTGATGTACTCCTGGGTCAGGCTGTAACACACAAGATATGATGCTGTACACACACGTGGTGTACTCCTGGGTCAAGCTGTAACACACAATATATGATGCTGTACACACACGTGATGTACTCCTGGGTCAGGCTGTAACACACAATATATGATGCTTTACACACACGTGGTGTACTCCTGGGTCAGGCTGTAACACACAATATATAATGCTGTACACACACGTGATGTACTCCTGGGTCAGGCTGCAACACGATATATGATGATGTAAACACAGGTGATGTACTCCTGGGTCAGGCTGTAACAGAATATTGATGATATACACACACTTGGTGCACTCCTGGATCGGGCTGTAACACACAAATGATGATGTACACACACGTGATATACTCGTATATGATGATAAACGAACATGTGATGTACTCCTGGATCAAGCTGTAACACACAGTATATGACGATGTAAATACACGCGATGTAATCCTGAGTCAGGCTGTAAAGCACAGTATATGACGATGTACACACACACGATGTAATCATGATGTACACACATGATGTACTCCTGGACCAGGCAGTAACACACCATACACAAAGCTATACACACTCGGCATGCACTCCTGGAGCGATTGTGACTAAGGCCGCAGTGTTGATGATTAAGACAAGGAGTGCTGATGACTAAGACATGGAATGTTGATGACTAGGACATGGAGTGTTGATGTCTAAGACATTGAGTGTTCATGACTAAGACATGGAGTGCTGATGACTAAGACAAGGAGTGTTGATGACTAAGACAAGGAGTGCTGATGACTAAAACAAGGAGTGTTGATGACTAAGACAAGTAGTGCTGATGACTAAGACAAGGAGTGTTGGTGGCTAAGACAAGGGGTGTTGGTGACTAAGACAAGGAGTGTTGAGGAGTGCTGACGACCTACTTGCACCAGGAGTGTGGCGACACGACTGCCGGGGGACTCCACTCTAGCTGCTCTTTGTGTTTACGTTGTTTCTTGGCGCAGTGGTTGAAGTGCCGTCGGAAGCGGTGGTAACAGCTCTTGAGCTCTTGCATGTCTGCAACACAACACAGCCAGACGTAGTGCCGCATTCCACACGTAGTGACGCACGTAGTAACACACAGCGACACCCCGTGACACACGGCGACACTACACAGGGACACACTGTGACACAGCGACACCACACAGCAACACACTGACACAGCGACACAGACTGACACAGGGCGACAAGTACAGTGACAAACAGCGACACACGGCGACACACAGTGACACAGCGACACAGTGCAGTGACAAACAGCGACACACGGTGACATACAGTGACACAGCGACACAATACAGTGACAAACAGCGACACATGGCAACACACAGTGGCACAGCGACACAGTACAGTGACAAACAGCAACACACGGCGACACACAGTGACACAGCGAGACAGTACAGCGGCAAACAGCGACACACGGCGACACACAGTGACACAGCGACACAGTACAGTGACTAAAAGAGGGTAGTTACCACACGGTAAAAGAGGGCAGTCACCACACAATAACAGAGGAGGAAGCAAGCAACAATTCTCATTGAAGGAGCGGGTGAGAAATGTTAAGACCGCTACTCGTGTGTGTGTGTGTGTGTGTGTGTGTGTGTGTGTGTGTGTGTGTGTGTGTGTGTGTGTGTGTGTGTGTGTGTGTGTGTGTGTGTGTGTGTGTGTTTGCGTGCGTGTCTGTGTCTGTGTGCTGCCTGTCTGTATGTCTGTATGTCTGTATGTCTGCATGTCTGTATGTCTGTATGTCTGTATGTCTGCCTGTCTGTATGTCTGTATGTCTGTATGTCTGCATGTCTGTATGTCTGTACACGCTCGCCCGCATGGATGTGTGGGTGTGTTGGGGGGCGGGCACAGGCCTGTGAACTGGCTTGCACTGATATCTTCTATGAATGTAACTGTGGATGTATCTGGCGACTGCTGTTGCTCATGCTCTGTGAGTTGCTGTTAGGAAACGATTGTTCATGTTCTGTGAGGTGCCGTTGTAAAATGACTGTTCATGCTCTGTGAGTTGCCGTTAGGAAACGATTGTTCATGTTCTGTGAGGTGCCGTTGTGAAACGATTGTTCATGCTCTGTGAGGCGCCGTTGTGAAATGATTGTTCATGCTCTGTGAGGCGCCGTTGTGAAATGATTGTTCATGCTCTGTGAGGTGCCGTTGTGAAACGTAATCTCGAGAAAAGGAGCTTATTTCTGGGAGCTGGGTATCGTTAAAGTAAGTAAGTAAACATGGTGCTTAATTGTCCACAGAAACCATGTGGCTTATTAGGGACGGGCAGAAGAGGGGGGGAAGGGGGTATGGAGGTGGGGGAAGAAGAAGATGATATACCTATCGCTACACTGTCACCACCTGAATGATTCCTGCATTAAGATGGGCAGCGTTGAGACCTGTTTTAATAATACATTAATTGCGAGGGACAAAGTCACAAAACAGTGTCCACAGACCACAGCTTTTGAAGAGAAAGGAGAGCGGAAGCGGATTCGAACCGAGGTCCTTTTACAGCTAGGCCAAACCGGCTCACTGGTTTGACTTTGTTTGCATTAATACTACTATCATGATTTGTGTTCCTGTTACCATGTAATTCGTGCTGTTTTACTGTGTGATTCTTGCAATAATATATGGCTCGGGGAGAAAAATAAGATTCTTCTTGTTCAAAACGACAGCTTGTTAATTTTCTGAAGTAGAAAAAAAGGGAAACAATCGACACTCGCGGACTACGAACGGTAACTGCTATTAACGTTTGCTAGAGGTCGGGCTGCAGTTGTTTCCCTTCCTCAACCTATCGGGTAGCTCTCGACAGTTCTGGAGATTTTGACACTTTTGTACGTATTCTCCATTAGACTCACTTGCCTAGTCTAATAACAGTTTCAGGTTTGTGTGGTTATTCGCGCGCGTGCATGCGTGCGTGCGTGTGTGTGTGTGTGTGTGTGTTTGTGTGTGTGTGTGTGTGTGTGTGTGTGTGTGTGTGTGTGTGTGTGTGTGTGTGTGTGTGTGTGTGTGTGTGTGTGTGTGTGCGTGCGTGCGTTCGTGCGAGTGCGTGATGGTGTGTGTGTGTGTGTGTGTGTGTGTGTGTGTGTGTGTGTGTGTGTGTGTGTGTGTGTGTGTGTGTGTGTGTGTGTGTGTGCGTGTCTCTCTCTCTCTCTCTCTCTCTCTCTCTCTCTCTCTCTCTCTCTCTCTCTCTCTCTCTCTCTCTCTTCTCTCTCTCTCTCTCTCTCTCTCTCTCTCTCTCTCTCTCTCTCTCTCTCTCTCTCTCTCTCTCTCTCTCTCGCTACCATTAAACACAAATGACGCGATCAAACCTTTTCCGTCTTCTCAGTTTGGATCAGCTGCTTTTGTCCCTGATGGTGTTGTTTCCTTTTGCTAGTAACGATAAAGCTAGGAGAGTATAGCGATTTTGACAGGTATAAAACACCGTGACAGATCAGGGCAGACCATCACTCTGTGTGTGACAGGGCAGACCACCATTCTGTGTGTGACAGATCAGGGCAGACCACCATTCTTTGTGTGACAGATCAGGGTAGTCCACCATTCTGTGTGTGACAGATCAGGGCAGACCACCATTCTGTGTGTGACAGATCAGGGCAGACCACCATTCTGTGTGTGACAGATCATGGCAGACCACCGCTCTGTGTGTAACAGATCAGGGCAGACCACCATTCTGTGAGTGACAGATCAGGGCAGACCACCATTCTGTGTGTGACAGATCAGGGCAGACCACTGCTCTGTGTGTGACAGATCAGGGCAGACCACTGCTCTGTGTGTGACAGATCAGGGCAGACCACCGCACTGTGTGTGACAGATCAGGGCAGACCACAGCTCTGTGTGTGACAGATCAGGGCAGACCACCGCTCTGCTTGTGACAGATCAGGGCAGACCACTGCTCTGTGTGTGACAGATCAGGGCAGATCACCATTCTGTGTGTGACAGATCAGGGCAGACCACCGCTCTGTGTGTGACAGATCAGGGCAGACCACCGCTCTGTGTGTGACAGATCAGGGCAGACCACCGCTCTGTGTGCGACAGATCAGGGCAGACCACCATTCTGTGTGACAGATCAGGGCAGACCACCGCTCTGTGTGTGACAGATCAGGGCAGACCACCGCTCTTTGTGTGACAGATCAGGGCAGACCACCATTCTGTGTGTGACAGATCAGGGCAGACCACCGCTCTGTGTGTGACAGTCAGGGCAAACCACCGCTCTGTGTGTGACAGATCAGGGCAGACCACCGCTCTGTGTGTGACAGATCAGGGCAGACCACCGCTCTGTGTGTGACAGTCAGGGCAAACCACCGCTCTGTGTGTGACAGATCAGGGCAGACCACCGCTCTGTGTGTGACAGATCAGGGCAGACTGGGCCTCAGCCCGTACCACAGGGATCAGCATCACCCACACACACTCACGTGGCCCAAAGTGACGCGGGCAACCTCTGCTCGTACAAATGAAGCCAATTGAAAGCTTTGTTACAGGCACAAATGAAGCCAATCGAAGGCTTTGTTACAGGCACAAATTAGACCAATCATAGAGTATCCGGCAGACGGAAATCGATCACTTCGGCTTTTTCTCAAAATGACGCAGATGTCCAAAACTGATCGAGGCACAGAAGCACCTGTCTTGGGCAGGAGGTGGCCGACAGGTTACGTACAGACCAGTTTTTTCTTTCTCCTCCTTGTGGCTTCACACGGCAGAGGACAAATTCCTGCTGTTCATTTCTCCTTCTTCCTTCCTCCCCCCCCCCCCCCCCATCCCTCTCTCTGTCTCTGTCTGTCCGTCTGTCTGTCTGTCTGTCTGTCTGTCTGTCTGTCTGTCTCTGTCTCTCTCTGTCTCTCTGTCTCTGTCTCTGTCTCTGTCTCTCTGTCTCTCTCTCTCTCTCTCTCTCTCTCTCTCTCTCTCTCTCTCTCTCTCTCTCTCTCTCTCTCTCTCTCTCTCTCTCTCCCTCCCCCCGTATCCTGAGTTGACACTGTACAGTTGACAGGACGTTAAAATCCTATTATCAAAGCCCTCTCTACCCCTTTACCGTCCGTCAGCTTCTTTGTATTTAATTTTGTGTTCTATGGGGAGCCAATGCAGGTGCTTGAGAAGAGGTCTGGCGTGTTCTGCTCTACGGGATTTAAGGATGAGTTATAGAAAAGTGTTACTATGATTAATGTCTATAATCTCTCTATATATAGCGTATGTCTGTAAACTCCATCTGGAAAATTGCTGCTATTGTGACTAATGTCCATAAACTATATACAGAAAAGTATTGCTATCGTCTATATACTATACAAAAATATAGAAAAGTGCTCTCTGACCAATGTCCTTACACTATAATATTTTAGAGAAACGTACTGCTATGGCTAATGTCGACGATCAGCATATACAAAAATGCGACTGACTAATGTCTATAAGCTGTTACAGAAATGTGCTGCTGTGACTTGTGTCTATTTATGATCACTGTGTAGCGTAGAAATGCCCCATTTCCAGCCTACATTCAACCCGGCTGCACCCTAACCCGTCTGTACGGTGGATTCATTAGTAGCGTCAAAAGCATATAATAGTATGTCCACGTCTTTATAAATATCATTACATTATTGCAATTATCACCACATGATTTTAATTATGTTATATAGACTAACAGAATAAACGCCATACTGGCGTTTAAAGCGCGTCATTGTAATTATCTCTGCATACTAACCAAAGGTCAGTAAATAGGAAACAACACTGCACAATTTGGAACTCTCACTTGACCAGTGTCAGTGTCTTCCGACGCTCGGTTTCAGCGGCTTACTTCTAACGAAAGAAGTAATCGTTGCTAATCCTCGTGCCCGCATTTATAGTAACGCTTATAATTGTTCTCTGGTCTTTACAATAATATGGACGTATTTACAATTATAGTCTGGTATTTACAATGATTATTGTCTGGTATTAAAAATAATGTGGACAGCTCTACAATTATCGTCTTGTATTGACACTGCTGAGGACATATTTACAACTACTGTCTGGTATTTACAATAATCTGGACACATTTACAATTATTATCTTATTTACAATACTTTGGACATAATTACAATTACTGTCTGGTATTCACAAAAACATGGACATATTCACTATTCTTGTCTGATATTTACAGCAATATGAACATATTTACAATTATTGTCTGGTATTTAGAATAATGTGAACACATTTACAATTACTGTCTGGCATTTACAATAATATGGACAGATTTAAAATTATTGTCAGCGATTTGCAATAATATTTACAATTATTGTCTGGAATTATAGCAGTATGGGCATATTTCTAATTACTGTAAGATATTTACAACAATATGGACATACTTACAATTACTGTCTGGTATTTACAATAATAAGGATTATGTACAATTATTCTTTAGTATTTTCAATAATATGGACATATTTACAATCACTTTCTGGTATTTTCAATAATATGGACATATTTACGATTATTGTGTGTTATTTTCATTAATATGAACATATTTACAATTATTGTCTGGTATTTTCAATAATGTGAACATATTTACCAGTATTGTCTGGTATTTACAGAAATGTGGACACATTTACAAGTATGTTTTTGGAGAAATAGGTAGTGACAGTCAGTAGTGAACACTGCACCACTATACGATGGGGAAATAGGTAGTGACAGTCAGTAGTGAACACCGCACCACTGTACGATGGGGAAATAGTGACAGTCAGTAGTGAACACCGCACCACTGTACGATGGGGAAATAGGTAGTGACAGTCAGTAGTGAACACCGCACCACTATACGATGGAGAAATAGGTAGTGACAATCAGTAGTGAACACCGCAACATTATACGATGGAGAAATAGGTAGTGACAGTCAGTAGTGAACACTGCACCATTACATGTACGGCTTTTCCCGGTGGGATCCAGTGGCTTACTAGCGTCATAAAGACAGCATCGTAATTTTCACTACCTATTTACTAAGTATCACTACAGGTTTACTAATGATCACTAATTATTTACAGTTATCACTAACAATAAAAATGATTGTAATTACGTTCCTTGACGCAACTTCCAACGGAGAAGTAGCGCCAAACTAACAACAGTTGTGTGCATGTGATAATTGTATGTGCATGTGATAATTGTATGTGCATGTGATAATTGTATGTGCATGTGATAATTGTATGTGCATGTGATAATTGTATGTGCATATGATAATTGTATGTGCATATGATAATTGTATGTTCATATGATAATTGTATGTTCATGTGATAATTGTATGTGCATGTGATAATTGTATGTGCATATGATAATTGTATGTGCATATGATAATTGTATGTGCATGTGATAATTGTATGTGCATATGATAATTGTATGTGCATAATTATGGTGATTATTCAACAAGTGCGGGGATAGTTCAGTGATACAGCGTCGGACTCATGATCGAAAGTTCGCGGGTTCGAGTCCCGGCAGAAGTGGCGGTAGACTTTTCTCCTCCAGGGTCAACTTTCTGTGCTAGCTGACTCTTATTTCGGTATCCTTTCCACCCCGACGATACCGCGGGAGCACGTGAAAGACCCCGGTCATTCTGCCAAAAGTGCAGGTGGAAGGTTACAGCAAAACACACTCACACACCCTATAATTGTGGTTCCGAATAAAAGGATACTGTAAACTGGTGCGTGGTTGTATGGTGTATACGGAACGTGTGTCGAGATGGCAGCAGCTTCACGTGGCCTCAGCCACGTAACAACCGAACAGCACTGTAGGTACATCACTTCTGTGGATATTGAAAACGAGCTGTGTAAAAAGTTACATCATCCATTCAGTGTCACCTGCGACTAGGGCGCAGTGAATCTTCTCGGAAACAGAATAGCGCTACATTTTTTCTTTTATTTTTATTTTTTAAAGAACACGATGAACCAGTTAGTAAATATGCTGTGATAATTAGAAAGTAGGTAGCAATAATTAAACAGACGTAGCTGTATAAATGCTGCAATGTGCATATTTTACATATCAGCTGTATCAGTTTTGCACCATGCATACTTTACACGTACGTGTTGTATCAATTCTGCACCGTGCATATTTTACACGTACCTGCTGTATCAATTCTGCACCGTGCTTACTTTACACGTAGGTGCTTATCAATTCTGCACCGTACATATTTTACATGTATGTGTTGTATCAATTCTGCACCGTGCATATTTTACATGTACGTGCGGTATAAATTTTTCAAAGTGCGTATTTTACACGTACGTGCTTTTCAATTCTGCACTGTGCATACTTTACACGTACCTGCTGTATCAATTCTGCACCGTGCATACTTTACACGTACGTGCTACCAGTTCTGTTCCGTGCATACTTTACACGTACGTGCTGCTGACGCAAGAAAGCCGCCTGAGTGGAGGCTTAGGCCAAAAACAAAAGGCTGGGGCGGTAAAGCAGCTGTAACAAGTGTCATAAATCAATGGTTTTCCGGCAACGACTGGCGTTGTTTTTTTGTTGACGCTGCCAAAGCTTTGAATGTTATTGACCGAAGCTGCTTACAGTGAGGATGTTGTGTAGCCTGACTCTTCCACTTATCGCCTTGCTCACATCTGTTTGCGCAACTAGCCGCCAGATGGGGGCCGACGAGGTTGGCGGGGGGGAGGGGGGGGGATATAAACACACAGCTTCGTCAGGGCGGACACTTTGTGCACCTCTTGTACCGATCCCTTTTTTTTTCTTTTTACTTTTTTTCTTTCTTTTTTTCCATCTCCTTACTCGCCTCCAATTCCTTCATAAACTACGCTGTGATACACTATGGTGTGGTACAGGATGGTGTGATACATCATGTGATACATGGTATGATGTATGATATGATATATGATGCGATCCATGGTGTGGTGCATAGTATGACAGATGTGATACATGATGTGGTGCATAGTATGACAGATGTGATACATGATGTGGTACCTGGGGTGAGCTTTTTCGCAGCGGGGTACTGCGGACGCAGAAAAGACTGCCCTATCCGATCAGAAACCCAGAACAGTCAAGCGTTCTTTATTTCAAGCCCGGAGTATGTCAGAATACAGCTTTGCATGCTCTCGCCCACTGCCAGAAGTGTTCTCTTTGTCTTTCCGGTTTATTCTCTCTCTCTCTCTCTCTCTCTCTCTCTCTCTCTCTCCTCTCTCTCTCTCTCTCCTCTCTCTCTCTCTCTCTCTCTCTCTCTCTCGTCTCTCTCTCTCTCTCTCCAAATTCTCTGAATCCTCTCCCTGTGCACGGGGCGGTGAGCGTCCCAAACAGTGAACCACTACTGTCTTACTCGTCAGCTGATTCCCCCTGATGGCCGTCCCGAACAGTGGACCACTACTGTCTTACTCGTCAGCTGATTCCCCCTGATGGCCGTCCCAAACAGTGGACCACTACTGTCTTACTCTCAGCTGATTCCCCCTGATGGCCGTCCCAAACAGTGGACCACTACTGTCTTACTCGTCAGCTGATTCCCCCTGATGGCCGTCCCAAACAGTGGACCACTACTGTCTTACTCTCAGCTGATTCCGCCCCCAATGAATGGGCGCCACTCAAATAGCAGCATCTCTCTCTCTCTCTCTCTCTCTCTCTCTCTCTCTCTCTCTCTCTCTCTCTCTCTCTCTCTCTCTCTCTCTCTCTCTCTCTTCCCTTCGCCCCTTCGCCCTGATATAAACCGTAATGGCTGACTGGGCGTAAAACACCAAGTTACTTACTTACTGCCCCTGTGAATTCAGATTTGCGTTTGTCTTAATTTTACTTTATTTTGTCTCTGTTTGTAGGCCGAGAAATTTACACATACAGTACTGGTTTCTCTCTGTCTTCGTATTTTATTTTCCAACAGTTATTTTATTTTTGTTTGTTTGTTGTTGCTGTATTGAGTGTTGCTGTGCTTCTCATCAGGAACAGATTTGTATAAAACTGAAGTAAAAAGCTGACTTGTGCTTAGATGTTTATCCTTGTCCTGATGATAACCATCATCATTAAGTATATCAATCACATCGCTCTCGCTCGCTCGCGCTCTCTCTCTCTCTCTCTCTCTCTCTCTCTCTCTCTCTCTCTCTCTCTCTCTCTCTCTCTCTCTCTCTCTCTCTCTCTCTCTCTCTCTCTCTCTCTTTTCTCCCCCCATCTCTCTCTCTCCCCCCTCTCTCTTTCTCCCCCCCCCCCCTCCCGAGTACGGACCCCTCTTTCCCCAGCTTTGTGCGTTTTTCTTCAGGACAAAACGCCCAGGAAACAAAGAGCAGTAGTGCAGGAAGCCGACAGACGGAGAAAGTGGATGCGGTGCCGAGATCGATAGCGTGATAAGGAAAGAGTGTGAGAGATGTCGGAGGGCTTAGCGGGATCACCTCCACAGCCAGCCTTCAGCCGGCACACGTCCAGTGCTCGTCTCGCCTTTGGCGGCAAAGGGCAGATGAACACGGAGGGAGTGTGCTCACGCTAAATATGAGCACGAACAAAGTGTCATCACACCATTAGGAAAAAAACCGAAACCCTAATAAAGATTTCAGATGCCATCCACCCTCTCCTTCTCCCTCCCCCAAAAATGGAAAGGCCCGAAGGATTTACTTTCAGATCACTGTCAGATTACGCTGGTCAGCCAGAAGATGATCAATCAACCGTGTGCAATTACAGCGACCCTGCCAGGGATTTGTACCATCGATGCAGTTTCCGTTCAAGAATAGTGTCGCAGAGATTCACGTGGGTACAAGCGTTCATCTTAAGAGGTGTTCTCGATAAGGAAAATCCACGAGAAATTGGACTTCAGGCAGGATTTTCATGACGTCCATTCAATTTTAGGCAAGTTGCAATCACTTGACTTGGAGCGTCCTTTGGAGTACTGACGGCAGGGAAGGGGTTAAGGAAGCCTGGCTGTGGACAGCACGGTCAGTATGTGCTGTCGGACGGCGAGGGGCCAATGGGACGTTCACCCTTGGTGCTTGCTTTTTCTTCATGGGGCTTAATGTCCACAGAAACCTTGTCAGTCCTTGTACACACACACACACACACACACACACACACACACACACACACACACACACAAACACACACACACACAGGCGCACGCACACACACACACACACACACACACACACACACACACACACACACACACACACACACACGCACGCAAAGGCAAAAGCAAAAGGGGTTGAGGGCAGCTCCAATAGACAGCCTGTACGTAACCCTTTCCAATGGAGGCCGCACAAAGCCCTCAACAGACACCCGTACACTGCACAAAAGCAGTCTACCTCGGAAAATCCAAGTCTTTCGCAGCAGTTTTCCTTTTTTGGAGAAGTGAGAAATCCGCAGAACCTGTGGCCGGAAACCCATTTGTGTGATACAATGTTTTGTAGCGTTGCTGGCAAGTTCGGATCCCAGATTAGTACTTACAAGCCGCCTCGCCACGCCCCTCATGTTGCGCACTGAATATTTTTATTTTTGTCTCACGGAAACATCTTTTATTAGCTTGTTTCCTGTGGATTTCTAACTTTTTCAAGGAAGGAAAATTGCAGCTGAAGACTTGGGTACATTGCTTGTTCTTCGCGGTCGTATCTTTTGGAGACTTCAGCGGTCGTGCGTATTTGGGACTTCAGCGGTCGTGTCTGTTGGAGACTTCGGCGGTCGTGCGTATTTGGGACTTCAGCGGTCGTGTCTGTTGGGGACTTCGGCGGTCGTGCGTATTTGGGACTTTAGCGGTCGTGTCTGTTGGGGACTTCAGCGGTCGTGTCTGTTGGGGACTTCAGCGGTCGTGCGTATGTGGGACTTCAGCGGTCGTGTCTGTTGGGGACTTCAGCGGTCGTGTCTGTTGGGGACTTCAGCGGTCGTGCGTATGTGGGACTTCAGCGGTCGTGTCTGTTGGGGACTTCAGCGGCCGTGTGTGTTGGGGAATTTAGCGGTCGTGTGCGCTGGGGACTTCAGCGGTCATGTGTGTTGAAGACTTCAACGGTCGTGTCTGTTGGGGACTTCAGCGTGTGGAGGTCAAAATCCCGCCGGACGTCCGTGTCTCGCCTCGTGCAGCAGTTATGTTATTAAGACAAAGCCGTGCTACATCTCCGTTATAAACAGTTATGTTATTAAGACAAAGCCGTGCCACATCTCCGTTATAAACAACGCCAACAACGGCTTTGCCCGTGTCTCGCTTTTTCGTGCGCTTAACGTATTAAGGCGACACGGTGCTACGTCTATAAACAACGCCGACAACGGCTTTGCCTGTGGCTGTCAGAGAACGTGGGGTCGTCGTTTCCTGAGGACGTGACCATGTGTTGAGCGAGAGAGACGGGCGAAGGTGAACTGAGCTAGTACAGTGTATAATTATGGCCAGTCAATGGTGTTGTGAGACGTGTCAGTACATTGTATACGGTCAGTCGATGATATTGTGAGACGTGTCAGCACAGTGTATAATTATGGCCAGTCAGTGGTAATGTGAGACGTGTCAACACAGTGTATAATTATGGCCAGTCGATGGTAATGTGAGACGTGTCAACACAGTGTATAATTATGGCCAGTCAGTGGTAATGTGAGACGTGTCAACACAGTGTATAATTATGGCCAGTCAGTGGTAATGTGAGACGTGTCAACACAGTGTATAATTATGGCCAGTCGATAGTCCGCAGTCTGAGTCTGCAGTCTGAGCACACATTAACGTGGCAGTCAGACAGTGTCATGTCTCATCAGCACAAAAATGGGCTGTGTTCAGTCCCTCTCTGTGTCATTATCATACATCGTAGTCAGTTTATATCACACATCGCTGTGTGAAGTGTATGAGACATCCCACTGTGTTATTGTTGCGCATCGATCCCTTCTGTTGCTAAATCGATTGTTCTTAGCCCTGTTGGCAGGTTGATATAACTTGTTTGTTGTCTACTATCACCTCGCCGAGAACAGACACAAATAAAACATTGACTGACTTCACTGCACGCCATGCTGTGCTGGTTGTGTGCTGGTTGTGTTCCAACAGTCGTGCCTCAGGAAGCTAACTGTGCCTACATCCTCGTGGTGGGTGGTGGTGCTGACGGTCGTTTTTCCAACAGGAGCAACGCTTTCTTGATGCGTGCCGTGCACATAGTGTCCGTCCGTTACTGCTCGCAGTCAACATCAATTCTGTCCAACCACGTCACTGAGCTGTTGTACCTTCAACGTCTTTTCAACCATGTCACTGAGCTGTTGTACCGTCAACCATGTCACTGAACTGTTGTACCTTCAACGTCTGTCCAACCATGTCACTGAGCTGTTATACCGTCAACGTCTGTCTAACCACGTCACTGAGCTGTTGTACCGTCAACGTCTGTCCAAACATGTCACTGAGCTGTTGTACCGTCAACGTCTGTCCAACCATGTCACTGAGCTGTTGTAGCTTCGACGCACAAAACAACAGGTCACGAAAACACAGAGCGAAGACAAAATGGCGACCAACAGCGAACACAATCAAACGTCAGGTCCACGAAGGACTTTGAAGCTAGGTCACTCGACTGGAAAATGGGGTTATTAATTGTATCTACCTTTCGTGAAAAGATATGTCACAGCCAATCAGATCGTCTGCAAGTACACAGTCACGCCGGTCAAAATGGCTTCACGAAGAATGATAATTTTTCCATTGATCCCAGCCACTCAGCTGCCCAGCTCCAGTTTCATGGCGGAGAAAAGGTGTGGTTGCTTCAGCATCAGGTCCAGTTTCATGGCGGAAAAAAGGAGGCGTGACAGTGACACCCCCCTGCTACTGGTCATAGTGACGGTGACACCCCCTTCTACTGGTCATAGAGACAGTGACACCCCCTTCTACTGGTCATAGTGACAGTGACATCGCCCTGCTACTGGTCATAGTGACAGTGACACCCCCTCCTACTGGTCATACTGACAGTGACACCCCCCTCCTACTGGTCATACTGACAGTGACACCCCCCTCCTACTGGTCATAGTGACACCCCCTGCTACTGGTCATCCTGATGCAGATGACTGATTGAGTCTATCGGTGAGTTCACAGCGAGTCCATCTGACAGGGAGACGGCAACGTGAACTGTTGCGTGGATGTGGTCACCGTCACTATGACCAGTAGCAGGGGGTGTCACTGTCACTATGACCAGTAGCAGGGCGATGTCACTGTCACTATGACCAGTAGCAGGGGGTGTCACTGTCACTGTCACTATGACCAGTAGCAGGGCGATGTCACTGTCACTATGACCAGTAGCAAGGGGTGTCACTGTCACTATGACCAGTAGCAGGAGGTGTCACTGTCACTATGACCAGTAGAAGGGGGTTTCACTGTCACTATGACCAGTAGCAATGTCACGATGACAAGTAGCAGGAAGTGTCACTGTCAGACGCGGCATGTCAGTCACCGCTTGACCATCCACTTCCCTGTGACCTCAACTGCCGCACTGATCTGGCCAGTGGGCACCCCAAGCTCTGTTCCCTCCACCCTTCCTCCACACTGTGCGTTAACTGATTACGCCACTGAACGGGCCCCTTCCTCCACACTGTGCGTTAACTGATTACGCCACTGAATGGGCCTCTTCCTCCACACTGTGCCTTAACTGATTACGCCACTGAACGGGCCCCTTCCTCCACACTGTGCCGTACCTGATTACGCCACTGGAGGAGCACTCACTCCTTCTCTTTCTCTCAGCTCATCAGTCCGCCGACGCTGTCAGCGCCTTTCGAAACGGCGGGTACTAATAAGACTGTGGAAGCGAGATAACGGCGGGTACTAATAAGACTGTGGAAGCGAGATAACGGCGGGTACTAATAAGACTGTGGAAGCGAGATAACGGCGGGTACTAATAAGACTGTGGAAGCGAGATAATGGCGGGTACTAATAAGACTGGGTACTAATAAGACTGTGGAAGCGAGATAACGGCGGGTACTAATAAGACTGTGGAAGCGAGATAACGGCGGGTACTAATAAGACTGTGGAAGCGAGATAACGGCGGGTACTAATAAGACTGTGGAAGCGAGATAACGGCGGGTACTAATAAGACTGTGGAAGCGAGATAACGGCGGGTACTAATAAGACTGTGGAAGCGAGATAACGGCGGGTACTAATAAGACTGTGGAAGCGAGATAACGGCGGGTACTAATAAGACTGTGGAAGCGAGATAACGGCGGGTACTAATAAGACTGTGGAAGCGAGATAACGGCGGGTACTAATAAGACTGTGGAAGCGAGATAACGGCGGGTACTAATAAGACTGTGGAAGCGAGATAACGGCGGGTACTAATAAGACTGTGGAAGCGAGATAACGGCGGGTACTAACAAGACTGTGGAAGCGAGATGGCGTCGAAGCAGACAATTAAACAGGAGGCGAGACCGCCCCGGGTTAAAAAAAAAAGAAAAGAAAAGTTCCGTCTCTTTGGGGGGGCGGGGATAGCTCAGTGGTTAGAGCGCCGGACTCGTGATTGAAAGGTCGCGGGTTCGAATCCCTGCTGGAACGGCGGGAGAATTTTCTTCTCCAGGGTCGACTTCCTGTGCTGACTCTTATTTCGGTATCCGTTCCACCCCCGTGTTACCACAGTAGCACGTAAAAAATCCCGGTCATTCTGCCAAAAGTGCAGGTGGCAGGTTAAAGCTAAACACGCATACACCTTAAATATGTGGCTTTTATTGAACCGTGCTTCGGCATTGGTCACAACTTGTCCCTAATATGTCAAATGACATCTGAGGACATTAAGCATCAACTCATCATCATCATTCCGTCTCTTTCAAACGACACAGAATCACTCATTCAAATTCTCAAACAGCACAGAATTCACTCTTCCAAATTCTCAAACGGCTTGAGCGCAGTGGGTCTGCTCGGAAGCAGAGAACAATGCTATAGTTGCTATTGTGAAGCGCTTAGGGCTCATCTGGAGATGAGACGCTCAAGAAGTGTTCAAATAAATAAAACTGATAAATGTCGTCTGTAGGTCAGCTTTCTGTCCAAGTGTATGGCAAGGTTCAAATAAACAAAGCAGACAAATGTTGTCGGTAGGTCCGCTTTCTGTCCAAGTGGATGCCAAGGTATTTCAGGGGGACGGGGACAGCTCAGTGGTTAGAGCGCCGGACTCATGATTGAAAGGTCACGTGTTCTAATGCCTGCAGGAGCGGCGGGGAGAAATATCTTCTCCAGGGTCAGCTTTCTGTGCTGACTCTTATTTTGGTATCCGTTCTACCCCCGTGTTACTGCAGTAGCACGTAGAAGACCCCGGTCATTCTGCCAAAAGTGCAGCTGGCAGGATACAGCTAAACACGCCACCTTACGTATGTGGCTTTGCATGAAGTGACATGGTTCATGGTTGTATGGTGTACACAGAACGCGCTGAGACGGCTGCAGTTTCATGTGGCACCAGCTATGCCAGCAATGTAAGTACACCACTGTGGTGGATATTCAAAAAAGCGCTGTAAAAAGCTAGTCACTCACGTAGAGCCACATGCGAGCGCCGTGAGTCTGCTTGAGAGAGCGGAGACTAGCGCGGTATAATAGTGCTATGTAAACGATCACTAACCAGTCAATCAAAAGAGTTGTTCCTTCCACTGCAGCTCCATCACGCGTTACTGTCGGCGTCGCTTTGAAAGCTGCTGTGTTGTGAAGAGCGCCAGAGTGTATACTATGTGTCTTCATTGTCTGGACTGATGAGAGATCCCGTGTCCTGCACCACTGGGGTACGCTATCCAGTCGTTGCATTGCTTTGGCTGTCTCTTCATGTTTTGTATATAAGCCCGTCATCTGCCAGTGCGAGTACCGTGCTGGCCCATTTTGGTTCAGATCTGCAAGGCCCTTGGTGTATCCGTTAGTAGAAACTTGCACTGATCACCAGAAGTGACTTAATGTCATTATACCTATCATGTCGAAATCAAGTGTGAATGTGTTCCTTATTTTTCTTGTCGTTATGCAATTGTTTGTTGTTGCAGTCCGCCTTTCTTCTTATTTTTCTTTTGTTGTTGTTGTTTGCTTGTCTTTGTTTTGCTTTGCTTTTTGTTTGTTTGTTTATGTTTTTCATATGGAGCTTTTTAACGTCCGACTGTTGTACCGCTAGAGATATTTGAAAGCTCAATAATTTGAGCA
>OY757548.1:22894588-22961104 GCA_963584105.1 Alviniconcha strummeri
CAAATAACAAGACTGCAACCTGTCGGCCAATACAAATAACAAGACTGCAACCTGTCGGCCAATACAAATAACAAGACTGCAACCTGTCGGCCAGTACAAATAACAAGACTGCAACCTGTCGGCCAATACAAATAACAAGACTGCAACCTGTCGGCCAGTACAAATAACAAGACTGCAACCTGTCGGCCAGTACAAATAACAAGACTGCAACCTGTCGGCCAATACAAATAACAAGACTGCAACCTGTCGGCCAGTACAAATAACAAGACTGCAACCTGTCGGCCAGTACAAATAACAAGACTGCAACCTGTCGGCCAATACAAATAACAAGACTGCAACCTGTCGGCCAATACAAATAACAAGACTGCAACCTGTCGGCCAATACAAATAACAAGACTGCAACCTGTCGGCCAGTACAAATAACAAGACTGCAACCTGTCGGCCAATACAAATAACAAGACTGCAACCTGTCGGCCAGTACAAATAACAAGACTGCAACCTGTCGGCCAATACAAATAACAAGACTGCAACCTGTCGGCCAGTACAAATAACAAGACTGCAACCTGTCGGCCAGTACAAATAACAAGACTGCAACCTGTCGGCCAGTACAAATAACAAGACTGCAACCTGTCGGCCAGTACAAATAACAAGACTGCAACCTGTCGGCCAGTACAAATAACAAGACTGCAACCTGTCGGCCAGTACAAATAACAAGACTGCAACCTGTCGGCCAGTACAAATAACAAGACTGCAACCTGTCGGCCAGTACAAATAACAAGACTGCAACCTGTCGGCCAGTACAAATAACAAGACTGCAACCTGTCGGCCAATACAAATAACAAGACTGCAACCTGTCGGCCAGTACAAATAACAAGACTGCAACCTGTCGGCCAGTACAAATAACAAGACTGCAACCTGTCGGCCAGTACAAATAACAAGACTGCAACCTGTCGGCCAATACAAATAACAAGACTACAACCTGTCGGCCAGTACAAATAACAAGACTGCAACCTGTCGGCCAATACAAATAACAAGACTGCAACCTGTCGGCCAATACAAATAACAAGACTGCAACCTGTCGGCCAGTACAAATAACAAGACTGCAACCTGTCGGCCAATACAAATAACAAGACTGCAACCTGTCGGCCAATACAAATAACAAGACTACAACCTGTCGGCCAATACAAATAACAAGACTACAACCTGTCGGCCAATACAAATAACAAGACTACAACCTGTCGGCCAATACAAATAAAACGAGTTACCCTGTGTGTGTATAACTTATGCTATCGTGTATGTGTGCTTCCTCGTAATGTATGCAATATCTCCCCTGTCGACTAACGTGACAAACAGCAAGGAGACCAATACTGATATCAGTTAAAGGCCTCAATTTTTCAACCAACACGGATAAGACCTCAACCTGTCATCCAACACGGATAAGACCTCAACCTGTCGACCAACACGGATAAGACCTCAATCTGTCGACCAACATGGATAAGACCTCAACCTGTCGACCAACACAGATAAGACCTCAATCTGTCAACCAACACGGATAAGACCTCAATCTGTCGACCAACACGGATAAGACTTCAACCTGTCGACCAACACGGATAAGACTTCAACCTGTCGACCAACACGGATAAGACTTCAACCTGTCGACCAACACGGATAAGACCTCAACCTGTCGACCAACACGGATAAGACATCAACCTGTCGACAAACACGGAAAAGACATCAACCTGTCGACCAGCACAAACAACAGGACTCCAACCTGCCGACCAAGGCAAACAGCCAGAGCCGAGTCGCCAAGACAGAGAGGCATGCAAGTGATTTACTGCCTTTAATCTTCACCACGCTTCCCCGGCACAAAATGGCTGCCAGCTAATCAAAGGGAGGCAAGTCGTCAGGGGAGATGACACTAGCAGCACGCTTTATGACATGCGGCAAGGGGAGGGAAGCAAAATTGGGGACCATAAAGAACCCGTGCCCCTTTGCCATGCAGCCCACCTCAACGTAAAGGGGTGCAGGCCAGCCTGTCAACACAAACCACTTCGCTACAGGTCTACCTCAAAGTAAAGGGACTCACCAGCCTACTGGCACACACAAAGCAACTCACTGCAACAGAAAGGATCATTGACCCAAAGGCCGACAAACAGGTCTAGTCTACTGACCAAAAACCAGCACACACGCCTACAACAAGGCAAAGGAAACTGAAACAAACACACAGGTTCACTTAAACACAAAGGGGCCCTGTGAAAAATCTGCTGATACAGGTCTACTTCAGTTCAATGAGCACTGACAGCCTGGCTGGACACAGGTCCAGCTCAACTCAAATAACGGGACACGGACTGGCCTGCGGCGGCACAGTTCCACCTCATTGTAAAGACGCGTGGCGGCCTGTAGCCCAACAGTTCCACCTCAGTGTAAAGACGCGTGGCGGCCTGTAGCCCAACAGTTCCACTTCATTGTAAAGACGCGTGGCGGCCCGTAGCCCAACAGTTCCACCTCATTGTAAAGACGCGTGGCGGCCTGTAGCCCAACAGTTCCACCTCATTGTAAAGACGCGTGGCGGCCCGTAGCCCAACAGTTCTACCTCAGTGTAAAGACGCGTGGCGGCCCGTAGCCCAACAGTTCTACCTCAGTGTAAAGACCCGTGGCGGCCTGTAGCCCAACAGT
This sequence comes from Alviniconcha strummeri, assembly GCA_963584105.1. Classification (NCBI taxonomy): domain Eukaryota; kingdom Metazoa; phylum Mollusca; class Gastropoda; family Provannidae; genus Alviniconcha; species Alviniconcha strummeri. The sequence continues at coordinate 22,897,265 of OY757548.1, forward strand.
TCCACCTCAGTGTAAAGACGCGTGGCGGCCTGTAGCCCAACAGTTCCACCTCAGTGTAAAGACTACGCGTGGCGGCCCGTAGCCCAACAGTTCCACCTCAGTATAAAGACTACGCGTGGCGGCCCGTAGCCCAACAGTTCCACCTCAGTGTAAAGACGCGTGGCGGCCCGTAGCCCAACAGTTCCACCTCAGTGTAAAGACGCGTGGCGGCCCGTAGCCCAACAGTTCCACCTCAGTGTAAAGACGCGTGGCGGCCCAATCGATTAGAGCCGTGTTGGTTCCGACAAAAGAGAAGCTGAGAGCAGTGGCAGAGGCAGAAACCTATTCGCCTGTCCTGGGTCAGGGTCAGGGCCGGGTGGTAATTCTTCACTCCCAGTAGGCACGGGATCCCCGCTTCCGCAATGACAGTAGTGCTTTTCTCCCCATACTCCGGCTTGCTTCTCACCACCACCCTTATTACCACCCCCCATACTCCGGCTTGCTTCTCACCACCACCCTTATTACCACCACCACCACCGTTACCCCTCTCTCTCGCTTCCCCCCCCCCCCACCCCACCCCCCTTCCCCCTCCGCCTCTCAGAATAGACTGCACCTGCTTCACAAACTTCGCTCCTTCGAGGCAAAGATGGAAACTCTCGAGCTGTTTTACGTTGAGAATCTGCTGACTGTCTCATTTAGTTCCTGGTATGGTAGTCTGAGCCTCAGAAGTTTAAGCCAACTGAGGAGGATTGTGCATCTCTGTGAGAAGATCGCGGGAAAGCAGCTTGGCAGGCGTGACACCATCGTCAGCACAAGACCTCTTTTCGGCTGGTGCAGAAAGATGATGTTAGATGACAGCCATATATAGTCCATTCATTTTCAGCACTTCATCCAAATGCGGTCTGAGAAGAGATTAAAAGTCCCTGCAGTCAAACCAAAACGTTTTCGGTCAAGCTTCATTCCTTCAGTCACTGGTCATCTGAGCTCTTTCAACGTGGGACGTCAGTGTTGCGAGGATCACAAATTTCTGATCGATGTTGCTGGGTGTGCGTGTACGTGTGTGTGTGTGTGTGAGAGAGAGAGAGAGAGAGAGAGAGAGAGAGAGAGAGAGAGAGAGAGAGAGAGAGAGAGAGTGCACGCGCTAGCATGTATGTGTGTGCGTAATTCTAAATTAGGATTTGTGACGGTGATGATGAGTTTGCGTGTGTGTGTGTGTGTGTGTGAGAGAGAGAGAGAGAGTAGGGGAGAGGAAGTGTGAGATGGGACAGGGGGGACGGATGGGGTGAGTGTGAAGGATCCCTTAAAGGGGAGTGGAGAAAATGTTAGATAATTATTGGTGTGATGTAACTATTTTTTCTACTATCGTGTCTATAAAGACAAATTTGTCACACAGCACAACAAAGTTCTGTCTGTCTGTCTGTCTGTCTGTCTGTCTGTCTGTCTGTCTGTCTGTCTGTCTGTCTGTCTGTCTGTCTCTCTCTCTCTCTCTCTCTCTCTCTCTCTCTCTCTCTCTCTCTCTCTCTCTCTCTCTCTCTCTCTCTCTCTCTCTCTCTCTTCAGTTATATGACTTTTAAATTTACTAGAAAGAAACGTCAATAAATTAATGCACCCATCAGTTTAGTAGCGGTACGTAGCAAAGAGCACTGAGCAAGAGGCCCACCTCGTCGTCAGACGGCGATGGCCATGCATCCCTTCTCCGCAGCGCTGGCCACTGGCCATGCATCCCTTCTCCACAGCGCTGGCCACTGGCCATGCATCCCTTCTCCACAGTGCTGGCCACTGGCCATGCATCCCTTCTCCACAGTGCTGGCCACTGGCCATGCATCCCTTCTCCACAGCGCTGGCCACTGGCCATGCATCCCTTCTCCACAGCGCTGGCCACTGGCCATGCATCCCTTCTCCACAGCGCTGGCCACTGGCCATGCATCCCTTCTCCACAGCGCTGGCCACTGGCCATGCATCCCTTCTCCACAGCGCTGGCCACTGGCCATGCATCCTTTCTCCACAGCGCTGGCCACTGGCCATGCATCCTTTCTCCACAGCGCTGGCCACTGACCATGCATCCCTTCTCTACAGCGCTGGCCACTGACCATGCATCCCTTCTCCACAGCGCTGGCCATGCATCCCTTCTCTACAGCGCTGGCCATGCATCCCTTCTCTACAGCGCTGGCCACTGACCATGCATCCCTTCTCTACAGCGCTGGCCACTGACCATGCATCCCTTCTCTACAGCGCTGGCCACTGGCCATGCATCCCTTCTCCACAGCGCTGCCAAAATGATTAACATGCAGACACCTTGCGTCTCTGTCAGTCGGTGCAAGCAGTACGTCGCCTGTCTCAAACCACAACACTGACTCATGGAAACAGCGAAAGGCCCAGTGACGGCGACATCAAGTACCAGTCAAGTCTCGTTATCAGCACCATCATGCCGGAGTCTCTCCTGTCTTCTGTGGCGGCACAATTTTCATACTACCCGTCTTGTCTCTCTTCTGCGGCGTCATTTCCATACTACCCGTCTTGTCTGTCTTCTTTGGCGTCACTAATTCCATACTATTGTAACCGAGTGCATCTGCACATTGTGTTTGTGTTGTTGTATGTACTCTGTGTGTGTCGCTCTGTCGGTGTTCTTTCGTGTGTGTCCGTCAGTCGATCTTTTACGTATGCGTTACGTGTTGTGATTTAGACGTCACTATGAGACGTCACTATAAAAGAGAGTGAGAGAAGGCGAGAGGGAATAACAACGACCTCTCTCGTATGTTGCACCCAAAAGAAAAGAAGAAATAAAATCAGGACCCTCTGGCTGTGGCTCGTTTTTTGTTCCTTACTTCCAACCTGCAACTTCCACCACCGACCGTTTACACTACTCGTTTTGTCTGTCTTTTGTGGCGTCACTTCCATACCACCAAGGAGGGATTAAGACAGAGTTGATGTGAGGAGGGATTAAGACAGAGTTGATGAGGGGGGTGATTAAGACAGAGTTGATGCAAGGAGGGATTAAGACACAGTTGATGTGAGGAGGGATTAAGACGGAGTTGATGAAGGGGGGGATTAAGACAGAGTTGATGTTAGGAGGGATTAAGACAGAGTTGGTGTGAGGGAGGATTAAGACAGAGTTGATGTGTGGAGGGATTAAGACAGAGTTGATGTGATAAGGGATTAAGACAGAGTTGATTAAACCAAGGGAGAGATTATGGCAAGTTGCCGGGATTAGAGAAAATGTTTGATAGCGCCGGGTTCTCAACACACGTAATCTCCTTTGTACTCTTCTGCTGGCCGGGCCGTCAAAACACACACACACACACACACACACACACACACACACACACACACACACACACACACACACACACACACACACACTCACACACACATCAACTCTGCCTTAATGTCTCCTAACATAAACTCTGCCTTAATCCCTCCTCACATCCGCTGCCTTAATGCCTCCTCACATCCGCTGCCTTTGGCTGGCCTGGCGCGGCTGGCCCACACAAAGCGGAGCAGCAGAAGCGAGGGCGGCTAGTGGCCGGCACACGCGATGCACAGCCCGCAGTGATGACAGCAGTGCGGATCAAGCAACTCAAGACCACAACGTCCAGCCCCAGCACACGCAAGTACGTGGTTCGTGAAGAACACACTGGAAAAACTGACATGAGAGAGAACAATGAAAGGTAAAAAAAAAAACAATGAGAAGCAATGTCTTGCCTGACTGTCTACCATTTCGTTAAAACTGCAGCCATTGAAGACGGCAGACAAGGTATTTAATGTCACAGCGCCCGAGTCCCAGCCGCTAGACTTAGCGACGAAGCGCGGTCACGTGACAGCGCCTGGCGACACGGGCCCTGCAGGACAACTGGCACAACGCGGACTGATCAGTGACACCCGGTCCCCGCCACCCGGGATCTGGTCACCACCTCTTCAGACCTATCACCTGTTCTGACGCCCGAACAGACCTCACTTCCGGCATACGAAGTTTCGTCTGCGCTGTCACTAATTCTCTCTTTAAATGGCCAGTTTGCACAAGCTAATAACTCACGAACAGACTTCACTTCCAGCACAGACACTTTGGTCTGCTTGATCACTGGGTCCTTCTCTGACTTAGGCTCAGGTTGCGATGGCTGCATAGTGTCTGCAACTCCTGCTTGGCTGACTGCGTTTTGGGCGTCTTCTTCACCTTGTCCCTGATATAACCTCTGTGGTTGACTGGGCAACGCACCAACCAACTCTTCTTCACCTTGTCCCTGATATAACCTCTGTGGTTGACTGGGCAACGCACCAACCAACTCTTCTTCACCTTGTACCTGATATAACCTCTGTGGTTGACTGGGCAACGCACCAACCAACTCTTCTTCACCTTGTCCCTGATATAACCTCTGTGGTTGACTGGGCAACGCACCAACCAACTCTTCTTCACCTTGTCCCTGATATAACCTCTGTGGTTGACTGGGCAACGCACCAACCAACTCTTCTTCACCTTGTCCCTGATATAACCTATGTGGTTGACTGGGCAACCACCAACTAACTAACTAACTAACTAACCAGTGTGTGTGATGAACCCACTATATAAACTCGAACCTGTGCGTGCAGCCTCCAGTCTTTTACGAAAAAACAACTGGAAATGTAGTGAATATAGCGCTTTTTTTTTTTGCTTTTTTTTTTTTAGAACAAGAACTCAGTGAGTAAGCAGACACCAATAACGAGCGAGCGCGTGCACACACACACACACACACACACACACACACACACACACACACACACACACACACACACACACACATACATACACACAGACGCACGCACACACACGGGCGCGCGCGCACGCACGCACACACGCACACACGCACATATACACACACACACACAATGCATGTATATATAAGACAGGTAGATCATCTATGCGCGGACTAACGGTCTAGCTTAGTTTGTCAAAAGGACGTGCGTTAGTAGGACAGTGGTGAGGTGAGTTGTGAACTGAGGCAGAGTGCATGGCTAAGTGGCGGCAGGTGAATTCCACACAAGCGGAGCGATGACAATAGGGGGCAGGCCAGTCTATCGTTTCATTCCGAAAAGATGTTGTGCTGACCTCATTCTGTTTCAGTAACGGCACGTGCGCGCGCGCGCGCGCGCGTGTGTGTGTGTGTGTGTGTGTGTGTGTGTGTGTGTGTGTGTGTGTGTGTGTGTGAGAGTGTGCGTGCGTGCTTCAGTGTGTGTCTGTGTTCGTGCGCGCGTGCGTGCGTGCTTCAGCCGGTGTGTGTGTGTGTGTGTGTGTGGGCGTATGTGTCAGTGTGTGTGTGTGTGTGTATGTGTGTGTGTGTGTGTGTGTCTGTGTGTATGCGTGTGTGCGAGTGTGTGTGTGTGTGTGCGCGCGCGCGTGTGTGTGTGTGTGTGTGTGTGTGTGTGGACACAGCGGCCAGTACCGGTCCAGTCGACCACCTCTGGCGGTTCCCTGGCTGAACACAGCGGCCCAACTGCTGATCCACTTTGTCGGCAGCCGGCAGCGTGCGGAGCGGGAGTCGGTCTGTAAGGAAACGGAGCGGGCCCCTCTCCTGTCTTAAATCAGGGCCAGCGCACGCGCTCTGAGTTGGGGGGGGGGGGGGGAGGGGGGGGGCGGCTAAGGAAAACAAGACGGCAAATCCCTGTACCTCACGTCCTGCCTTCCTGTGGTGGGTGCGGGGGCTTGGGAGTGGGGGGGGGGGGGCGTGGAGGGGGGGGGGGTCCCGAGGGCCGGAGTCGATAGAGGACGAGGGAAATGGAACGCGTGGCTTTCTTCCCCCTCTTTGAGTTTAGCGGCAGTAAACCGTTCAAATAAGCCTTCAGAGTGACGTCACACTCGTTACTAGTGCACCCTCTCCTCTTTATATCACGTGACGACGTATCTGCCAATCCCTGTGCAGCGTCCGTCCAGTTTAAGCGGCCCTGTCTACATTTCTTGGCACTTTGTTCTTAGCTGGCTGACGCTGTTCAGTGTGTATCCGTTCATTCTTTATGATAAGGACGCTCTGAAAGTCCTCTCGTGAAAACAACAGCCACAAATAAAGCTGGCAGTGCACTTCAAACGAAACTGTAATCGTTTTGCGCGGAAACTGTAAAGCGCTCGCGAGCCCATAAAAACCTATTCTCTGGGAAATGGCGCTATAGAAAATTGCTTCATTAATATTATTGTTAGCAACAGAAAAGGGCTTGGCACGAGTACATTGTCGTCGTGCTACAAGCGGGACACCATGAGAATGAACTCGCTGTGGCTACTTTGACTACAAGGGGGACACCATGAGAATGAACTCGCTGTGGCTACTTTGACTACAAGGGGGACACCATGAGAATGAACTCGCTGTGGCTACTTTGACTACAAGGGGGACACCATGAGAATGAACTCGCTGTGGCTACTTTGACTACAAGGGGGACACCATGAGAATGAACTCGCTGTGGGGTACTTTGACTACAAGGGGGACACCATGAGAATGAACTCGCTGTGGGGTACTTTGACTACAAGGGGGACACCATGAGAATGAACTCGCTGTGGCTACTTTGACTACAAGACACTATGAGAATGAACTTGCTGTGGGTACTTTGACTACAAGGGGACACAATGAGAATGAACTTGCTTACTTACTTCCCCTTTCTCATATTAGTATCTGTTTCCAGATTTTGTTATTATTTCTTTTTTATTGCAATATTTTCTTCTGTCCGTGTTTCCATCACATTACTCAACGTAGAGCGCTTTGCGTTTTGGGCACCATTACGCACTTCTACACACAAATAAATGTCTGGTTTGTATTATATTTTTATTAATAAAACCATTGATTTACTGGCCAATTCAATATAGCTTTTTTTAGCAAGCAAATACCCACATTCTAGTATATCTCCTCAAAATGAGAGATTTTTGTATGTTGCTGTTGTAGTTGTTTCTGTTATTGTTTCTTTGGGTACAAAACCCAAAGAAACGATAACAGAAACAACTACAACAGCAACATACATAAATCTCTCATTTATCTGTTGTTGCTTTTTCGTTAGTCGATAACTGGCCGTGAAAGGTTAATCTTCACAAACGGGATCCTCCTCTCACAGTGACCTACGGCAACATACATTGATCTACGGTGACCCACTGTGGCCTACGGCAACATACATTGATCTGCAGTGACCCACAGTGACCTGCGGCAACATACATTGATCTACAATGACCCACAGTGACCTATGGCGACATACATTGATCTACAGTGACCCACATTGACATACGGCAACATACATTGATCTACAGTGACCCACAGTGACCTACGGCAACATACATTGATCTACAGTGACCCACAGTGACATACGGCAACATACATTGATCTACAGTGACCCACAGTGACCTACGGCAACATACATTGATCTACAGTGAACTACGGCAACATACATTGATCTACAATGACCCACAGTGACCTACGGCAACATACATTGATCTACAGTGATCCGCAGAGATGTAAGGTGACATTCAGTGATATACAGTAACTTGACACAGTACCGACAGTCCCCACTTGTTTTGCATTTCCCCCGGGACTGTTCATTGTGGGGTGGCGAGAGCTGAGGTCACCAGTACTCGTGCTGTCAACGGCCAACTCTTTCTCATAGCCCCCACTGTTAGTCCGTTAGTCCCAGGGTTAGACCGTTAGTCCCAGAATGCACGTAGGTCGTGACATAGACCTCTTGGGGTTGTCTCCAGTGCTCGGCCAGTCAAGGGTCAGATGTTTGCTAGGATCCCAGAGTACATGTAGTCTTTGTTAGAATCCCAGAGCACACGTAATCTTTGTTAGAATCAAAGAGTATATTTAGTCTGTTGGAATCCCAGAGTTCCCTTATTCGGGTGTGTGTGTGTGTGTGTGTGTGTGTGTGTGTGTGTGTGTGTGTGTGTGTGTGTGTGTGTGTGTGTGTGTGTGTGTGTGTGTTAAAAGATATGTATACGGAAACACATAATGCCTTTAAGAGCTTATGTGCCCTAAATGCTGTTTTATCTGCGATGTGTTCATGATGTTGTGACTGGCATGATGTTCTGGTTGACGTTGTGTTTTGATTGACATGATGTTCTGATAGACACGATTGGTGTGAGTGACATACACTCAGTTGGTCAGACTTTCACCATGCAGGATCCAATCTGCAATGTTTGTCGCGCCTCTTGTCTTGAATTGTGCAAGTTTATCCGACTGTACCTCTCACAAGTACTTCGCCAAGACTTGCTGCCGCTTTTATGACCTCCCGCCTTGATGACTACACATCGTCCTGCCCGGCCTTCCTGTGGCACAGGCCGACTGCAGAGCGTTCACAACAATGCAGCACGCCTCGTTCTGAATTCGCCTTCTTCCTTTTTACTTAAGTCTTTTCACATACGTGATATTAGACCGCTCTTACGATTATCGAGATACCAACATATGTCAACAAAACTACACCGAAACAACAACAGTTTTTGTTTTTGTTTTGTTGTTGTTGTTTTTAAGAAATGAAAATGAAAGTGAAGAAACGTTATTACACCACCGTTAAATGAACTGAATTGGCTGCCTGTGCAACGTGGCAACTTCCACAATACAGTTCCGTCTTACCTTCCAGCTTCGCTCAGCACACATCAAACATCATTCCTCAAGCGAGAAGCTTTTGAATATTCCAAAGCACAAGTTCAAATGTTCCGGTCAGCGCTCATTCAGTTTTATTGCTCCATCCGTCTGGAATTCGCTGTCAGACCGTCTGCGAAATCTCCGCACTCTGTCTGAGTTCAAAACCCAGCTCAACACTTTCCTCTTTAGACAGGTCTTTTCACACACTATAGGCAGACCACCCCTGTGACCATCGATTATGTGGAAGTTAACGTGTATGCATGTGCGTCAGTGGTGTGTGATAGCGCATGGAATTTGTCTTTCGCAAAATGATTTGTGCTCTGTATGAGCTGTCCAGTATTACTATCTTTATTTCATCCTTTCACTGTCATGCTTACTACCGTGTCACTCGGAAAACGACCAGCAAAAGTACCAAATCTGACATCATTAAGCACTTAAAAGGACTTCATTAAAATGCACAGTATTGAAAGTAGCTATGTTATAGGGCAATCAAATATATTGTTTTCAGGCGTGTATGGGTGCACTTTTGAGCCCGGAAATTTTACAGGCTCGGGCAATGAAGGTGATATTATTATGCTTTTGTGAGTGACAAGATATTGTGACTGCATGGCGTTGTGTTTTCACTGACGTGACATTTGGATGGAGGCCGCAAGCAGAGTGTGTATCGCAGCTACAACTCCTGACACATCCACAACAGGAAATGGTTTCCAGTGAATGCTGAAACTGACTGATGGAATGAAAGGCTGTCCTAGGACCAAAATCCTTACCGACGAGACTTAATCTGACTCTAAGCTAGACCTTCATGAGCGGACGGTCTCTGAGGGTCGCGCACTTGTCTGTTGAACCCACCTCTTCTCGTGCAAGGCCAAGAACCGTCTGCCTGGAGTTCAGTACAACAGTCCTTCTTCTGCATCCCTCACCCCACCCCAACCCCAACCCCATCCCAACCCCAGTGACAGTGGATATCAGCTGTATTACGTCCTAATGCCGATAAAGAATCGGTTTCTCTTCCCTCAAACTGCACAGAATTGGTTTCTGTCGTTCTAGCGGGCAAGATGGATGGTCCCCTCTTCATTCCAACAACATGTCCCGACTCTCTCTCTCTCTGTCTGATGAAGAATGATCCCCTCTTCATTCTTGCCGCCGCGTGACGCGACCTTTGTGTCGCTACAAGACCTGAAACATGCTTCCTGGCGCACGTTCTGACGCTTCATTTGAATAAGAACCCGGCGCTTCTCCGGACCAATCAATAAAGCTTTTGCTCCGCCTGCTGGCCTGCCGACCAATCAATAAAGCTTTTGCTCGGTGAGGTAGGGCGTGTTGCAAACAACAGCGTGCATATGCATAAAATAAGCAGCACATCAAATCAGGGCAATTAGAGCAGTGGGTGTCCGATCCAGAGGGCCGACTAGACGCCTCTTCCGATGTGGGCTTCGTTCGGCAATGGCTGCATGTGCAAAATTGCTTTCTGTGGGGTTCGTCCTAAAAGTCTGCAAACGGCTGGTATGGATTGCTCAATGTGGGGTTCGTCCTAAAAATCTGCAATGGCTGCATGTGCAAATTCGCTCAGTGTCGGGTTCGTCCTAAACATCTGCAATGGCTGCATGTGCAAATTCGCTCAGTGTGGGGTTCGTCCTAAACACCTGCAATGGCTGCATGTGCAAATTCGCTCAGTGTCGGGTTCGTCCTAAAAGTCCGCAATGGTTGGTGTAAATTGCTCAATGTGGGTTCGTCCTAAAAGTCTGCAATGGTTGGTGTAGATTGCTCAATGTGGGTTCGTCCTAAAAGTCTGCAATGGTTGGTGTAGATTGCTCAGTGTGGGTTCGTCCTAAAAATCTGCAATGGTTGGTGTAGATTGCTCAGTGTGGGTTCGTCCTAAAAGTCTGCAATGGTTGGTGTAGATTGCTCAATGTGGGGTTCGTCCTAAAAGTCTGCAATGACTGCATGTGCAAAGATTGCTCAAGTAACAGTCATAAAGGAATCCCTAAGCGGAGACTCGAGTTGTCCGGAAAATGTCGACAACGTACAAATATTTTTGTTTCCAGGCTGTTCCGTCTGCCTGTTCCATCAGTCAGTTCCATGTGTCTATTCCATCAATCAGTTCCATCTGTCTGTTCCATCAGTCTGTTTCACCAGTCTGTTCCGTCTGTCTGTTCCACATGTCTACGTCTGTTTCATCAATCTGTTCCATACATCTGTTCCATCCGTCTGTTCCATACGTCTGTTTCATCAGTCTGTTCCATTAGTATGTTCCATACGTCTGTTCCATCAGTCTATTTCTGTGTACTGTTTTGCTTGCAGTTTGAGTCTTCAGGGCGCAGCCACATTGGTTCGCTGTTTGCTCATGACGTCACATACACCGAATACCAGACACAAAATGGAAGCACCCACGGCCGTGGTTTCGCGACTTTCAAACATCTTTATTGTTTTGTTTTTTATTGCTGCGAGTCTTTCTTCTTCTTCTTCTACTTCTTCTTCTTTTTTTTCTTCTTTTTTTTCTTCTTTTTTTTTTTTTAATTTTTCTTTTTTTTAATCATTCAGTTCGTATCGACAGGGCCCATGATGGTCATTTGCTAGATGTTCCCTTTAAGCCGGATTCCTTGTCTCCTATCTCCCATTGTAAATGCATCCAGCTGCGCGCTCCTCCCTTGCCCCAGTGTTCCGTGCAGAACGAGTCAATAAAAGACAAGAGGCACTCAAACAGAGTAGCTCGCACACTCCAGTTACACTTCCGTCTCTTGTTTATACCGTCGTGGGTTCTTTTACGCGCACAAGCCTTCAACACACAAAACCGTACTGAGCTGACCACACTGAAAATATTGAGAGATAAATAAAGTCACCACAGTCAGAATCAGGAGAGATGAATAAAGTCACCACAGTCAGAATCAGGAGAGATGAATAAAGTCACCACAGTCAGAATCAGGAGAGATGAATAAAGTCACCACAGTCAGAATCAGGAGAGATGAATAGAGTCAGCACAGTCAGAATCAGGAGAGATGAATAAAGCTGACAAAAGGGATTACCCCGAAAATATGCTGGGTGAGTCTTGTCCTAATAAACAGCGTTCTTCTGAACCTTTTATGTGTTTGGAGCTTGTCTCAGAACGCTAGCAGTTATTCTGGTTTCAGTTTTGTTTTTGTTCTTGTAGCCTACAGAGCTGACACACTTAAAATCCCATAAGCAATTCGAAGACCGCGGACCGTTCCAGGACGGTAGATCATTCCGAGCTGGTGATCAGGGGGCCGGCTGTGGGTGTGAAGGCGTATGACGGACGAGGCGAGGGTCATCTGGAGACAGGTCGGACCGTCTGTCCAGCGGGATGGGCGATTATCCGGCTCTGCATCACTTCTGGCGCAGATCGGATGGTCATGTTTTCCTGATGCCTACTGCCCTCCTGCCGGAGATTCATGCCGTCTGTCACGTCCCGCCTGCCGGATGGGGTTGCTGCGCCGTTAGCGGAGATTGGGGGGGGGGGGACATGAGGGGGAGACAGATTTAGATACAGGCACTCAGTGTCTTCCTGATGGCCTCTCTGGCCTCCTCATCACTCCGAACACTTACTTGTGAGCATGTCCTTACATTTTATTTTATTTTATTTTTGGAGGGGGGTGGGGGGTGGGGGGGGGACCGTTTCCCTTGGTTTGTCTGCAATAACTGCCATTCTGGACAATAATAATAATAAAGAGGATTTCTAGAACGTCCATCTGCCGGACAAGGAGGGAGCACAGGGCGCTTTACAATAACACTAATAACACACACACACACACACACACACACACACACACACACACACACACACACACACACACACACACACACAAATACACACACACACACACACATTCACACACACACACACACACACACCATCACACACACACCATCACACACACACACACACACACACACACACACACACACACACACCATCACACACACACACACACACACACACACACACACACCATCACACACACACACACACACACACACCATCACACACACACACACACACACACACACACACACACACCATCACACACACACACACACACACACCATCACACACACACACACACACACACACACACACACCATCACACACACACACACACACACACACACACACACACACACACACACCATCACACACACACACACACACACACACACACACACGTCGGACGGGGGGGGGGGGGACAGGCAGGGCTGTGTAAAAGGCAATAATTATACATGTTCTGACAATATACACGTTCCGTCGAAGCTTTGTCGCTGTGCGCAGCGCTTGTTAAACTCGCCATAATAAAGATTAGCCACAACAGACTATAATGCAACGGGTACGTGGCAACGCAGGCTGCACAAAGAGCACTTACACTGTTTTCACTATCGTCGTCAGTGTCCTTGTGGCTGACAGTTGTGATTGTCTTGATATTCAGTATTCTTATGTCGAACATTGATTTTGTCTTTACGACGTGGTCGTACATCGGTCCATAGCGAGTCCCCATGTATCACTGACGACACCTCTGTTAGACAACTGGACCTGATCCGAGTCTGTGCGGTTGACATGTTAAAATCCAATTATTAACTGTCACACCATGTGCTCTGTAACAGGATGTTGTGTTTATTTCTAAGATACGTGTCTGCAATTTGGAAGGAGTACAGAAACTGTCTTTATGTTCGATGCGAGAAGCGTGCGATGTTCCTCTGCATGCCGGACCATCAGCGCGCATTGCCCATTGTCCCTCACACAAATCAGTGCCGTCTGCCACTGCACTAACCGTTCTCCAAATGAATGCGGGGTCCGTTCGATGCAAATGGCTCCTTCCAACGGATGTTCGCAGTATGCCTCCTTCGCCGTCAGGCGGTAAGTTTTCGACGTCACGACAACGGCTCGGCCGTGAGGTCGTAAAAGGAAGGGATTCGAGAGCAAAATGGCGGTGAGATGGTGAATTGAAGGGGATGGAGAGAAGGTTGGTGAACAGAAGGGAGTGGAGATGTGGTTGGTGGTGAGATGGTCAACAGAAGGGAGTAGAGAGATGGTTGGCGGTGATATGGTGAACAGAAGGGAATGGAGAGCAAAATGGTGGTGAGATGGTGAACTGAAGAGAGTGGAGAGAAGGTTGGTGAATAGAAGGGAGAGATGGTTGACGGTGAGATGGTGAACAGAAGGGAGTGGAGATATGGTTGGCGGTAAGATGGTAAACAGAAGGGAATGGAGAGCAAAATGGCGGTGAGATGGTGAACAGAAGGGAGTGGAGAGAAGGATGGTGAATAGAAGGGAGTGGAGAGAAGGATGATGAACAGAAGGGAGTGGACAGAAGGTTGACGGCGAGATGGTGAACAGAAGGGAGTGGAGAGAAGGTTGACGGTGGGATGGTGAACAGAAGGGAATGGAGAGCAAAATGGCGGTGAGATGGTGAACAGAAGGGAGTGGAGAGAAGGTTGACGGTGAGATGGTGAACAGAAGAGAATGGAGAGCAAAATGGCGGTGAGATCGTGAACAGAAAAGAGTGGGGAGCAAAATGGTGGTGAGATGGTGAACAGAAGGGAGTGGAGAGAAGGTTGGTGGTGAGATGGTGAACAGAAGGGAGTGGAGAAAAGGATGGTGAACAGAAGGGAGTGGAGAAAGGGATGGTGAACAGAAGGGAGTGGAGAAAAGGATAGAGAACAGAAGGGAGTGGAGAGAAGGTTTGTGGTGACACGGTGGACAGAAGGGAGTGGAGAGAAGGTTTGTGGTGACACGGTGCACAGAAGGGAGTGGAGAGAAGGTTTGTGGTGACACGGTGGACAGAAGGGAGTGGAGAGAAACGTGGCAGTGACATGGTGGACAGAAGGGAGTGGAGAGAAGGTTTGTGGTGACACGGTGGACAGAAGGGAGTGGAGAGAAACGTGGCAATGACATGGTGGACAGAAGGGAGCGGAGAGAAACGTGGCAGTGACATGGTGGACAGAAGGGAGTGGATAGAAACGTCACCCAGCTCTATCACTCGCCTGTTTTCCCGCCTCGGCCACTGTCACGTGACCCGCGTATCTTTACGAACAGCAGCTCTTCCAGTGTGCGCACTTGTCATGTCACGTAGTGACAAAAACAGCGGCTGACTGTGATCATGGCAGTGGTCACGTGGTGACGAACACGGCGGTTGACTGTGATCATGGCAGTGGTCACGTGGTGCATCGCTGCCACTCTAGACCAACGGGGCTGTATCCAGCTGGTCGCGTCTGGTCGGCACGGGGTGTGTGTGTGCAACTGGGGCAGCGAATAGACTGTGATTCCGTGTTTGCCCGTTACTGTACGTTGCGTGAAGAAAGGAATCAATAGTACTCAACTTGTAGTGCGTACCAAACAAACTGTGTTCGGTAAAACTGCGGAAAGCAGATGAGAAAAAACAAGTAAAACAATCACCTTGAAGAAATGCAACACGACTCTAAAGAAAGAGAAAGGATCAGTGTCTGCAAAGGCCAAGGTCTTTCGGACAACAATCCTTCAACTTTCTGAAAACTGAGTCTTCAAATCTGTTCACTGTGTGTTGCGTCTCGCAGTTATTAGTGACGCCTGTCGCGTCTCGCAGTTCTTGGTGACGTCTGTAACGGCTCGCAGTTATTAGTAACGCCTGGAACGTCTCGCAGTTCTTGGTGACGTCTGTAACGTCTCGCAGTTATTAATGAAGACTGAAATATCTCGCAGTTATTAGTGACGTCTGGAACGTCTCGCAGTTCTCGGTGACGTCTGTAACGTCTCGCAGTTATTAATGAAGACTGAAATGTCTCGCAGTTATTAGTGACGCCTGCAGCATTTCGCAGTTCTTGGTGACGTTGTAACATCTCGCAGTTCTTGATGACGTTGTAACATCTCGCAGTTCTTGTTAAAGTTGTAACGTCTCGCAGTTATTGGTGACGTCTGTAACGTCTCGAAGTTACTATTGACGCCTGAAGCATCTCGCAGTTCTTGGTGCGTCTGTAACGTCTCGCAGTTATTACCGACGGCTGAAACTTTCTGCAGTTACTAGTGACGCCTGCAGCATCTCGCAGTTCCTGGTGAAGTTGTAACATCTCGCAGTTCCTGGTGAAGTTGTAACATCTCGCAGTTCCTGGTGAAGTTGTAACATCTCGCAGTTCTTGGTGACGTCTGTAGTTGTTTGGGACGTCTGACAGATTGTTTCTGGCAGCAGGTGCCTATGGCGCGCATGGTTTTGGGATCTGCGGGATTTGGAAGGATAAGGAGTCTGCAGGATTTGGACGGATAAGGAGTCTACAGGATTTGGACGGATAAGGAGTCTACAGGATTTGGAAGTTAAGGAGTCTGCATGATTTGGAAGGATAAGCTGTCTTTTTGATGTCTTGGATCTATACGTGTGACAAAAGAATGTTTTATGTGTTAACGGTACCATCCAGAACAAACTCCATGTGTCCAACAATTACTACATGATAAAATCTGCGTCTTTGACAATTGTTTGACGATAAAGTTTGCATCTCTGACGATTGTAACACGATAAGGCTGACAACTGAAGCACAATAAAGTCTGTTTCTGAGAATTTCAAAACAGTAAAGGCTGTGTATCTAACAATTGCAAGACAGTAGAGTCTATGTCTCTGAAACTGCTGCACAGTGAAGTCTGTACCTGCCAGTTGTGGTACAATGAAATATGTATTTCTGACAGTTGCAGTACAATGTAATTTATACCTCTGTATCTGATAGTTGCAGCGCAATAAGATATGTAGCCTCTGAAAATTGCAATGCAAATTGTCTACATCTCTAGTAATTCCAGCATGATAAACTCTTCATCTCAGCACACACACACATACACACACACACACACACACACACACACACACACACACACACACACACACACACACACACACACACACACGCGCGCGCGCGCAAACAAACACACACGCAAACAAACAAACAAGCAAACAAACATACACACAAACAAACAAACAAACAAACACTCACACACACAAACAAACACACACACACACACACACACACACACACACACACACACACACACACACACAGAGTCTGCATCTTTGACAATTCCTGCACCATGAAATTAATCTGTATCTTCTGATCATTGCAGAGGTAAAACGTAATACCTTATTTTGTTTCGTACATAATATCAATCATTCAGCCTCGCATTTTCAATATAAACAGACCTCGTGAACCGATTTGTGGCTGTGCAGTGCGAGCTGAGAGTCATAGGGTCTCGGCCAAGGGCACGGAAGGCCGGTGCTTGGCTTGATGGACGCCAGCTGACCCACAGTCCAGTTGGCTTTCCGCCAAATCCACCGGGGACTGGGGCCAAGACAATAGTTTTGACCTAATAAACACCGCTGGTCGTTCCGAGTGTGTGATGCTTCACAAAATGCGCACAATAAGGCCAATGTTTCAGACACTGAACAAGCATGCAACCCCCAACCCCATCAGCCAGAGTGTAGTTAGGCCATGAAGGTGAGTGTAGTTTTAATTTGACGCCGGGTGTAGTTAGGCCATGAAGGTGAACGTAATGTTAATGTGACGCCAGAGTGTAGTTAGGCCATGAAGATGAATGTAGTTTTAATGTGCCTTCAGAGTGTAGTTAGGCCATGAAGGTGAGTGTAGTTTTAATGTGATGCCAGAGTGTAGTTAGGCCATGAAGGTGAGTGTAGTTTTAATGTGATGCCAGAGTATAGTTAGGCCATGAAGGTGAATGTAGTTTTAATGTGACGCCGGCTGTAGTTAGGCCATGAAGGTGAGTGTAGTTTTAATGTGACGCCACAGTGTAGTTAGGCCATGAAGGTGAATGTAGTTTAATGTGACGCCGGCTGTAGTTAGGCCACCAAAGTGAGTGTAGTTTTAATGTGACGCCAGAGTGTAGTCAGGCCATGAAGGTGAATGTAGTTTTATGAGACGCCGGGTGTAGTTAGGCCATGAAGGTGAATGTAGTTTTAATGTGACGGTGTTAGTAGTGTGTGGAGATGGTGTTAGTGATATGTGGAGACGGTGTTAGTGATGAGTGGAGACGGTGTTAGTGATGTCTGGAGACGGTGTTAGTGATGTCTGGAGACAGTGTTAGTGATGTATGGAGACGGAGTTAGTGATGTCTTGTATGGAGACGGAGTTAGTGATGTATGGAGACGGTGTTAGTGATGAATGGAGACGGTGTTAGTGATGTGTGGAGACGGTGTTAGTGATATGTGGAGACGGTGTTAGTGGTTTGTGGAGACGGTGTTAGTGATGTGTGGACACGGTGTTAGTGACGTATGGAGACGGGGTTAGTGATGTCTGGAGACGGTGTTAGTGATGTGTGGAGACGGTTTTAGTGGTGTGTGGAGACGGTGTTAGTGGTGTGTGGAGACGGTGTTAGTGGTGTGTGGAGACGGTTTTAGTGATGTGTGGAGACGGTGTTAGTAATGTATGGAGACGGTGTTAGTGGTGTGTGGAGACGGTGTTAGTGGTGTGTAGAGACGGTGTTAGTGATGTGTGGAGACGGTGTTAGTGATGTCTGGAGACGGTGTTAGTGATGTGTGGATACGGTATTAGTGATGTATGGAGACGGTGTTAGAGATGAGTGGAGACGGTGTTAGAGATGTGTCGAGACGGTGTTAGAGATGAGTGGAGACGGTGTTAGAGATGAGTGGAGACTGTCGGAGAGCTCACTCTTGTCAGGCTCTGGTATAGCCTATGTTGTGTTGCTTGACTTCGTGTACATCTATTAGTTTATAATGTTGTGGTGTGATAGTTCTACACCCTAAGTTCGGTGCCTGTTGATCTGGGAAAAATGCTCCCTCGCTTGCCTGCTTTACATCTCAGCTGAAAACTCGTTCGCTCCGTCCAGCTTTCAGCTAATCTGTTCATATGCTAACTACTATAAGAACCCAGTTTCGAGGTTTCACGGTTCAAGGTTTTATTGAGATTTTTGCCCCTGGGGGCTAGAAAGCGAAGTTACATTCGCACAAGACATTCCTGGTGAACAAGTATATGAGTACTGCTAATAAATAACTACCGCACTTTATACATAAGACAAAAGTAAACGCTCAAACACAAATCAAAATTGTTATAAACATATCAGGCTAAGGCGCAGAAAATAAATATTAGTTTTTTCGTTGGCTTAATCAAAATAAAAACTCAAAAATACAACTAATAAATTTAGCAAGCTTAACATTCTTAGATTTTGAAGTCATATTCATAAGGCTACAGAATTTGGGCACGTTGGGAAGATGTGTATATTTGTCAACATACTTAGTACGGTTCCTAGTAGGCTATTGCTGCAATCAGAGAGTGACGTGTCTGTTTGTGGGTGGCTGAGTGCGGAGTAAAGCACAGCCAACGGGAAAGGAGGGGAACCAGGAGAGACAGACACGGTGGGGGGTGGGGGGTGAAAGAAGGGGAACCAGGAGACAGACACACACGGTGGGGGGTGGGGGGTGAAAGAAGGGGAACCAGGAGACAGACAGACACGGTGGGGGGTGGGGGGTGAAAGAAGGGGAACCAGGAGACAGACAGACAAGAAGCGGGGGGGGGGGGGGGGAGAAAGACTCAAAGGGAGAGAGTTTTGTGAGAGCCTTGGTAATTCATTAAATGTAATGCGTGTTTGAGTGGGCGATGGGAGAACAACTGGTGCACTTCTCTCTCTGTGTGTGTGTGTGTGTGTGTGTGTGTGTGTGTGTGTGTGTGTGTGTGTGTGTGTGTGTGTGTGTGTGTGTGTGTGTGTGTGTGCCTGTGTGTGTGAGTGTATGTGTGTGTGTGTGCGTGTGTGTGTGTGTGTGTGTGTGTGTGTGTGTGTGTGTGTGTGTGTGTGTGTGTGTGTGTGTGTGTGTGCGTGTGTGTGCGTGTGTGTGCGTGTTTCTTTGAGTGTGTGTGGCTGTAAGTGTGGGTGTGCAGGTATAATTATGTGTAAATAGTTATTGTTTGGTAGGTGATTATGTTTATGGTAGAATACTATGCTTAGGGTTCTGTTTGTTGAAATGTCTGTAATCGTGGTTTTTGTCAGTTTGTACAATGCATTATTATTATTACTTTAATACTTGTAACTCTGTATTGAGTAAAAATATTGTATATCTCTTTAATATGCGTTTGGTTTAATGTTGTATAGTTTTACATTGCATATGTTGTCGCCGTTTTGGAAAAGATGGTGGTATGCAGCGTTTGAATAAAGCTTTTTGTAACACACTTTGTAGCCGGACAAATCAGCTGGTGTTGGGCGTGGTATGTAAGTGTGTATCGTGACGGTCACAACGGTCAACATCAAAAAGACGTGCTCCACCATACACGGCATAGTCTGCGTATCATCTTCTCCGTTCCCAGACTGGAAAGAATACACTACAATGACGCATACACAGTATACAATGACACATAGGCAGTATACAATGACACATAGGCAGTATACAATGACACATAGGCAGTATACAATGACATAGACAGTATACAATGGCGCATAGACAGTATACAATGACACATAGACAGTATACAATGACACATAGACAGTATACAATGACACATAGACAGTAAGATCATGCTGAAGGGAAAAGATTCAGACGCAAAACAACATGACACTTTTGCCTCACCTGCAAATCTCGTTGACGTGGAGGTGGTCGTTGTGAACTGATGACACAAAGTCCGGCATCAGAATGACGTCAGCAACGCTGGTCAGTGACGTCTCAAGTGTGGAACAGTCGTAAAGTGTCTGTGGGCATTGCTGCATGTCTGCCGTGGGGGACACCGCCACTGTAACACACAATGACGTCATTTAACCTTGCGTCATAACTCTTCTACACTACCGGGGGGAGGGGGGGGGGGGGCATTAGAACGTAATTAGATTATGTCGTGGGCAACATCACTGTAATAAGGCCCCAAAAAAACCCACAAAAACTCATAGCTATTACAGACAGTGAAGTCATATCTGCGGGAGTAATATGCGCGCTCGCTTCAGCTTGCGCGAAACAATGCAGCAAAGTCGGGATTCTCTTGCACAGACCACATCAAGCCTATCTTGAAAGGCCCCGTGCTCCACTGGCTACCTGCAAAGAAACACATCAACCACAACAACCACAACACAAGTTCCTAGAGCACAGTACAGTTCCACAAATGTTTAAAATGCCGACAGTCCCTCACACACCGATATCCTCGTCTTCTCAGTCGCGTCTTGATGTCCCAGGTATGGACAGGAAAAGCAAACGGCAGCTGGGCATCAGGATTATTACCAGCTGCACTCCCAAACGCCCATCGCTCACACGTCGGACAGAACCCAGGGTTAGGGTTAGGGTCGGATTTTGTCAAAGCTTGACTACTGTAATGGCCTTCTGTCGGGACTGCCCCAAAAGCAGATTAAATGTCTACAGGAAATGCAAAATGCTGCTGCAAGAACTGTAATGAAATGAACAAATAAGATCATGTCACTCCCATTCTTAGACAGCTTCACTGGCTTCACGTTCATAAATAGATCGGCCACAAAATTATTTCCGCCACATACCGGTCAGTTCACGATAATACTCCTCTATACCTCTCTGATCTTCTCCACAGATACACCCCTTCTCGCCTTCTCAGACCAGCATCCAGGTCTCTCCTTGATGTTCCCAGGCCCACAGATTCCAAGGCAAAGCGGTACAGCAAGCGAGCCTGCCGCTATGTCGCTCCCTCCCTCTGGAATGCCATCTCTGGGAGCATCAAGGAGGACTCCATTGTCTTTCAAAGATTCTCTGAAACTCACGTCTTTACCTAGGCGGAATAGTCGCCGCCATTGTGTGTAATATGACCGCTTTTATTTAGGGTCAGGCTTGACCCGGCAACATGACTACTTTTATTTAGGGTCACGGTTGAGCCGGCAACGTGACCACTTTTATTTTGGGTCAGGGTTGACTCGGCAACGTGACCACTTTTATTTTGGGTCGGGTCTGACCCGGCAACGTGACCACTTTTATTCTGGATCACTGTGACATAATGGCGACTTTCATGTTGGGTCAGGTTTGAGTCATCAACATGACTACGGTTTATTGGGTCAGGCTTGACTCAGCAACATGAATACTGTTTACTGTGTCAGGCTTGACTCAGCAACATGACCACTGTTTATTGGGTCAGGCTTGACTCAGCAACATGACCGCTGTTTATTGGGTCAGGCTTGACTCAGCAACATGACCTGTTTTATTGGGCCAGGCTTGACTCAGCAACATGACCTTTTTTATTGGGCCAGGCTTGACTCGGAACGATGATCACTTATTAACCACCCCCGGAGTGTGTCCCAGTGAGAACGGCATATGGAGATGATCCGGAAACGAAATCGTTGTGTTGCCATTACAGTCTCGGCTCCAGACTACCAGGCAGAATATGAAGGGCACGAGACCAGAAGGCCGACATGAAGTTCCTACAGGACTTAGGCGACCGTGTTCAACAGAGACCACAGGACGAAGAAGACCGTGTTCTACAGAGACATCAGGACGAGAAGACCGTGTTCAACAGAGACCACAGGGCACAGACGACCGTACTCAACAGAGACCACAGGACACAGACGGCCGTATTCAACAGAGACCACAGGGCACAGACGACCGTATTCAACGGAGACCACAGGACACAGACGATCGTATTCAACATAGACCACAGGACACAGACGACCGTGTTCAACTGAATCCACAGGGCACAGACGACCGTATTCAACAGAGACCACAGGACACAGACGACCGTGTTCAACAGAGACCACAGGACACAGAAGACCGTATTCAACAGAGGCCACAGGACACAGAAGACCGTGTTCAACAGAGACCACAAACATAGACGACCGTATTCAACAGAGACCACAGGACACAGAAGACCGTGTTCAACTGAATCCACAGGGCACAGACGACCGTATTCAACAGAGACCACAGGACACAGATCGTGTTCAACAGAGACCACAGGACACAGAAGACCGTATTCAACAGAGACCACGGGACACCAACGACCGTGTTCAACTGAATCCACAAGGCACAGACGAATGCATTCTACAGAGACCACAGGACACAGAAGACGGTGTTCAACAAAGACCAAAGGACACAAAAGACGGTGCACAGCAGAGACCAAAGGACACAAAAGAAGACTGCACATGAAATAACTAGAATGGACAGGAGATGGATGAGATGGGGCAGGAGACGTGAGTTCGATGTGGCACAAGACGTGAGCTGGATGAGATGAGGCACAAGACGTGAGCTGGATGAGATGAGGCAGGAGACGTGAGATGGATGAGATGAGGCAGGAGACGTGAGCTGGATGAGATGAGGCACAAGTCGTGAGCTGGATGAGATGAGGCGCAAGACGTGAGCTGGATGAGATGAGAGAGAAGATGTGAGCTAGATGGGATGAGGCACAAGTCGTGAGCTGGATGAGATGAGGCACAAGACGTGAGCTGGATGAGATGAGGCACAAGATGTGAGCTGGGTGAGATGAGGCACAAGACGTGAGCTGGATGAGATGAGGCACAAGACGTGAGCTGGACGAGATGAGGCACAAGAGGTGAGCTGGATGAGATGAGGCACAAGACGTGAGATGGATGGGATGAGGCAGGGGACGTGAGCTCGATGGGATGAGGCTGGGGACGTGAGCTGGATGGGATGAGGCAGAAGACGTGAGCTGGATGGGATGAGGCAGGGGACGTGAGCTGGATGGGATGAGGTAGGGGACGTGAGCTGGATGAGATGAGGCAGAAGACGTGAGCTGGATGGGATGAGGCAGGGGACGTGAGCTGGATGAGATGAGTCAGGGGACGTGAGCCGAGCGGAATATCATGGCCAGCCTGCTCGCCTCTGCCTCAGCTTTCCGCTGGCTCCAGGCGGCAGCGGGCTGGGGGCCAGACGGAGGCCGTGGCGGCTGTAATCCCGCCGCTGAGGGCGGCGACCGGTCCCTGACCAAAGTCCCGTGTCCGCCGGATCCACTCCCACTTTACGGATCAGGTTACAGATTTCCTGCGGGCCGCTAAAGTGATTCCGCTTTCGCCTAGTGGACCGCTGAGCAAGAAACGTTAACGAAATTAACCTTGTTGATTCCCCCCCTCCTCCCCCGCCAAATCCCCTTCAACACACACACAAACACACACACACACACACACACACACACACACACACACACACACACACACGCACGCACAAACACACACGCACGCACTACGCACGCACACACTCACGTACGCATGCATTGAGATCATTAAACATACCAAGTACAAACCATGAAAATTATGTCAGGTGATGTAACTGAGAGCATTAAACGTACCAAGTACAAACCAGACACCTCATTACACGTGACCGGCATGATCAGACATCCCCCCCCCCCCCAGCACACACACACACACACACACACACACACACACACACACACACACACACACACACACACACACACACACACACACACACACACACACAGGTTGTTAGTGAGCCCGGCCGATAAAATCCAGCTAACTAACGTTGTTAATGTTGCTGTTGATGCTTATTATTTTGTAATTATTTTTATTTCGTTTTGTTCATTCCTTTCTCGGCCTTTTTCTTGTTTGCTTTGTTGTGGGTTTTCCTGCTACACGTCACTGCAACATCTTTCCATCTGTCCTCACGTAGACCGCCTCTGAGAAGTCTTCTCTTACCGTCAGATAATTACTGACACTGCCCCCCCCCCCCTCTCTCTCTCTCTCTCGCACACACACACACACACACACACACACACACACACACACACACACACACACACACACACACACACACCACCACCACCACCACCACCACCACCACCACCACCACTGCCTCCCATTTATTATGCTTGTCTCCCCTCCTTGCCGCTGTGCTATCCGCTTACCTCCCTTTAATGTTTCCGCCGTCTTGGTCGTCCAAGACGGTAGGTAAGTCTCTGTTCTCTAGAACAGTCTTGGTTTCAAGATTGCGACATTTCGTCCTCTTCCAGCGCCTGTGGTTGAGCTCACGGCAGGATGGGTTGTTTGGGTTACACAGAGGTAGTCTGCCTACATCATAGTCTGCGGGTTACACAGCGGTAGTCTGCCTACATCATAGTCTGCGGGTTACACAGCGGTAGTCTGCCTACATCATAGTCTGCGGGTTACACAGCGGTAGTCTGCCTACATCATAGTCTGCGGGTTACACAGCGGTAGTCTGCCTACATCATAGTCTGCGGGTTACACAGCGGTAGTCTGCCTACATCATAGTCTGCGGTGTACACAGCGGTAGTCTGCCTACATCATAGTCTGCGGGTTACACAGCGGTAGTCTGCCTACATCATAGTCTGCGGGTTACACAGCGGTAGTCTGCCTACATCATAGTCTGCGGTGTACACAGCGGTAGTCTGCCTACATCATAGTCTGCGGGTTACACAGCGGTAGTCTGCCTACATCATAGTCTGCGGGTTACACAGCGGTAGTCTGCCTACATCATAGTCTGCGGTGTACACAGCGGTAGTCTGCCTACATCATAGTCTGCGGGTTACACAGCGGTAGTCCGCCTACATCATAGTCTGCGGGTTACACAGCGGTAGTCCGCCTACATCATAGTCTGCGGGTTACACAGCGGTAGTCTGCCTACATCATAGTCTGCGGTGTACACAGCGGTAGTCTGCCTACATCATAGTCTGCGGGTTACACAGCGGTAGTCCGCGGGTTACACAGCGGTAGTCCGCCTACATCATAGTCTGCGGGTTACACAGCGGTAGTCTGCCTACATCATAGTCTGCGGTGTACACAGCGGTAGTCTGCCTACATCATAGTCTGCGGGTTACACAGCGGTAGTCTGTCTACATCATAGTCTGCGGTGTACACAGCGGTAGTCTGCCTACATCATAGTCTGCGGGTTACACAGCGGTAGTCTGCCTACATCATAGTCTGCGGTGTACACAGCGGTAGTCTGCCTACATCATAGTCTGTGGTGTACACAGCGGTAGTCTGCCTACATCATAGTCTGCGGTGTACACAGCGGTAGTCTGCCTACATCATAGTCTGCGGTGTACACAGCGGTAGGCAGCCTACATCATAGTCTGCGGTGTAAGTCTATATCAAAGTCTGCGGTGTGCTCCCGAAGTACTTGTCAGACCCAGGGAGCAAAGATCTTCGGTGTCTTCTTCGCCACTAACATCTCTGTGGCACCTTAGTGTGCTTGCACCAAACCGATTCCCTTTGAGGACCCCCCAAAACCAGCACAAATTCAGAGGGCCCTCCCAACACTGACTGTTTCACATCCAGGCCCCTTCCCCACCTCCCAGCATACTGATTGTTTAAAGATCCAGGGCCCTTCCCCACCTCCCAACATACTGATTGTTTAAAGATCCAGGCCCCTTCCCCACCTCCCAGCATACTGATTGTTTAAAGATCTAGGCCCCTTCCCCACCACCCACCACACTGACTGCTTCACATCCAGGGCCCTTCCCCAACTCCAACCACACTGTTTGTCGTGTATGTATAAAGACGCAAACGTAAAATTGGAGTGATCAGTACCTTTACTTTACTTGAATGACAATACAATAAATCAAAACCGTATGTGCTTTGTCTAGTTACAATGCATTTTTTAACCCTCTCTCTCTCTCCCCACCACACGCCACCGCCTGCATTCCCGCCATTCCTCCAGTGGCGGCACTCTGGCGGTCCACCCTTGCCGCCGACACTGCCTCCTTTCCCCTTCCAGACTCCCTGGAACTTTAACCCCTACCACCCCTGGACTCCACACTTTCCCCAACAGCGTCTGTTGAGGACACCCCCCAACTATTTTTGATCCATGTTATCTTAGCGTGTGATCAAGCGTCGTAGGCTCCTCCGCTCGTTAGTTTGTACTTTGAATTGCAACCGGACACTGTTGTAATTGCTCAGTAACCAGCATTTGTTCTGATCGTGTGTGCTGACACTTGCTAATGTCAGTGCCTGCTGTGTGTAACCAGTGCCCAACATTTTGTTAATAGTTACACAGTTTGTGTGACATTCGGGGATTTCTTTTGCCTAAACTGATCCAACCAGGTGGACTTTGCACGTGGATTGCTCAGGTTAAATATTCCATTAGTAGTTTGTAGCGTTTAATCTCTTGCTGTTTTTCATCCTTTCTCTGTTTCGGAATTGCGTGTTATTTGATTTATTTGTGTAGTGTTAACGTTTTCTTTACATCCATTGTTTTATTGTAATGTTGCGTGTAGGTCATCAAAATGTATACCATCTGCACAATAAGGTCCTTGATTTGAGTGTATTCCTTAACCAGTCAGCGCCGAGCTACAATCTGTTTGGTGTTACGGAATCAAGACTCGACTTTAGAATTTCTGACCAGGATGTTAATATCCCAGACTATCGCATACAAAGAAAAGACTCAACTGTCGTTGGCCAGACTGGTATTGCAGTCTACATACATGACTCCATAGCAGACATCACACACAGACGTCATGACCTTGAAAGTGACTGTGTAGAGTGTATTTGGCCCGAGCTAAAACCGAATGCAAACGCTCCATCTCTTTTTGTATGTCTTTTGTATATAAACCCTTCAGTTTGTTATGAGTGGTTCGATGATTTTGTACAGATGATAGACAATCTCCGCGCTGCAAAATCTCATGCCGACATTCTTTTATTAGGAGATTTTAATATTGATTTGATGAAACCACACTCCTCTTGGGACTCTACTATTACACTGCTGGGCCTAACCCATCTTATAGAGTCACCAACGAGAATTACACCGACATCTGCCACACTGATTGACCATATATATACAAACAACCCAGATGCATTCACTGATGTCAGTGTATCTGACCTAAGCATCAGTGACCATTGTCCCATCTCCTGTACGAAATCTGTTAAACTTTCAAAATGTAAACTCAAAACCCATTCTCTTATATCATTTAGATCGTTCAAGCACTTTAATAAAACAGCATTTTGTGCTGACCTGAATTGTGCCCCTTTTACTTCGGTCCTGAATTGTACTGACCCTGAAGAAGCTTTGTCGGTGTGGTACAATGTATACCTCAGTGTAATCAACAGACACGCGCCACTGAAGCACAAGCGCGTCAAACATCCCAAATTACCACCCTGGCTTAACAAAGATGTAATGCAGCTGATGGCAGAGCGAGACAAACTAAAGAAAGAAAAACGTTTTTCAGAATATAAGAAGCTAAGAAAAAAAAGAAAAAAAATCGGGTGAGAAAAGCAAAAAAGGACTACTTCCAGAAACTCATTGAGCGAGATAAAAATATATCGACTGTGTGGGGTGCTCTAAATACATTTAGGAAAGGGAGCCAGTCTCATTCTGCCGATATTCCAAAGAACCTAGCGGCTGATAAATTCAATAATCACTTCCTTTCTGTGGCAGAATATTTGGCAAAACCACGATCGGATGATGTATATGACTCTGAATGCTCAAATATTCTACATGAATTTTGTGAGCGAAAAACACGAGGGCAGGAGCCATTTGTCATCCCATATATTTCCATTCCAGAACTCGGTAAATATGTATCCAAACTGGATAACAAAAGGTCGTCTGGACCCGATGGCATTAGTAACCACTTACTTAAATTGTCACTGCCTTACATAATAGACTCACTTACTTACATTTTTAATCCATGCATTGAGAAAAACCATTGTCCATCCGAGTTTAAGAAAGCAAAAGTGATCCCATTGCCAAAAACTCGCGACAAGACAAATTTGACTGACTACAGACCAATATCACTGTTATCTGTCCTGTCCAATCTCCTCGAAAAGCATGTGCATATACAGTTAAATGATTATTTGGAAAAACACCTACTGATTCACCCCTTCCATTCTGGTTTTCGATGTAAACACTCTTGCAGTACCGCATTAGTACGGCTTACGCATTCTTGGCTGACAGCGATGAACAGATCTGAGGTGTCTGGCGTGATATTCCTAGACCTGAAAAAGGCCTTTGACCTTGTGGATCACAATATCATGATGTACAAGCTTGGATGCTACCTTCAGAATTCAAGTTCCCTACCGTTTTTCAAATCGTATCTTGAAGGCAGAACACAAAGTGTTTTCCTTCATGGTTCATATTCGAATGAAAGGCTCTGTAAAGTTTGGGGTACCACAAGGATCTGTCCTAGGGCCTATTCTGTTTAGTATTTTTATCAATGACCTACCATTGCATGTAACGAATATTTCTGTTGCTTGCGACATGTTAGCAGACGACACAACACTCCACACATCCGAAAAAGATATTATGCAGGTAGAACACACCTTACAGGAAAGCTTAGACCAGGTTTCATGTTGGTGCGACAATAATTCTATGGTCATCAATCCAAAGAAAACCCACTCTATGACAATCTCTACAAGGCAGAAGCATCAGCTGTTACCTTTATCGCTAGATCTGTTACTACATGGAGTGAAAGTTGAACAAGTGGCAGAACACCGACTTTTAGGAATAATTATAGACAACAAACTTCGGTGGGATACACATACTGACACACTGTGCAAAACACTCTCTAAGCGTGTCTTCCTTCTGTCTAAACTAAAGTACATTGTTGACACTGATACTTTAAAGCTTTTCTTCAATGCCCACGTTAAATCCCACATTGACTACGCATCGTAGTGTGCGGCGGCTATAGTGATGCTCTCAAAAAACGATTAAATTCTCTACTAAGGAGATCCGGAAAGCTAATCCTTCCAGATAAAAATCTAACCACTGATCAAAAACTGAATAAGATAGGAATACTGAACCTTCACAAACAACTGGAGCTACAACAGGGGTGTTTTTATGTATAAAGCACTTACCAACAGTGCGCCAGTGTACATATCTAGCTTGTACAAAGCTCCCCACTCTAGCTCCAGAAACAACTACCTTCAGTTACCAAAGCCAAGAATAGATTTATTCAAAACAAGCATGGCCTTTTCTGGTGCCCTGTTTTGGAATAGTCTTCCAGTGCACCTCAGATCATGTCACTCACTCAGCTCCTTCAAGAGAAACCTCCGTGAGCACCTTAACACAACCACATAAAACAGCTTATACCCCCCCCCCCCCCCAACCCCCCTCATTTGACTCTGTAGATCAGTGCTTGCTATTACAGATGCCGGTATCATCGTTTATCACATCACTGAAAAGTGTTTTACTGTTGCTACCGCGCTCTGTGTGTGTGTGTGTGTGTGTGTGTGTGTGTGTGTGTGTGTGTGTGTGTGTGTGTGTGTGTGTGTGTGTGTGTGTGTGTGTGTGTGTGTGTCTGTGTGTGTCTGCGTGTGAGTGAATGCAGCATTGCCTACAGTGATTTATGATCTGATCTCCATTTTTCTCTCCCTCCCCCCCCCCCCACCCCCACCCCCACCGCCACCCCCACCGTATCACTGAGCCATGTTCTGTTTTCGTGATTTACAAATAATTGCGAGATACGTAAACGCCATTTTGCTATGTATACATCTTATTTATTCATTTCATTTCAAAATATTTTTAATGATTTTTCTGTTCCTGTATGTTTGTTATTATTAATAGTGGTAGTATTTTATTTGTTTATATATTATTTATCCTGTTTAAATATTAATCGAGTTTGTAAAACATTTTTATTTTTATATAATTGTTTCACCAATTTTCACTTATTCGACAGTTTAGCAAGGACTAGTTGTTAGATAGGTGAACCTAAACTACAATCCTTGGAAAATAAAGTTTTCGAGTTCGAGTTCGAGTCCTCTCGCTCTCTCAAAGTATTTTCACTGATTTTGCTGTTCCTGTATGTTTATTACTATTAATAGGGGTAGTGATATATTTTATTTGTTTGTATATTGTTTATCATGTTTAAATATTAATCGATTAAAAATATATATATATAATTGTTTCTCCATGTTTCACTTATTCAGTAGTTTAGCAGAGACTAGTTGTTAGACAGGTCTAAATGAACCTAAACTACAATCCTTGGAAAATAAAGTTTTCGAGTTCGAGTTCGAGTTCTCTCTCTCTCTCTCTCTCTCTCTCTCTCTCTCTCTCTCTCTCTCTCTCTCTCTCTCTCTCTCTCTCTCTCTCAGTCAGTTCGTATTTGGAATTTAACCTCCATTCAGTCGCCACACAGGTTCACATCAGGACAATGTGGGGGGAAAGGGGGGGGTGAATAGTGAGAACTAAAAATGCAGAGTTGGTTTGAGATGCCCCCTCCCTGTTTCGGAGTGTTCCAGAGTCCCTAACCCTAACCCTGACCCGGTCATTCCGCCAAAGTGCAGGTGGCAGGTTACAGCTAAACACGCATACACCTTACTTATGTGGCTTTGCATGAAGTGACATGGTGCATGGTTGTATGGTGTACACAGAACCTGCGCCGAGACGGCAGCAGTTTCACGTGGCACCATCCATGCCAGCGCTGCAAGTACAACACTTAAGTGGATATTAAAAATAATTTAAAAAAACGCTATAAAATCTAGTCACTCAAGTAGAACCACATGCGAGTCAGTCATGTAGAACCACAGTGAGTCTGCTCAAGAGAGCGGAGAATAACGCTATATAAGCGATCATCAATCAGTGTGTATAATTAAGCATCGGCAGGTGCCAAAATCTTCCGTGTAGCGACACGCTATAAATAACATCAGGATCATCGTGATGAGCAGCAAAATAAATGTCATCAACAACCAACATACACTGCAACAGGAAATCATCGTATACAAACAACATCGACAGCAATCCTGGAAACATCACCGACGTCAAACAGGTACATGGTCAACAACCACAACTGGACACCAACATCGCCATCATCACCCACAACGACTATGCTATTTGTGCAGCCGTGGTTTCAGCGCAGTTCCTGACGCGGCGGTCATGCGTTGCAGAGAAGCACCACTGAGACCCGCCGCATGCAGCCCTAGCCCAAGATAGCGCACCCACTTTTAACTTTACACGGCTACTTTACCTTCGGCTTCCCGACTTTATTGTCATCTTTCTGAGAGGAAGCGTTCGGGGCGGAAATGAACAGACAATTACGACTCGTCTCTCCTTGCCCAAAACCTCGCTAAACAGCGGATCTCATTTCCCTCGCCCCGCGGGGCCAGAACAGGCTCTTCAAACGCTAAAATGTCATCACGGCAATGACGCTCAGGATTGGGGCTGCCAGCCGTCTGTGAAATGGGTACAGCTTTCCCACTGGTGCAGCGGAATCCTACCCTCACCTCCACCCCACCCCCTACCCCCACTATCCACGCCAACCCCCATCCCCAAGCCCCCCGAAAGAAGAAGAAAAATGCCAAGGGTTGTGAAGTACGTAGTGTGTGAAGACCATGTCCAATCGACGGCAGCGTCATGCATAATTGACAACAATGACGAGTTGCTTTTCCCTTACCGGAAATTACGGCCCCTGAATCGACAGACAGAAGTTGCGGACACCGCTTTTCTCTTCGTGCGACTGCGATGGTGTGGTCTGCAGTATGATGTATGATGGTGTGGTCTGCAGTATGATGTATGATGGTGTGGTCTGCAGTATGATGGTGTAGTCTGCAGTATGATGGTGTGGTCTGCAGTATAATGGTGAGGTCTGCAGTATGATGTATGATGGTGTGGTCTGCAGTATAATGGTGAGGTCTGCAGTATGATGTATGATGGTGTGGTCTGCAGTATGATGGTGTGGTTCGCAGTATGATTTCCTTGCTGTTGCCGTTGCGTATGGAGGTATCGTTGTTGTTTTGCTAATATGTCGTAAATTCCTTTGGTGTCATTTCTTTACAGTCGTTTATAGTCATTTAGGTCAACAACTAGGGGAAACAACTAATCAGTAGACCCCGCGTGTGTAGTACCAGCAAAATGAAAGTCCGGTAATAGTAAGTTGACTCAAGAACGTTTGCAACTTCAAACTCAGCCAAAGATTCCTGTGAGGTGTTTGGGTGTTGTTGTTGGGATTGTTTGTTAGTAGTTTTTTGTTTGTTTGTTTGTTGTTGTTTCAAAGTTGCCAAGCACATCATTGTGGGGCGTTTATTCAGAAACATTCATCCATTGTTACAATGTTCCTCTCGCTCACTCAGTAAGGCGTCTTTATAAAAATATAAAAAAATCCACGTGTACATCCTGCACTCTGCCTCTTCCCCTTGGTCACCGTGTACATGTACATCCTGTACTCTGCCTCTTCCCCTTGGTCACAGTGTACACATTTTCGTTTTTAAGCTTTGTCACATTTAAACAAATCGGAGCCTAAGCTGACTTTCAAATATCATGAGAATGGAAGAACGGCGTTCCTCTTTTTGTAAATATTTATACACAATTTCCCTATTAATATAATATGATTTATTCCTTTAGTTTTGACCTTCCTGTAATTATGCTTTTTGTGTGTGTGTGTGTGTGTGTGTGTGTGTGTGTGTGTGTGTGTGTGTGTGTGTGTGTGTGTGTGTGTGTGTGTGTGTGTGTGTGTGTGTGTTTTCCCCGAACAAAACATCAACAACAGTTAAATGGGTCTGAACGTCAAACGAATTAAAATAACTGTTCAATGTAATTCAAACGTTCTGAATCGTCGGACAGTCGAAAAAGAAGTCTTCAATGTAAACACTGCAGTTGGTGTTGTTGTTTTGTTTGTAGGGGATTTGGGGTTTAGGTTTGTTGTTGTTGTTGTTGTTGGGGGTGGGGGTGGGGGTCGGAAGGGGCGCAGGGGGAAGAGATTGTTTTTGTTTTTGTTTTCTTTTGGTGTCTGTTCGTTTATTTGTTTGTTCATTTGCGTGAGTGTGTTTGTGTGTGTGGCACACTGCGGCTGACTCCTCGTGAGTCAGCCAATGTGAATGGACCCTGTGCTTCAATCTCTGTGACTGAAACTGAACCACTAGGACTGATTCACTCACACTGAACCACTGTGACAGAACCATTGAGACGGAATCACTGACTGAACCACTGTGACTGAACCACTGACCGAACCACTGTGACAGAACCAGTGTGACTGAACCACTATGACCAAACCACTGTGACTGAACCACTGACCGAACCACTGTGACTGAACAAGTGTGACTGAACCACTATGACCAAACCACTGTGACTGAACCAATGACTGAACCACTGTCACTGAACCACAGCGACTGAACCAATGACTGAACCACTGTGACCGAACCACTGTGACTGAACCACTGTGATGGAACTGCTTTGACGGAGCCTCAGTGACTCAACCACTGTGACTGAACCACTGTGATAACCACTGTGACGGAACTACTGTGATTGAACCACTGTGACTCAAACAGTGTGACTGAACCACTGTGACAACCACTGTGATGGAACTACTGTGATGGAACCACTGTGACTCAAACAGTGTGACTAAACCACTGTGACAACCACTGTGACTGAACCACTGTGACCGAACCACTGCGACTGAACCACGGTGACTCAACCAGTGTGACTGAACCACTGACTAAAAAACAATATGACCGAACCACTGTGACTGAAGCAATGACGGAACCACTGTGACGGAACCATTGTGACGGAACCACTGACTGAACCACTGACCAAACCACTGTGACCGAACCACTGTGACGGAACCACTGTGATTCAACCAGTGTGATTGAACCACTGACTAAAAAACAATATGACCGAACCACTGTGACTGAAGCAATGACGGAACCACTGTGACCGAACCATTGTGACGGAACCACTGACTGAACCACTGTGACCGAACCACTGTGACCGAACCACTGTGATTCAACCAGTGTGATTGAACCACTGACTAAAAACCACTATGACCGAACCACTGTGACTGAAGCAATGACTGAACCACTGTGACGGAACCACTGACTGAACCACTGACTAAAAACCACTATGACCGAACCACTGTGACTGAACCACTGACTGAACCACTGACAGAGCCACTGTGACCGAACTACTGTGACCGAACCGCCTCGTCCTTATGACTGGCGAAACTTCCGTGGTTCTGCCCACCCCGGCCACCTTCCCCCATTAGGGCAGTATTAAGGGAGGTCGTGCCATTAGTGTAACGGTCGTTTGATCAGCACAGTCAGGGAGGCCGTGCCATTAGTGTAACGGTCTCAACGTTGTAACGGTCGTTTGATCAGCACAGTCAGGGAGGCCGTGCCATTAGTGTAACGGTCTCAACGTTGTAACGGTCGTTTATCAGCACAGTCAGGGAGGTCGTACCATTAGTGTAACGGTCGTTTGATCAGCACAGTCAGGGAGGTCGTACCATTAGTGTAACGGTCGTTTGATCAGCACAGTCAGGGAGGTCGTGCCATTAGTGTAACGGTCGTTTGATCAGCACATTCAGGGAGGTCGCGCCATTAGTGCAACGGTCTCAACATTGTGACGGTCGTTTGGTCAGCACTTCTTGGAAAACGTGGCCACCACGCGCTGCTTGCCAGCGGAGGATGGAGATGGAAATAATGGCTTGAAATTGCCGGACGACCAAAATGGATGACATTGATCGAAGACAATCTCTCTCTCTCTCTCTCTCTCTCTCTCTCTCTCTCTCTCTCTCTCTCTCTCTCTCTCTCTCTCTCTCTCTCTCTCTCTCTCTCTCTCTCTCTCTCTCTCTCTCGGTGGATGAGGGTGTTTTTGTGTATGCGCAATAGAAAGAGTCACCAGTGGCAAGTACCTTGGTGCAGAGCTGACCGAGGCCTTACGCTGGGGAAAACACGTCCAGGCCACAACAGCGGAGGCTAACAAACCGTGCTTTCGTCGACGGAAACCTCGAAGGCTGTCTCCTACAGGTGTTACAAAAGCTGTCCCCTACAGGTGCTACAAAGGCTGTCCCCTACAGGTGCTACAAAGGCTGTTCCCTACAGGTGCTACAAAGGCTGTCCCCTACAGGTGCTATAAAGGCCGTCCTTCACAGGTGCTACAAAGGCTGTCCCCCACAGGTGCTACAAAGGCTGTCCCCTACAGGTGCTACAAAGGCTGTTCTTCACATGTCCTACAAAGGCTGTCCCCCAGAGGTGCTACAAAGGCTGTCCCCCACAGGTGCTGCATGAGTGTGCCTGTGGTGTGGAACCCCTTCAGCAGACCCTGTCCACCTCACCGCAAACAGCCCAGCACCGCTGTGCCCGGAGTTCAGGCCCGCCTCGGTGTTCCTCTCACTGCTGAAACCTCTGTCTCTACAGAACAGGGGGACTGTTAGCAAGCCCCTATTTGTTACCTGTTTACGTTGGCTGTAAATTAGTTTCTGTGCAGTTAATAATTATACTCGTGTGTGCTGGTGTCTATGCGTATGTGTGTCCGTGTATGCGTTTAGAGTAGTTTCTCTGGCCACGCGTTTGCACCGTATAAATATATTCAGTAGCAGTAGTATTGTTGTTATTATTAAGACAACTCATTATTTTCTCCGCAATAGGGCGTAACGCCCTATTGCGGAGAAAATAATGAGTTGTCTTACTGACCTGAACCGGCCGAGGGGACCCCGACAAGTGGTCACCGTCCCTCCCGAGGTCAGCCAAAGATGCTGCCCATCCACAGTCAGAACTGACGTCACCTTCACTCTTTCCTTCCCTCGGCTATCGGAATGGAAGCCGCGCCCCACACAGGCATTGCCTACCGACATGGTGTGGCCCTCTCCTTCACTAAATCCCATCCCAACCGTGTGTGTGTGTGTGTGTGTGTGTGTGTGTGTGTGTGTGTGTGTGTGTGTGTGTGTGTGTGTGTCTGTCTGTCTGTCTGTCTGTCTGTCTGTCTGTCTGTCTGTCTGTCTGTCTGTGTATGTATGTATGTATATGTGCCTGCATATGTCTGTCTCTCCGTCTGTCTGTGTAGGTTACCTGTGTGTGTGTGTGTGTGTGTGTGTGTGTGTGTGTGTGTGTGTGTGTGTGTGTGTGTGTGTGTGTGTGTGTGTGTGTGTGTGTGTGTGTGTGTGTGAGTGTGTGTGTGTATTTGAGTCTGTCTGTCTGTACTTGTGTGTGTGTGTGTGTGTGAGTGTGTGTGTGTGTGTGTGTGTGTGTGTGTGTGTGAGTGTGTGTGTGTGTGTGAGTGTGTGTGTGTGTGTGTGTGTCTGTCTGTCTGTCTGTATTTGTGTGTGTGCGCGTGCGTGCGTGCGTGCGTGCATGCGTGTGTGTGTGTGTGTGTGTGTGTGTGTGTGTGTGTGTGTGTGTGTGTGCGTGCGTGTGTGTGTGTGTGTGTGTGTCTGTCTGTCTGTCTGTCTGTCTGTCTGTCTGTATTTGTGTGTGTGCGCGTGCGTGCGTGCGTGCGTGCGTGCGTGCGTGCGTGCGTGCGTGCGTGCGTGCGTGCGTGCGTGCGTGCGTGTGTGTGTGTGTATGTGTGTGTAACGTCACCACTAACATTACCTCTGTTAACATCTACTGCTACATCACGACTAACATGACCACTACTCAAATCACCAATACTATTACCATTCTGTCAAATCACCACTAACATTATCACTAACATCATGACTGCCAACATCATCAGTGCTGACATCACCACTAACATCAATCGCCACTGCCGACATCGCCACTGACATCATTGCTGGCGTTGCCACTGCTTCCCTCTCCATTTCAGTCACTACTGCCCCCATGACTACTGATATCACTGCTGCTGACATTTCCACTTCAATCATTACTGCAGACTCCACTACTGATTTTAGTACTGCTTCCATCTCCATTGCAATCACTACTGCAGACATCACTACTAATGTTACTACTGTTTCCATCAGCACTGCAGATATCGCTACTGATGTTATTACTGCCGACATCACCACTGACACCACTGCCGACATCACCACTGACACCAATGCCGACATCACCACTGACACCACTACCGAAATTACCACTGACACCACTGCTGACATCATCAATATTGACATTATCACTGACACCAATGCCGACATCACTACTGACACCACTGATGACATCACCACTGACACCACTGATGACATCATCACTATTGACATTATCACCGACACCACTGCCGACATCACTACTGACACCACTGATGACATCACCACTGACACCACTGCTGACATCATCACTATTGACATTATCATCGACACCACTGCCGACATCACTACTGACACCACTGATGACATCACCACTGACACTACTGCCGAAATTACCACTGACACCACTGTTGACATCATCACTATTGACATTATCACTGACACCATTGCTGACATCACCACCGACACCACTGTTGACATCACCACTGACACTACTGCTGACATCACCACTGACACCACTGCGGCCTGAGGGCCATGGGTCATTGATCTGCCCCGTAATTATCAGCAGCTCATGATCATCTACCCCCCATCCCCTCCCACACCTAGGCTCCCTCCGTCCCTCCCAGCAGTATTATTTGCTACCAGAAATACCACTCAGCCTACTCGCCGTTCTCTTTCTTCCCGTAGGCGATGCTCCATCACTCTGTGTTCCCATCCCTCCCTCTCTCTCTCTCTCTCTCTCTCTCTCTCT
Source organism: Alviniconcha strummeri (assembly GCA_963584105.1). Lineage (NCBI taxonomy): Eukaryota > Metazoa > Mollusca > Gastropoda > Provannidae > Alviniconcha > Alviniconcha strummeri. The sequence continues at coordinate 22,935,080 of OY757548.1, forward strand.
CTCTCTCTCTCTCTCTCTCTCTCTCTCTCTCTCTCTCTCTCTCTCTCTCTCTCTCTCTGTCTGTCTGTCTGTCTGTCTGTCTGTCTGTCTGTCTGTCTGTTCTCTCTCTCTCTCTCTCTCTCTCTCTCTCTCTCTCTCTCTCTCTCTCTCTCTCTCTCTCTCTCTCTCTCTCTCTACGTACACGCACACACACCCATACATACCCCCCCACACACACACACACACAGCGGTGTAGGCAAGTAACAAGACTTTGTGAATCACTTGTAGTATTGTTTGTAAAGGTGAGTTTTTAACGCAGTTTTGAAGCTGTCAAAGGATTGACTGTGACGGATGTCAGAAGGAAGCGAATTTCATAGCTTTGGAGCACAGTAGGAGAAAGAGCGTTGACCGAAGGTTTCTGTTCTGACAATAAACATGGGGGGTACAAAGTATCCGTGTGTATGCAGAAGAACGAAGCTACCTGCACACAGTGACAAGGTCAGAGACACAGGCAGGAGATGAGTCAGAGAAGAGGTTGTGACAGACAGTTGACAGTTTGTAGTCTATTCTGGCTTGGACCGGTAACCAATGAAGAGCTTGCAGAAGAGGTTGCACATGATCATGTTTGCGTGGTTTGAAAACCAGTTTCGATGCAGATCGAGTTCTGAACTTTTTGTAGCCTACTGGAAGGTAAAGTGGGCAGCCGGATAGAAGAGAATTACAACAGTCTAACTTGAAAATAACATGGCACGAAAATAACAGGTTGATGTATGATATCGGAAAATAACAGGTAGATGTATGACACCGGAAAATAACAGGTAGCTGTATGACACAGGAAGATAACAGGTAGATGTATGACACCGGAAAATAGCAGGTAGATGTATGACACCGGAAGATAACTGGTAGAAATATGACACCGGAAAATAACAGGTAGATGTATGACACCGGAAAATAACAGGTAGATGTATGACACCGGAAGATAACTGGTAGATGTATGACACCGGAAGATAATAGGTAGATGTATGACACAGGAAGATAACACGACACAGGAAGATAGCAGGTAGATGTATAACACAGAAAGATAACAGGTAGATGTACGACACAGGAAGATAACAGGTAGATGTATGACACAGGAAGATAACAGGTAGATGTACGATACAGGAAGATAACAGGTAGATGTACGACACAGGAAAATAACAGGTAGATGTATGACACAGGAAGATAACAGGTAGATGTCTGAAACAAGAACGTAACAGGTAGATGTCTGAAACTACAGATAACAGGTAGCTGTATGAAACTGGAAGATAACAGGCAGATCTATGCAACAAGCCGGTAACAGGAAGATACCAAACTGATCTATGAAACAGGAAGACATCAAATTGATCTATAGAACAGGAAAATAACAGACAGACAGACCTAAGAAAGATGGGTAACAATTCCACGCGGATTCAGCTAAAATGTCCTATCTGTGGAGGTAACTCAAATTCAGCTACAATGTTCTATCAGCGGAGGTAACTCAAATTCAGCTACAATGTTCTACCAGCGGAGGTAACTCAAATTCAGCTACAATGTTCTACCAGCGGAGGTAACTCAAACTCAGCTACAATGTTCTACCAGCGGAGGTAACTCAAATTCAGCTACAATGTTCTACCAGCGGAGGTAACTCAAATTCAGCTACAATGTTCTACCAGCGGAGGTAACTCAGATTCAGCTACAATGTTCTATCAGCGGAGGTAACTCAGATTCAGCTACAATGTTCTACCAGCGGAGGTAACTCAGATTCAGCTACAATGTTCTATCAGCGGAGGTAACTCAGATTCAGCAACAATGTTCTATCAGCGGAGGTAACTCAAATTCAGCTACAATGTTCTATCAGCGGAGGTAACTCAAATTCAGCTACAATGTTCTACCAGCGGAGGTAACTCAAATTCAGCTACAATGTTCTATCAGCGGAGGTAACTCAGATTCAGCTACAATGTTCTATCAGCGGAGGTAACTCAGATTCAGCTACAATGTTCTATCAGCGGAGGTAACTCAGATTCAGCTACAATGTTCTATCAGCGGAGGTAACTCAAATTCAGCTACAATGTTCTACCAGCGGGGATAACTCAAATTCAACGCAGAGCAAGTGGAAACAGAGCTGGATTACGCCTTACAGGCTGGGAAAGGGGACATTGGATCTTGGAAGATGAAAGAGAAGGCTGTCTTTTGCCGGGTACAAACTAATATGTCGGTCTTTTCCCGGGTTCAGTACATACTGGGTCTTTTAGTGAGTAAAACACAATATGTGGGTCTCTCACGGAATGCAATAATTACGCGGGTGTGGCGTGGCTGGCCGAGACTGCTTCACCCAAAGCTTCACGGTCTAGAAAGGCCGCAGCCTGCCGTCACTCACGTCCAAACGTCTTCCCCACCGCCGCCCTGCTGAAGCACTAAAACACCTTATTATCCCCCCTGATCGCCACAGTGCCGGGGGGGGGGGGGGGACGTCACTGACACCTGAGCTCTGTGGGACCTTAAAACAAGGGAGGTAATTCGTCTGGTGCAGATTCACTCAACGACCTCTTCAGCAAGAGTACGGGTGTTTTTTTTTGGGGGGGGGGCGTACAGAGAGAGCATGAAAAAAAAAAAAATTGGAAGAAAAGCCACTGTAAAAATGAAACCACGGGAACAGATCTAAACATGTGGACTGCACTTCCTTCAGTGCACAACCTCTGCCATCGCTTCGCTCACACGACCTCTGACGTCACGAAGCAACTCGTGTCTCCAATCAAACGACTGCTGTCTTCACGAATAGTTTATGTCGTCACAAACACAACTTTGTCAACGTGAACAACTAGTCAATACACCGGGTCAGCAGAAGGAAGGTTACGGCAAAAGTCAGGTCAGTACACTGGGTCAAGCTCTGCTTTACCTGCCTGTTCCACTGGACACCGGGAGACTGACCACGAGCTGGCCATTAACACTGGTCCCTGCCCTGTTGCTGCCACTGGCCACGTCACGTGGGTGTGGCGTGTCACACCAGCGCAGTCAGCAACAGACCAAAACACAACTGGCGCCAGTCGAGAGTCGAGCCTCAAGTGATTAGCAATTGGCTTGTTGTGACGATTCCTGACAACCCTATAAATAGCTAACTCGTCCAGACTCCGCGCTCACAGAGTTTAGGAGCTGTGCGAAAGTCGAGGTGGTCGTCCTGGGCTCCCGTCCCTAATAAGCCTACGGTTTCTGTGGACGTAAAGCAACACTTCAACCACACCGCGCGCAGCTAGCCGATTGTGGCGAATCCAGCAAGTGGCGATCAGCAGTCCGGTCACTGGCTGCTGAGGGCAGTCAGAGTCAGCAGTGTGGCTACTGGCTGCTGAGGGCAGAGTCTTGGGGAAAAACAGGCTAATTACTAGGCCCAAATAACGCTAGAGCCTATCCTATGATCAAAGCGCCGCATGGCTCAAAACCTACAAAGTTGCTGCCATGGGCACAATTCAAAGCGAACATTTTCAACAGACTGTTTTCGGCTGGAGCTGGAAAGCATTTTTGTCCTTCGGCTATTGTACAGCAAATTATTTTGCTTAACGCCTAGGTAAATGAATCACTACACATAGTATGGGTGGAGTAACAGGAACAGAATGGAGTTACTGGAGCAACCAGGATGTAGCATATAAATGGAGTATCCGGTGTAATAAAGGGTTGTAGGCTATAAATGGAGTATCCGGTGTAATAATGGGTTGTAGGCTATAAATGGAGTATCCGTATTGTGGGCTATAAATGGGGTATCCTGGTTGTAGGGTATAAACAGAGTATCCAGGGGTGTAAGATATAAATGGTGTATCCGGGTGTAGGATATAAATGTGTATCCGGAGCGTAGGATATAAATTGAGTATCAGAGGTGCAGGATATAAATGGAGTACCTGGGATGTAGGGTGCAAAAGGAATACCCGGGGTTATAAACGGAACATAGTGTACGGGGGGGGGGGGGAGTACCCGAGGTGTGGGTTATAAACGGAATATAGTGTACGGGTGGAGGGGGGGGGACTACCCGTGGTGTAGGTTATAAACGGAATATAGTGTGTGTATGGAGGGTGGGAGGGAACTACCCGTAGTGTAGGCTATAAACGGAATATAGTGTGTGTGGGGGGGGGGGGGGGAACTACCCGTAGTGTAGGTTATAAACGGAATATAGTGTGGGGGGGGGGGGGGAACTACCCGTAGTGTAGGTTATAAACGGAATATAGTGTGTGTGGGGGGGGGGGGGGGGGGAACTACCCGTAGTGTAGGTTATAAACGGAATATAGTGTGTGTGTGTGTCCATTTTTGTTGTTGTTTTTCTCTTCTTCTTCTTTTTTTCTTTTTTTTTTCTTTTTTTCTTTTTTTCTTTTTCTTTCTTCTTTGTTTGTTTGCTGTTTAGTTTTCTTTTGTTGTTGCTGTTGTTGTTCCGCCAAGCCCATCATGTGGGACGTTTATTGAAAAACACGCATCGATCACCACAGTATACCTCTCGCTCACTCCTCCTTCACAAGGACAGTTTGACAGGAAAGCTATAATCCTACAACACAAATGGCAAAAACTCATTCTTGACGCATATAATACTAATTAACTGTATGGGTGTGTCCTTATTAGCTGTATGAATATATAACTAAATAATTGTGTGTGTGTGTGTGTGTGTGCGTGCGTGCGTGCGTGCGTGCGTGCGTGCGTGCGTGCGTGCGTGTGTGCGTGTTCGTGGAGGCGGTCCAGTTTGTTGATCAATGGCAAACAGTGACTAGCGTAATAGTCCCGCTTGATGATCAATGACAATTCGTAGCTATGCTGTAATGGGCCAATACGACGGTCAAAGGCAAACTCAAAGTGACGGAACAGTTTGATGGTCCATGGTAAAGAACCACAGCGACAGAGGACAGCATAATGAGACGGTAGTTGGTGTGCGTGGCTGTCCGGTCAATAAAGAGGCAATCCGTCAGGACGGACACAACGGCCATTACGGCCGGACACTGGCAGGAAATGTGGGCCGATCTTTATCTGGAACTACTGGCCACTTAGCTGACCCGCCCCACAGCAACAGAGCATCCTGTTGACTGCTGCCATTCTGTTGACCGCCGCCACTCTGATGACAGCTGCCACTCTGTTGACTGCTAACTCCCAGGCTGACGCCAGCTCTACTGCTCCGTAAATCCCACCGGTTCCCTAGGTTTAGTCGTGTCGGAATGGGTCTGTGGGCCTTAGCCGTGTCGGAATGGGTCTGTGGGCCTCAGTCGTGTCGGAATGGGTTAGTGGGCCTTAGCCATGTCGGAATGGGTTAGTGGGCTTTAATCGTGTCGGAATTGGTCTGTGGGCCTTAGCCGTATCGGTATGGGTCTATGGACCTTAGCCGTGTCAGAATGGGTCTCTAGGTTTAGCCGTGTCGGAACGGGTCTGTGGGTTTACCCGTGTGGAAATGGGTCTGTGGGTTTAGCCGTGTGGGAATGGGTCTGTGGGCTTAGCCGTGTGGGAATGGGTCTGTGGGTTTAGCCGTGTCGGCATGTTTTTATCGGTCAGCGAGGACTGCGTGGTGCTACGCCAGTGATGTTGAGCTGTGTTGTAATGATGCTGAATCCACAGCCACCCCCACCTTGACACGAGCCCTGGTCCACTTGTCCACGGCCACAACCCCAAGGGGCACCATCTCGCCACAGGACGCGTCCTCAGGAGTACCATCTCGCCACACAACACATCCCCAGGAGTACCATTTCGCCACACAACAAATCCCCGGGAGTACTATTTTGCCACCAAACCATTTGAAGGAGTACCATCTCGCCACCGAACACATCCCCGGGAGTACTATTTTGCCACCAAACCATTTGAAGGAGTACCATCTCGCCACCGAACTCATCACCCCGGCGAAGCGTTACGAACGGTGAACACGGCCCGGCCCCCGTCCGGAATTTCCTGATGCCCCCCCCCCCCCGTCCCTCCCCACCCCCCGAGACGTTCCCGCTGACGTCCTGACTAGTTCCCCACCTGGTAATACCCCCCCCCTCCCCCGAAAAAAAAAAGAGAAAAAAAAGGAGAAAAGGGAAGGAAGCCTCTTTGTCCGATGTGTGTCTGCGTGCGTGCATGACTATATGAGTGCGCCTGCGCGAGTGTGTGTGAGTGTGTGTGTGTGTGTGTGTGTGTGTGTGTGTATGCGTGTGAGTGTGTGTGTGTGCGCGCGCGCGCTCGTGAGGGGTGTGTGCGTGCGCGCTTTCGCTTTATGGCGGAGAGTCTGGGGTGGGTGGGATGAATACATGATTTACAGAATTGCCTTCTCTTTTTGTTTTTAAAATGGTTATTGATATGAGACACCCAATTTTATTGTCCTTGTTTACGTACCTTTATTTGCGCATACGGGCTTGGTGTGGGCGCCAGAAAGACTCGGGTGTCTACTCTCAGGACACCTACTTTTGTTGCTCGGGTGAACTAAGTAAAACCCGGCCGCTGTACGGAAGTCTTGGTGAACAGTTGTCTTGGGTCAAACTAAGTAGTTTGGTTAGGTCAAACTACAAAACTAAGATTGACCCAAGACGTCACGTCATCTTGGGTCAAACTTCTTCACCTCATTCTACGGATTTCAATGACTTTAACATGTTCAGTTCTTATCGAAAGTGTTTTCCACTTCGATTTCTGTGTCCGTTAGACAGTGAATGTTTTCTATCTCGATTGTGTGTACGTTAGACAGTGAATGTTTCCCACCTCGATTTCTGTGTACGTCAGACAGTGAACACCTCGATTTGTGTTTACGTTAGACAGTGAATCCCCCCCCCCCTTCCACCTCCTCCCCCCAGCTTTCTGTGTTACTGTACGTTAGAAACAAAAATATGGCGTCAAGTGGAAGGCTTCGAGCTATTTCAGTTTGCAGTGAATCACTGAATGAGATCACCATGAACCTGAGTGAGGTTCTTCACGCCGTGTTGCAGCGAACCAGTGCGACATGCTACCCGTCCCTCCACCATGCTACCCGTCCCTCCACCATGCTACCCGTCCCTCCACCATGCTACTCGTCCCTCCACCATGCTACACGTCCCTCCACCATGCTACCCGTCCCTCCACCGTGTTACCCGTCCATCCACCATGATACCTGTCCTGCCACCATGCTACCAGTCGCTCCACCATGCTACCCGTCCCTCCACCATGCTACCCGTCCCTCCACCATGCTACCCGTCCCTCCACCATGCTACCCGTCCCTCCACCATGCTACTCGTCCCTCCACCATGCTACACGTCCCTCCACCATGCTACCCGTCCCTCCACCGTGTTACCCGTCCATCCACCATGATACCTGTCCTGCCACCATGCTACCAGTCGCTCCACCATGCTACCCGTCCCTCCACCATGCTACCCGTCCCTCCACCATGCTACCCGTCCCTCCACCATGCTACCCGTCCCTCCACCATGCTACTCGTCCCTCCACCATGCTACACGTCCCTCCACCATGCTACCCGTCCCTCCACCGTGTTACCCGTCCATCCACCATGATACCTGTCCTGCCACCATGCTACCAGTCGCTCCACCATGCTACCCGTCCCTCCACCATGCTACCCGTCCCTCCACCATGCTACCCGTCCCGCCACCTCCCAAACGCTGAAGCAACTTCCTAAAACACACGCAATCAGAAACCGAGTACGCCCAAAACCTTTCTGTTCGTGAACAGTTAAACAACGATGATTTCCGTTTAACACGTTCCGTAAGGTAACAGAGCTTCCAGTGGTTCTGGAATCGTTGTAACAACGGTAAAGCGGTTGTACAGTCGTCTTCACCGTCGACAGTAAAGGGCCGCCACTGGAGGGAAAAAAGACACAAGAACAAGGAATAAAAACTGTGAACGCTGCAAATCCGGCGTGGAGTGATCTGCCGCACTGTCTCCAGGGGATGCAGCTTACAAGTAACGCACTCTTGAAAACACCTCAAGCTGAAGCTCAGACTGCAGGGTGCTGGATATCTCTCTCTCTCTCTCTCTCTCTCTCTCTCTCTCTCTCTCTCTCTCTCTCTCTCTCTCTCTCTCTCTCTCTCTCTCTCTCACACACACACACACACACACACACACACACACACACGAGTATATTCGTTTGATTATACAAAATTTAATTTTCACACAACTTTAACAGCAACAAAAACAGAGGCTTGAAGCGGAGGAAGATAGCAGCGTGGAACGGAAAACATGACAGGTCTAGTGTCTTGAAAAAAGGAATGAGCCGAGTTTAATTTGAAGGAGTCCAGAGAGGGTTTCTGTCGGAGAGGAAGCTAGCCATTCCATGTAGATGAGCCGAAGACAGAAAAGGCGCGGAAACCAACAGTGGAGAGTCTGGCGTGAGGAATCTGGAGGCTGAGAGTATCAGAAGCAGAGCGGAAAGTAGGTGAGGGTGTGTAAAAAGTTGCAGACATTCAAAGAGATATGGCGGATCAGTGCATGTAATACCTTTATAGCATAGCGTTTGTCTTGTTCTGAATTCTGCGTGGGATCTGGAAGCCAGTGGAGAGATTGAAACAAAGGAATGATTTTGACAGTTTTACGGTTCTTTACAATTAATGTTTAAACACACCCCAAGCTGACCGAGCGGCCCCATGCCCGGGGTAGGTGAGTCAAGGCCTGGAGCAGTTTGAGTCATTCATGATTAAAACTGTAAAATTACAGCTGTCGCAATGAGCAGTTTGAGTCATTCATGATTAAAACTGTAAAACTACAGCTGTCACAATGAGCAGTTTAGGTTATTCATTATTAAAACTGTAAAATTACAGCTGTCACAATGATCAGTTTGAGTCATTCATGATTAAAACTATAAAATCACAGCTGTCACAATGAGCACTTTGGGTCATTCATGATTCAGACTCTAAAATTACAACTGTCACAATCAGCTGTTGGGGTCACTCATGATTAAAATTCTAAAATTACAGCTGTCACAATGAGCACTTTGGGTCATTCATGGTTAAAACTCTAAAATTACAGCTGTTACAATGAGCAGTTTGGGTCATTCATGACTAAAACTCTATCAAAGTACAGCTGTCACAATGAGCAGTTTGGGTCATTCATGGTTAAAACTCTAAAATTACAGCTGTTACAATGAGCAGTTTGGGTCATTCATGACTAAAACTCTATCAAAGTACAGCTGTCACAATGAGCACTTTGGGTCATTCATGGTTAAAACTCTAAAATTACAGCTGTTACAATGAGCAGTTTGGGTCATTCATGACTAAAACTCTATCAAAGTACAGCTGTCACAATGAGCAGTTTGGGTCATTCATGATTCAAACTCTAAAATTACAGCTGTCACAATGAGCAGTTGTGGTCAGTCATGATTCAAACTCTAAAATTACAGCTGTCACAATGAGCAGTTTGGGTCATTCATGATTCAAACTCTAAAATTACAGCTGTCACAATGAGCAGTTGGGGTCAGTTATGATTAAAACTCTATAAAAGTACAGCTGTCACAATGAGCAGTTTGGGTCATTCCTGATTCAGACTCTAAAATTACAGCTGTCACAATGAATACATAGTGTGGAGGCAATATGGCAATAGTGTGGAGGCAATATGGCAATAGTGTGGAGGCAATATGGCAATAGTGTGGAGGCAATATGGCATAAAGTCTGTTTTATACAGGCAGTACAGTAAGTAGCTTGGTATTTTACGCCCAGTCAACCACTGCGGTTATATCAGGGCAAAGGCAGTATAGCAGTAAGCTAAGTAAGCTAAGTTCTATACAGGCCATCTAACAGTTACGTCAATTATATGCAGGCGGTATAACACAATCAACCGTTTTATAAAGGCAGTGTGAAATATATTGCAGTGTACCTGTACAGTAAAGCATGCGAAGATTGCATTCAGAAAAACAGGAACGTTAGTTCGTTGGAGGCTTTCCAAGCACATTGATCTTGTTTCCCATACACTTCTGAATACTTTGAATGGTATCCCGTGTGTGTGTGTGTGTGTGTGTGTGTGTGTGTGTGTGTGTGTGTGTGTGTGTGTGTGTGTGTGTGTGTGTGTGTGTGTGTGTGTGTGTGTGTGTGTGTGTGTGTCCGTTCGTGTTTTGGGAGTCGGACGAACGTGGAAAAGGAGGCAAAATCTACACAAATTTCTTTAAATTAAAGGTATTGTGCTCTCTACAAGGAGTGTATATGCTACCTATTTACATACAATTCTTGTGAAGCAGTTTGAGCTAGGTTTTGTTATAGACAATGCCCTGTCGAAATGTTATGCACTTTTGTTGTTGTTACAAGGGATCATCACCAACAACACTGAAACCCAACGTGAATTCCGCCGGGTCCATCACGATCAGAGATCAACACGTGTTGCGCGGTCACCGTTTGTTCTTGCTGTTCTCACCGTCGCAGCTTAATTCCATATTCGTTGCAGCCATTGCAGACCTCATCCCACATCTGTCTACAATGCTACTTCATTACCTGTCACTTGTGCATTTCCCGTCGCCTTCATTTCCGATGGATTTTCCCCAGGAGTCAACTGTCCCAATATCACCCCTGTTCCATTACCGCTGCTGTCCCATATAAAATCTCTGTTATATTACTGCTACTGTCCCACACAAAACCTCTTTTCCATTACCGCTGCTGTCCCATTATCGCCCACTTCTCATGAAACTGCTTCCCACGTACACCCCCTTACTGTACCATTACCTCCCCTTTTACCATTACCTCCCCTTTTACCATTACCTCCCCTTTTACCAGTACCACCCTTTTGGCATTACCGCCACTTCACCATTTCCTTCCAGTTACCATTACCTCTACTTTACCATTATACCCGTTTTACCGTTACCATTACCTAGCCTTTACCATTACTCCCTCTTTTGCCAATACCACCCTTTGCCATGACCTCCCCATAACAATTCCTTCCTTTTACCATTACCTCTAGTTTACCCATGCACCCATTTTACCATTACCTCTAGTTTACCCATGCACCCATTTTACCATTACCTCTAGTTTACCCATGCACCCATTTTACCATTACCTCTAGTTTACCCATGCACCCATTTTACCATTACCTTCACCTTTACCATTACATACAACTTTACCATTACCTCGTTTCTAGCAATACCTCCCTTTTACTATAACCTCCACATTTACCATTACCTCCCTTTACCATTACCCCCGTTTTACCATTAACTCCACTTTCCAGTTATTGCTATACCACCATTCAGGGCGAAATTTAACTTTTGATGTCCGTTAGTCCACATGTTACTTTAACAAAAGAACGGAGACAGAACAAGAATAGAGATGGTGAGTATACACTCGCGCACACGGTTAAAGCAGTAAGTATAAAGCCAAGACAGAACTAGGTGTCATCTCTCCATAGTTCAGGAGCTGTGTGAGAATCGAGGTGGCCGTCCTGGGCTGTCCGTCCTAACGAGCCTTCTGGTTTCCGTGGACGTAAAGCTATACTGAACCATGCTTCGGAATTGGTCACAGCTTGTCCATAATATGTCAACTGACATCTGAGGACATTAAGCATCAATTCATCATCATCAGTGTCATCTTTCCCTGCATACTTAAGGAATTCCAATAGCTGCCATGATTACCAAACACGAATCGTCCGAAAAGAAAATCCAAAAAGACGGGGGCAAAGCAAGACGAAAAACGAAAAAAAAGTGGGGGCGGGGAGCAACTCAAAGAAAAGTGTATTTGGCAGCCCAAAAGAACATCTTGAGCTGTCAGTGAAAATGTAAGATTGCAGTCAGCCAATCGCAATCCACGAAGCAATTCTCCGCGAGCTGTCCTAGAGAGGCAATGAAGCATGGAGACAAACGGGTGGTGCCCAGTCAAGCGTGAAGCCCAACTCTTTTTCTTCTCGTCGCAGCCATACATCTCCGGGTCGGCCGTTCATCACCGCCATTTCCAAACATGTCTTCCTTCCGCCCGACCCGCGCTGGCAGTGCAGGGGAGACCATTCTGGGATATTCCGGTAAGAAGCGACGCAACTCTGACCCCTGCTGGCAGTGGCCATTTGGAGCGCAGAGACTGGAGGCTAGGATGAAGTCAACAAACTTCACGGCTGCATCTTTGTGTCGACTGCTGCAATGGATTGGTTCGCGTTTTGATTGCCATGTTGCTTGCCAGACTGTCTGGTGACGAGTGGATGGTTGTGTTTAATACTGTCTGCAACTGACGAGTGGATGGTTGTGTTTAATACTGTCTGCAACTGACGAGTGGATGGTTGTGTTTAATACTGTCTGCAGCTGACGAGTGGATGGTTGTGTTTAATACTGTCTGCAGCTGACCAGTGGATGGTTGTGTTTAATACTGTCTGCAGCTGACGAGTGGATGGTTGTGTTTAATACTGTCTGCAGCTGACGAGTGGATGGTTGTGTTTAATACTGTCTGCAGCTGACGAGTGGATGGTTGTGTTTAATACTGTCTGCAGCTGACCAGTGGATGGTTGTGTTTAATACTGTCTGTAACTGACGAGTGGATGGTTGTGTTTAATACTGTCTGCAGCTGACGAGTGGATGGTTGTGTTTAATACTGTCTGCAGCTGACCAATGGATGGTTGTGTAAAGCTATACTGTCCCAATATCACCCCTGTTCCATTACCGCTGCTGTCTGCAGCTGAAGAGTACGGTCGTTATGCACACTTTATTATGTGTACTATGCACACATGCAAAACTCACAGTTGCTGCTTTATGTACAGTGCCGTTTATTTTTGTATGCATTTATTTATTATGTACACTGCACGGGTAGCAGCACCCAGGTCCTGCTGTGTGCACAAAGTACAGATGTGAGCCCGTGCGACGGGATGAACAAGGGCGCACTGAAGGCACAGCCAACGGGACTGTGTCACCCATTGCCGTGTTCATAGAGCCAACGGGACTGTGTCACCCATCGACGTGTTCATAGAGCCAACGGGACTGTGTCACCCATTGCCGTGTTCATAGAGCCAACGGGACTGTGTCACCCATCGCCGTGTTCATAGAGCCAACGGGACTGTGTCACCCGTTGCCGTGTTCATAGAGCCAACGGGACTGTGTCACCCATCGCCGTGTTCATAGAGCCAACGGGACTGTGTCACCCATCGCCGTGTTCATAGGGACAGATGGATTTTCACCCCATGCCGTGTTCATAGAGCCAGCGGGATTGTCACCCCATGCCGCGTTCATAGAGCCAGCGGGATTGTCACCCCATGCCGCGTTCATAGAGCCAGCGGGATTGTCACCCCATGCCGCGTTCATAGAGCCAGCGGGACTGTGTCACCCCATGCCGTGTTCATGGCGCGGGACTGTGTCACCCCATGCTGTGTTCATGGCGCGGGACTGTGTCACCCCATGCTGTGTTCATGGCGCGGGACTGTGTCACCCCATGCTGTGTTCATGGCGCGGGACTGTGTCACCCCATGCTGTGTTCATGGCGCGGGACTGTGTCACCCTATGCTGTGTTCATGGCGCGGGACTGTGTCACCCCATGCTGTGTTCATGGCGCGGGACTGTGTCACCCCATGCTGTGTTCATGGCGCGGGACTGTGTCACCCCATGCTGTGTTCATGGCGCGGGACTGTGTCACCCGATGCTGTGTTCATGGCGCGGGACTGTGTCACCCCATGCTGTGTTCATGGCGCGGGACTGTGTCACCCCATGCTGTGTTCATGGCGCGGGACTGTGTCACCCGATGCCGTGTTCATGGCGCGGGACTGTGTCACCCGATGCCGTGTTCATGGCGCGGGACTGTGTCACCCGATGCTGTGTTCATGGCGCGGGACTGTGTCACCCGATGCTGTGTTCATGGCGCGGGACTGTGTCACCCCATGCTGTGTTCATGGCGCGGGACTGTGTCACCCGATGCCGTGTTCATGGCGCGGGACTGTGTCACCCGATGCCGTGTTCATGGCGCGGGACTGTGTCACCCGATGCTGTGTTCATGGCGCGGGACTGTGTCACCCGATGCCGTGTTCATGGCGCGGGACTGTGTCACCCGATGCCGTGTTCATGGCGCGGGACTGTGTCACCCGATGCCGTGTTCATGGCGCGGGACTGTGTCACCCGATGCCGTGTGGCCCTGTACCCTCATCCCGACACCTGAACACCAAGATCCGCCATGTTTCTCTTGCTTCACAGTCTGGGTGTGCACACACCACTAACCTGATACACTACTAACGTGACACCCCACTAACCTGACACACCACTAACCTGACACATTACTAATCTGACACACCGCTAACCTGACATACCACTGACGTGACACTCCACTAACCTGAAATCCCACTAACCTGATACACCAATGACCTGACACACCACTAACCTGAAACACCACTAACCTGAAGCACCACTAACCTGAAATACCAGTGACCTGAAAAACGACTAAACTGAAAAAACACTAGCCTCAAACGCCACTAACGGTCCTAAAGCTGACCTTGGACAGTTGCAAAAAGTCGATGACCCTAACGGTACAGCTCTAAGCGGGCACTTCAGCCAGCCAACTTGTCATTAGCAGGACGGAGAAGTGTATTTGCCCCAACATTTCCAGTGAGCCACGGGCTTCTGAAATAAGTGACTGTTAGCTTACCATCGATAGCTACCGTTCAGAATATTAGCCTTATTCCTCTGACATTACGACTAAAGAAGAATCGGGTATGTGGGTTCAGTCAGGCTTTATTAAAACCGTTAGGCGTTGGGTTTGGATCTTTCATCTGGTTTATTCAGACATTACGCCTGTGGGGTATAACAGTTTAATGAGGCATTAATCAGACCTAATGCCATCTGGTATGAAGCCTTAATCCGGCTTTCTTCAGACCTTGAGGCCTTCGGATATAAAGGTTTAGTCTGGCATTATTCAGACCTTGAGGCCTTTGGATATAAAGGTTTAGTCTGGCATTATTCAGACCTTGAGGCCTTTGGATATAAAGGTTTAGTCTGGCATTATTCAGACCTTGAGGCCTTTGGATATAAAGGTTTAGTCTGGCATTATTCAGACCTTGAGGTCTTTGGATATAAAAGTTTCATCTGGCAGATATGAAGGTTTAATCTGGCATTATTCAGACCTTGAGGCCTTTGGATATAAAGGTTTAGTCTGGCATTATTCAGACCTTAAGGCCTTTGAAACATAAAGGTTTAATCTGGCATCATTCAGACCTTGAGGCCTTTGGATATAAAGGTTTAGTCTGGCAGATATGAAGGTTTAATCTGGCATTATCCCAGCTTAATGCCTTTTGATGAGGAGGATCTAATCGGGCCCTATTATGACCTCATCGCATTCTGATTATAAAGGTTTAATCCGGCATTATTCAAACATTACAGCCTTTGGATATAAAGGTTAAATCAGGCGTTACACTATTTACAGCATTATTCTAATGTCGGGACACGTAGCTGACGCCTGACGTTATTCAGACTTGAAACCCTTTCTGTAAGCTTGCTTGCTCTGGCGCTTTGGACACTGTAGGGCCAGTGTGTAGCGAGGTGCAATGTGGCGTTCTTCAGCGAACAAAGCGCTGTAAGTAAGAGCTCTCGGGCTGTAGTTTTAATTTGCCCCCATTCACTGACGCTGACGTGCTGCTTAACGACCGGCATCCCCGGGGGGTCCACGAGTGGGCATCGATCAGCCTGAAGACCCGGCAGAGGGCGCTTCAACACCCCGCCTCGTGCGCTCTTGCCCCCCTCTTCCGCCAGGCGGCGCCTCTTCCCTCACTCACCTAGCGAATGACGGAGTGTACCCACCCCACCCCCACACTGACCTAGCGTATGACGGAATGTACCCACCCCTCACTGACCTAACGAATGACGGAGTGTACCCACCCCACCCTGACCTAGCGTATGACGGAGTGTACCCCACCCCACCTCTGACCTAGCGTGTGACGGAGTGTACCCCACCCCACCCTGACCTAGCGTGTGACGGAGTGTACCCCACCCCACCCCACCCTGACCTAGCGTGTGACGGAGTGTACCCACCCCACCCCACACTGACCTAGCGTGTGACGGAGTGTACCCACCCCACCCCACACTGACCTAGCGTGTGACGGAGTGTACCCACCCCACCCCACACTGACCTAGCGTATGACGGAGTGTACCCCACCCCACCCCACACTGACGGAGTGTGGCCATATCGCACGCTGTCCAATGGCTGTTAACGGAGTACGTATACGCTACGCCACGCTGACATGACAGACGATGACACACTTTGATCTAGCGGATGACGGAGTGTGCCCTCCCCACACTGATCTAGCGGATGACGGAGTGTACCCTCCCCACATTGATCTAGCGGATGACGGAGTGTGCCCTCCCCACACTGATCTAGCGGATGACGGGGTGTGCCCTCCCCACAATGATCTAGCGGATGACGGAGTGTGCCCTCCCCACATTGATCTAGCGGATGACGGAGTGTGCCCTCCCTACATTGATCTAGTGGATGACGGAGTGTGCCCTCCCCACATTGATCTAGCGGAAAACGGAATGCTTACGGAATAGGCCCACACTGACATGTGGCTGCAAACGGAATGGTGACTACCCCATACTGACCTGTGGCTGCTAACGCTTCGTAGGTGGCTCAAACGGTTGGCCGACTGATGACTGAAGGACAGGGAAAAGTAGACTGTGCAAGGTGGTACAGGTGTGGGGTGAGAAGGTAGACAGTGCAGGGTGGTACAGGTGTGGGGTGAGAAAGTAGACAGTGCAAGGTGGTACAGGTGTGGGGTGAGAAAGTAGACGGTGCAGGATGGTACAGGTGTGAAGTAAGAAAGTAGACAGTGCAGGGTGGTACAGGTGTGGGGTGAGAAAGTAGACGGTGCAGGATGGTACAGCTGTGGGGTGAGAATGTAGACAGTGCAGGGTGGTACAGGTGTGGGGTGAGAAAGTAGACAGTGCAGGGTGGTACAGCTGTGGGTGAGAAAGTAGACGGTACAGCGTGGTACAGGTGTAGGGTGAGAAAGCAGACGGTGCAGGGAACACGTTTTTACGGTTCCGTCTCACGACGGCCCTGTGCTGACGATCGCCTAATCTCGGAAGTGGAATCCATGATGGACACAATTATGGCTAGCGCATGCGCTGAGAGAGAGGAGAGACAGGGAGACAGGGAGGGCAGGGAGAGAGGGGGCAGAAGGACTGAGGGAGACAGACAGGGAGACAAGGAGGGCAGGGAGAGAAATGGCAAAAGGATTGAGGGAGACAGACAGGGAGACAAGGAGGGCAGGGAGAGAGGGGGCAGAAGGATTGAGGGAGACAGACAGGGAGACAAGGAGGGCAGGGAGAGATGCGGCAGAAGGATTGAGGGAGACAAGGAGAGAAAGGGGAAAGAACCCCAGAGGGGGAGAGGGGGAGGGGGACAAGGGGAGAGATGGGTGGGAGAGGGACAGAGCGGGGAGGGGAGGGAGGGAGGGGGCGAAAGTGGTGGCAAAGGGAGAAAGGCAGGCAGGAGGGGGAGAGAAGGGGGAGAGAGGGAGATGGAACGGGAGAGATGGTGAGAGAGATAGAGAGAGTGATTGCAGCGAGAGAGAGAGAGTCTGAGTCTGAGTCTGAATGGTTTATTGAAAAAGGCAATGGGCCCATGTTAATTGTGGTGATGAACACAGTCGATCAAGCAACTCTAGATTAACGTAAAGCCTTGTGTAGGAAAGTCGGAGTTGGAGATACTTGTTTTCAGAAGCGAACACCATTGGCAGTTTAAAAAGTGATGGACATGTGACATAATTATGCGCGTGGTATATATTTATCTCTTAGGTCATTGTACATAGGACATGATAATATGAAGTGAATTTCGGTTCAATCTCGTTGTTGCAAAGTGGACATGCCAGCTCCGCCCCAGTATTCCCAGCAAAGCAAAGCCTGTGGCATCTCAGTTGTGGAACATCTAATCTTATTCTTAGCAATTTCTTGCTTTTATGTGTTTTAAATCGCACAAAAATGGTGACATAGTCAAGCTTGATTTCAATGCGTTGTACTCAAGGTATATTTCATTAGCAGCTATGGATCGACAACTCTTTTTTGTATTCGGTAATAAGTCTATTTTTAAATTCTCAAAGGAATTTTTCTAATTTCCAACACCCTGGTTTTCCCATACATGGTTAAAACCATATTTATGTAACAAAAAGCATACTGATGAGGCCCACGTTTTTCGATTTTGCTTGTGTAAGTAAAGTAGCATTCTGTAGGACTTGCATGGGAAACGATGGTCAGGCATCTTGCGTATGCATAACCAGTACTTTTCGGATTTTACAAAAATGTTGGAGTTCGGCTGGTAACATTCAAAAATCTCTTTAATGCAGAAAGGTGTATTCTTTCAACAACTTTCAAGTCGGCCTCCAGGCACCAGACTTCAGCCACATAATTCAAAATTGGTTGGATGTGTACATCAGTTTGAAGAAAATCGAAGGAGATTTTTCCCCAAGCGACCAAAGTAGTTTCCGGATGTTACCAACACCTATTTTTACACCAGCTGCTATGTACTTCAGAGCATGGGAGAAACATAACCTGGTAGACATGCAGATAAGGTACTTATACGCATTTACAACAGATATAACAGACTGACTATAAAACCATTTTTTATTACATGCAACGTGACCACCATTTCTAAACACAATATTTAGACTTGTCTAAATTTAACAACCAATTATCCTAGGCGATTTGCCGTTTCATAGAGAATATTCAACTGGTTTTGCAACCCACATACTGAGTCAGACATAAGAAGGTCGTCTGCAAACAGGAGTATAAAAATCTCAGTGAGGTCTGGTATAAGCTGTATACCTTGCCTACCCCGCTGGACAGTTTCTCTGGCTAGCTCGTTTATAAACAGGAAAACAAAACCGGACTACACACTTCGCCCTGCTTCAGGCCGCTCGGACACATGAAAGATTCCGTCAGGTCACCACCTGCCCGCACTTTAGCTTTAACTGCATACTAGTGATTGCACGAAACATTTTACCATTCACACCACTCTTTCTCCAGATTCTCCATACATTTTTTCTTACAACCGAGTCGAACGCCTTTCTGAAGTCAACAAAAGCAAAAAAGAGTGTTCTATGATAAGATAGCTGTTTTTGAATAACTGCAGCTATAGTGAATAAATGATTAATAGTACTGTAGTTTTTGCGAAAAACTGCTTGGCTTTAGTCCACTATCTCATTCTCTTCAATCCATTCGTTCAGTCTGTTGTTAAGAAGGTGGCTATAGAGTTTGCTACAAATATTCAGCAGAAACATGCTCCTGTAAATTTGAAAAGTTCCAATGGGTGGGGAAAAAATCTACATTTATGGAGCAGATAGCATTACCTCATATTCTTAAACTTATCCGGGAATCAACGGATGTAAATGATGTTGATATAAATGACTCATTACTGACGTTTCTAGAAGTTATGTAAAAAGCTGGATCGTGCATGAAAAAGATCATCATCATTGGTAAAGGAAAAGCACATGCGTGGTTTGATGCGGAATGCAGGGTAACTAGGAAAGAATTGCGCCATCATTTAAGGAAATACCATAAAGGCAATACCGATTATGAAAGACTACAGTACAACCAGAAGAGAATACAAAGAACTGTTAAGGATCAAAAAGGCAGTGTACCGTAAAAATGTACTGGACTCATTACACTGAGCGGGTTCAAACTCAGCAGAATTCTGGGGCAAGCTTAAGTCATATAATAAGGGAAAAGCTCGGAAACTACTGCAGTCACAAAAGTCATATACAGGGAAAAGGTCGGAAACTACTGCAATCTCAAGAGAAGAGTGGTTTGATAATTTTTCCAAAGTATGTGACCCAAAATTAACAACCAACAGTGCAAGTGATACATTTTGTGAGGGTGATATTGATGAGGATTGAGAGTCAGCCACTGCAGCAGAAGAGTTGGATGTTCCTGAGGACGTATATTCTGAGTCATTGGAAGGTGATATCACTAAAGCTGAAGTTTATACAACAGTGACAGCTTTAAAGAATGGAAAATCAGCTGGACCAGATGGAATTATCGGTGAATTTTTCAAACATTCTGCACACTTTTGTTGGGCCATTTTTAGTCAAATTATTTAAGAGATGGGGAGAGAGAGAGAGACAGACAGAGACAGAGAGAACTCGAACTCGAAAACTTTATTTTACAAGGATTGTGTCTTAGGTTCAGTCAAAAACACGTCTAACAACTAGTCCTTGCTAAGCTACTTATGAAGAGATATCAAATTAGAGGCATTATTTATATACATATAGGTATGAATGAGTGAGTGAAACGTTATACGTGAGAATTTCCACACAAAACATAGCGTGCTCACAGCGCCAGATGAACACATGCCATACATCATTCACTTACATACTATGAGCATACGATGAGCATATTATGAGCAAATGAAGCAGCAGTACATCTGATCAGTTCATAAGACTAGTACCGGAAAAGAAAACAGAAGTAGTCAATGCTTATTTTATAAAGAACAGTAAGGGAGAAGGAGAGGGAAGAATAGAAAAATAAATTAAAAAACAGAAAGAAAAAGAGAGAGAGAGAGAGAGAGAGAGAGAGAGAGAGAGAGAGAGAGAGAGAGAGAGAGACAGGGACAGAGAGACAAAGACAGAGACAGACAGACAGAGAGAGACAGACAGAAACAGAGACACAGAGAGACACACAGAGAGAAGACAGAGAGAGAGAAAGCGGAGAGAGGCTTTATCGGCTGGTCGGGGGTTTGAGGAGGGAGGCGTGGGCTTGGTGTGAATCAGGGCAATCAATTGACGTTTCCAAGGGCCGATCCACCTAAAACTAATGGCGCCATTGGAATAGAAATGTTTCGGCAGCAGATTGGACCAGTCGACTAGGGGCCATAGAGTCAACAACGTTTGTCTGAAGACAGTAAAAAAAAGAGATTTTCTTCACAGTGGAGAGGGGGGGGGGGGGAGGGAGGGACGGAGGAGTAGGGGGGGGTGGGGGGGAAGTCGGAAGTGGTGGGCTATCACGACAGTAGTGACGTTTCCAGGACAGCTGTGCAACTGTTAGGAAAATGACCACGTTTCAATACAGTGGTGATATGTTACAATAGTGGTGATCTACAGATGGGTGTGGGATGTCAGGACAGTGGTGATATGTTACAATAGTGGTGATCTACAGATGGGTGTGGGATGTTAGGACAGAGGTGAAGACGTGAAAGGGGTGGTAATAATATACATAGATTCAGTACCCCCAAAAAGAGGGAGGGGTCTTATCGGAATATTTTAGTTCTATGACCCCAAACAGGGGATGGGTCTGACTACAAAACTTTGGTTCACTGACTCAAGCATAGAAGAAGAAGAAAACTCTCGACCCCCCTGCCTCTTTTCTCCTTCCCGGCCCCCTCACCGCCCACCCCTAACCACCCATTCCGGACTCCTCACCCCACCCCCATCCCGGGCCCCTCACCCCACTCCCATCCCGGACTCCTCACCCCACCCCCATCCCGGGCCCCTCACCCCACTCCCATCCCGGGCCCCTCACCCCACCCCCATCCCGGGCCCCTCACCCCACCCCCATCCCGGGCCCCTCACCCCGATCGATCCTGCCTATAATCTGGAGCCAAAGATTCTTCTTATGCCAGTGAATCTGTGCAGGAGTGTAGCGTTACTGTGGTGTCTTCGCCATAGCCAGAGTTCAGACAAAGGTTTCGTTATGTCTACAATGTAGCCTTTAATACAGTTTCGTCACTACTGCTAGGTATGCTATTGGCTCAAACCAATATTATTTTTCATATTCCCATACAAGCACTAACGACCGCTGTCCTACAGATCCGTAATTATAGCATTGTTCAGTCTCCATTTCGAGTTTACCTAAAGGGTTTTCTGTGACACTATTTCCAGGGGCCAGTGGCACAGGCTACATGCTGGGGTCGACAAGAAAAAAAGGAGACCTGTGAATGACTGACTGAGGGAAGGTAAGATGGGTGTATGGAAGGACGAATAGGTTGGGTGGATGGAAGGAAAGATGGGTGGATTGAAAGATGAACGGGTGGGTGGATGGAAAGAAGGATGGGTGGATGGATGGAAGGATGGGTGGACGGCAGGAAGGATGGGTGCATGGATGGAAGGAAGGATGGGTGGATGGAAGAAAGGATGGGTGGATGGGGAAAAAAGGCTGGATGTGTCGAAGGAAGGTTGGGTGGATGGAGAGAAGGATAGGTGGATGGGAAAAAAAGGATGCGTTTGCGGAAGGAGGGATGGATCGGGCGGATGGAAGGGGGTAGGAAGATGGGGCGGATGGAAGGGGTAGGAAGATGGGGCGGATGGAAGGGGGTAGGAAGATGGGGCGGATGGAAGGGGATAGGAAGATGGGGCGGGTGGAAGGGGTAGGAAGATGGGGCGGGTGGAAGGGGGTAGGAAGATGGGGCGGATGGAAGGAATGTTTGAGTGGATGGGTATATGAATAAATGATGGCAGAAAGATAAAGAGCATTGGAATTGGCCAACATGTTGCAGTTTTATATCATGCCACCTGATTACAGACACGACATATTGCAGCTCCGAGGCAGGCAGCAGGGTGAGTGTTGATAAGACAGGCCAAGAGCGTGGAGGACTGAACCCAGCTCACTCTCTCTTGTCCATGACTTTATTAAGGACCGTGCAGGGGGAGAAAAAAGGCGAGAGGAAATGCAATCATATTGACTTTGGCTTCAGGCGCCACCTCCTGTGAGCTTTTTGGGCGGCCATTTTCCCCTCGGTTGCCGAGAGACGTGGGCACGTGATAATGACGAGTTCAACAAAGGACCGCCGTTGGACTTCCGCCTGGCTGGCCTTGCTGAGCGGGAAGGCAGCGCGTCACGACGGAACCCGAATGAAGACACCGTCTTCTCAGCCATCAACACGGCGAGATTTATCCGGGCAAGTTACTCCACTTAATGAGCAAAAAGATGCACGTGCAGAATATAAAAACGGACATGAAGAAACAAAAGTTGGAGCGAGATACAGGGGGAAGGGGGGAAGGGTGTAAGGCAGGGGAGAAGGGGGGGGGGAGAAGGGGGGGAGGGGAGGAGTGGGGGTGGAGAAGGGGGGAGGGGAGGAGTGGGGTGAAGTGGGGCGGGGCAGACGGAGAGGGAAGAGAGGGGGAGGGGCGGCGGAGGGGGCGGGTCAGGAAAGGAAGTGAAGGGTGCAGAATGAATGGAGGGGCCATGGTGAAATTATGTGGAAACGGAAAAATGACCTGAAAGCAGAGTGTGTGCTTGAGGGAGGCCGGTCTGGCAGCGGAGCCAGGGGCTGTTCGCGCATGCCCAGAGAATGCTGCCGGGGCTCGTGTCGTAACTCACTCACCAGTAAACAACCACACTCTCAACAGACAACAACAGACAAAACGGAGACAGAGAGGAAAATGAAAAACATTAAAAGAAAGGCATAAACGAACAAACAAAGACGATTTATGAACTCAGCGAGACCCAGCCACAGTTCTTAGACGGAGAGAAAACACCGAAAGACTGCTACATCATCCGTACACCGTAGAGGGCCCCTTTTCACATTCACACCCCATCCGCACGCCTCGCCCCCACCCTCTACCCAGCACACACACACACACACACACACACACACACACACACACACACACACACACACACACACACACACACACACACCCGTCTCTGCTGACCTCCACCTCCACCCTCTACCCCACCACCTCCACACAACACACACCACTGGCTTTCACCTCCACCCTCTACCCCCCCTCCCACACACACACCACTGGCTTTCATTTCTACCCCCTAACCTCCCCCCCCCACACACACACACACACCACTGGCTTTCACCTCCACCCTCTACCCCCCTCCCACACACACACCACTGGCTTTCACTTCTACCCCCTAACCTCCCCCCCCCCCACACACACACACCACTGGCTTTCACCTCACCCTCTACCCCCCTCCCCACACACACACCACTGGCTTTCACCGCACCCTCTACCCCCCCCCCCCCACACACACACACACACACCACTGGCTTTCACCTCCACCCTCTACCCCCCCCCCCCCCACACACACACACACCACTGGCTTTCACTTCTACCCTCTAACCTCCCCCCCCCACACACACACACACCACTGGCTTTCACCTCCACCCTCTACCTTCCCCCCCCACACACACACACCACACTATGTGGGACACACACACACACACACACACACACACACACACACACACACACACACACACACACACACACACACACAATTGGCTTTCACCTCCACCCTGCACTCCAGAACATCCATTCATCCTACATCAGCACACACACCCTGTCCGCTGACCTCCACCCCTCTACCCAGCACACCCACCCACCCTCTCCGCTGACCTCCACCCCTCTACGCGGCAACCCACCCATCCTCTGAGCAGCAACCCACCCACCCTCTACGCAGCACACAGCACCCACCCTCTACGCAGCAACACACCCACCCTCTACGCAGCACACCCACCCACCCTCGGCCCGCACGCAGCCAGCTCGCACCCTCTGGTTGTCCGCCTTCCCGCAGCGCGGCCCCGTTAACGGGGAGCAAAGGTATCGAGTGCAACACGGAAAGCGAGTTAAAAGTGAAGAGATCAAAGCAGCCGCCATGATGACAGAGAAGGTAATCACAGGCACAAAAACGCTCCGGCGTAGGAAGGCAAATTACAGGTATCTCTAATCCATCTTTTAGTTACCTGTCGTTGCCCGCCCCGAGGTCAGGGCACTGCCACAGAGCCGACCGCTGAAGGGGAACATTTTGTTATCTGTTTGGATAATTGGTTTTGCATTATGTGTTGAGTTGTTGCTGCTCCTCTCTGTGCCAGCATCTCTCTCTCTCTCTCTCTCTCTCTCTCTCTCTCTCTCTCTCTCTCTCTCTCTCTCTCTCTCTCTCTCTCTCTCTCTCTCTCTCTCTCTCTATCTATCTATATATAATATGTCTGTCTATATCCTTGGTAAATAAACAAAATCTCTCTCTCATCTGTATAATAAATAAAATATATGTATCTATCTATCTACCTATCTATCTGCCTGTCTACCTGTCTATCGATATTTCTGCAAATTTCCTTGGGAAATAAATAAAACTCTCTGTTTGTCTGTCTGTCTGTCTGTCTGTCTGTCTGTGTCTGTCTGTCTGTCTGTCTGTCTGTCTGTCTGTCTGTCTGTCTGTCTGTCTCTCTCTCTCTCTCTCTCTCTCTCTCTCTCTCTCTCTCTCTCTCTCTCCTCTCTCTCTCTCTCTCTCTCTTCTCTCTCTCTCCGGGTTACTACAAAATGGAAACAGGCAAACGGGAACCAAAACGATTGCTGATTAGGCGGAACCTGAACAAAAGACATTGATTTCAGTGAAAGCAGATTGCACGTGCATCGTCCGACAGATAAACAATGTGTCCGTTTCCTGTCCGCTGTTCATAATCAGGGATTTGACAGCGCCGGGATGCTGTAGAGGGCACCGTCTTCTCTCCGTTAAATTGTGTATAGAGAAGTACCTCTTCTCTCCGTCAAAATGGTGTGTAGAGAAGTACATCTTCTCTCCGTTAAATGGTGTGTAGAGAAGTACATCTTCTCTCCGTTAAATTGTGTATAGAGAAGTACCTCTTCTCTCCGTTAAATGGTGTGTAGAGAAGTACATCTTCTCTCCGTTAAATTGTGTATAGAGAAGTACCTCTTCTCTCCGTTAATTGTGTATAGTGAAGTACGTCGTCTCTCCGTTAAATGGTGTCTAGAGAGGTACGTCTTCTCACCGTTAAATGGTGTATAGAGAAGTACGTCTTCTCACCGTTATATGGTGTATAGAGAAGTACGTCTTCTCACCGTTAAATGGTGTATAGAGAAGTACGTCTTCTCACCGTTAAATGGTGTATAGAGAAGTACGTCTTTCGCCGTTAAATGGTGTCTAGAGAAGTACGTCTTCTCTCCGTTAAATGGTGTATAGAGAAGTACGTCTTCTCACCGTTAAATGGTGTCTAGAGAGGTACGTCTTCTCACCGTTAAATGGTGTATAGTAAAGAAGTGCGTCTTCTCTGCTTTAATTGGCTATAATGAAGAACGTCTTCTTTACGTGAACTTGGGTATAGTGAAGAACGTCTTCCCTACGTGAACTTGGGTATAGTGAATAACGTCTTCTTTACGTGAACTTGGGTATAGTGAAGAACGTCTTTCTCCGTGAGCAGGGGTATGGCCAAGGTTTCCCTACATTAACAAGGGTAC
>OY757548.1:22961304-22976304 GCA_963584105.1 Alviniconcha strummeri
GGCTATAGTCAAAAACGTCTTATTTTGCGTGAACTGGCCATGGCGAAGACGTCTTATTTTGCGTGAACTGGCTATGGTTAGTACGTCTTATTTTTGCGTGAACTGGCCATGGTGAGGACGTCTTATTTTGCGTGAACTGGCCATGGTGAGGACGTCTTATTTTGCGTGAACTGGCTATGGTGAGGACGTCTTATTTTGCGTGAACTGGCCATGGTGAAGAGACAAAGTATAGCCGTGACGTCACTCCGCTGTCAATGTTGCAACTGAACATGGAATTTCACTAGGTCGTCTTGCCGCTCTGTGTGTGGCAGTCATGGAGAGCGGTTGGGGGGGGGGGGGGAGGGAGGGGTCATGATACGGATTAATTTCGATAACATCACAAACTTTTCCTCACAGTAATCGGATTAAAATGCCTGGACTCCGGAGATTACTTAAAAATGAGATGTTTAAATCCACACAACAAACAGGCCAGCGTGAGGCCATCCATCGTCTCTGTACGGATTCTCATACGCACGTGCATGCATAAGCAAGCAAGCAAGCAAACGCGCACACACACTCACACACACACACACACACACACACACACACACACACACACACACACACAAACACACACACTCACACACACACACACACACACACACACACACGTACACACACGCACACACGCACACACTCACACACAGAGTGCGCGCACACACATACACACACACACACACACACACACACACACACACACACACACACACACACACACACACGTACACACACGCACACACTCACACACAGAGTGCGCACACACATACACACACACACACACACACACAGTGCGCGCACACACACATTACACACACACACACACACACACACACACACACACACACACACACACACACACACACACACACACACACACACACACACATACACACACACACACACCACTGGAAGCAGCTTTTGTTTGTAAAGCTCGGTCTCGTCCATAGACTGTACCAACAAACATTCTTATCTCCGGCAATATCACTCTAATTATTGTTATCATAACCGGCTATTCTTACACTGTTGTGTTGCTGACTGACCGTGCAGTCCCACGGCCCTGTCACGGCACGGTTTTCATCACGGTGAGTCTGTTTGACCACATCACCACGCAAGCTACAAGTTCAGCTAAATGAGCTTATTACGTTAAGTCTCGAACTATCACAACCTTATGGAAAACAGGGAGGGGTGTGTGTGTGGGGGGGGGGGGGGGGGGGTAGTTCAAAGCTGGAAGTGAAGAGGACAGGTCGGCCATCAAAAGGCCGGAAGTGACATGGAGAAGGAATCCCGTGGAAACGAGATCCACGCTGCGCAATGAAAAATTAGACCTTATGAGACTCTGGTCTTGGAAACTCGTATGCTCTTGTGGTCTCGGTTCACTCAATTACAAGATGGCGCCGGTCTGCTGTTTGCCTTGGAGAGGACGGGCGGCGGGAGAGTGGGCCGGCAGGCAGTTATTGGACAAAGGAAACAGATCAGATTAACACCAAATTAAATTCCCACGCGTGCGCAGGGCCTGCAGTGAGAACAGCCGAGCGTGAGCGCGCTGTGTGCTCTGTAAACGATGCCCGCAGAGGCAGCGAGCAAATGTTGTTTCGCTTCATTACGGCTTTCAGTCGTGTAGACGACAGGTTGGCTTTAAATAAGAAAGGTTGAGCGAGCACTGGCGAATTGAATTTGACTTTAGCTGAAGATTGACTTGAGCACTTCGTCTAACTTTAGACGGCGGAGGAAGATATTAGGTGTGGCGTCGTTACTGTCACTAAGCGGTGAAATATGTGCTGTAATATTGGTGTCGGTGACTCTGCATGGTGGCTAGTCACGTAGAAGTTGTGATCGATTCAGACGGAAGGCCGGTATCAAAGTGCTTCATCGCCGGTGTCAGTGAAATAGGTCTGCTATCGCCGCTGGTGTCAAACTGATGTGTGTGACATAGTGTGTCGCTGGTGTGACAGTAATGTGTCGCTGGTGTGACGGTGGTGTGTTGCTGGTGTGACATTGTGTGTCGCTGGTGTGACAGTGGTGTGTCGCTGGGGGGGCAGTAGTGTGTCACTAGTGTACACGTGTTCATCACTGGTGTGTCAGCAGTGTGTCACTAGTGTACACGCGTTCATCACTGGTGTGACAGTGGTGTGTCACTAGTGTACACGTGTTCATCACTGGTGTGACTGTGGTCACTAGCGTACACGTGTTTATCACTGGCGTGACAGTGGTGTGTCACTAGTATTCACGTGTTTATCACTGGTGTGACAGCGGTGTGTCCCTAGTGTACACGTGTTCACTGGTGTGACAGTGGTGTGTCACAGGTGTGAAACCAAGTAAGTGACAAAACTGAAACATTCTGTCCACCGCTATCACAGTCACACTGACACATGCCCTGGACGCACGCTCTCTCTCTCTCTCTCTCTCTCTCTCTCTCTCTCTCTCTCTCTCTCTCTCTCTCTCTCTCTCTCTCTCTCTCTCTCTCTCTCTCTCTCTCTCTGTATGCATGCAGATGCACACATGCAGAGCCTGTATCAATGATAACTGCAGTCACACAACTCATCATCTAAACACACCATATCCGCCTGGCTAGTACTTAAGACAAATTGGTCAAGCTCAGCAATCAGCTGGAAGTGGCCGATCAGAGTAAAAGTAAATGTCTCAGTCGCTGCACGACTGAAATGCTTAATATTAAAGAACAGTTATCCTCCTTATATCATCGTGAACTTAGTGATAAGAACAAGGGACAGTGACCCAGTCTTGAGAAGGTGGTGAAGCTGGTCACGTAAGACAAGAAGAGACTACACGACTACCTGTCTGCCGGCTGGCTGACACTCGCCACACCGGAGGGGACTCCATGGTCCACAGCTGTCCGCTGACTGACATGAAAGGCACAAGTCTGAAGAATCGATGAGGACTGGAATCACTCGGTCGTCCAATGACCATGAATTAATAATACCTTTGGGTGCCTTCACCGAATCACTGCAGACCAAAACAGTGCTTGTGTGTCTCACCAATAAACACACGTACACAGCCCTCGTGTGTCTCACCAAGAACACACCCACACGTACACAGCCCTCATGTGTCTCACCAAGAACACACCCACACGTACACAGCCCTCGTGTGTCTCACCAATAAACACCCACACGTACACAGCCCTCGTGTGTCTCACCAATAAACACCCACACGTACACAGCCCTCGTGTGTCTCACCAATAAACACCCACACGTACACAGCCCTCGTGTGTCTCACCAATAAACACCCACACGTACACAGCCCTCGTGTGTCTCACCAAGAACACACTCACACGTACACAGCCCTCGTGTGTCTCACCAATAAACACCCACACGTACACAGCGCTTGTGTGTCACACCAAGAACACACCCACACGTACACAGCCCTCGTGTGTCTCACCAATAAACACCCACACGTACACAGCGCTAGAGTGTCTCACCAAGAACACACCCACACGTACACAGCCCTCGTGTGTCTCAACAATAAACACCCACACGTACACAGCGCTTGTGTGTCTCACCAAGAACACACCCACACGTACACAGCCCTCGTGTGTCTCACCAATAAACACTCACACGTACACAGCGCTTGTGTGTCTCACCAATAAACACCCACACGTACACAGCCCTCGTGTCTCACCAATAAACACTCACACGTACACAGCCCTCGTGTGTCTCACCAATAAACACCCACACGTACACAGCGCTCGTATGTCTCACCAACATCACACCCACACGTACACAGCGTTCGTTTGTCTCACCAACATCACACCCACACGTACACAGCCCGCGTGTCACAGTGTACTACCAACAAACACCCACACGTACACAGCCCTCGTGTCACAGTGTCCTACCAGCAACACACCCACACGTACACAGCACTCGTGTGCCTCACTAACAACACCCAGACGTACACTGACAACAGCCAGATGTATAACTATAGCTGAGTATTGCTAACGTGTGTTTCCTACAGTGCTGAAATTGACAACAGACTCAACAGCGGTTCGTGCATCTCACGAACAACACAAAGACGTACAGAGTGTGTATATTTATCTGCATGTTGTGTACACCACTGTCACACCAGCAACACACCACTGCCACACCAGCAACACACCATTTTCACACCAGCGATATACCATTGTCACATCAGCGACACACCATTGTCACATAAGGGACACACAACTGTCACATCAGCGACACACCACTGCCACACCAGCAACACACCATTGTTATATCAGCGACATACCACTGTCACACCAGCTACACACCACTGTCACACCATCGACACACTACTGTCACACCAGCGACAAACCACTGTCACACCAGCGACACACCATTGTCACACCATCGACACACCACTTTCACACCAGCGATACAAGACCTATTTTACATCGGCGATAAACCACTTTCATACCGGTAATTACGTTAAAATAACGCTTTGAAACATTATGGCCCGTGCCAGACTCAAAGGCAAGGATTGTGCACGCCGTTTGCTTGTTGCCACTTTTCAAGGCTGTTTTTACCGTCTTAAGAAGGCCCTCTCAGAAAATGCTTTTAATTTAATTTTATTCTCTTTATTTTTTTAATTGAGCCTGTACAGACCTCATCACATTTACCCGCATGCCAGGTGAGTTACCGTAGGGGACTCAGGTCTTTCTTGCTGTACTTGTGTGACGTATTTCCAGAGATAATTAACTCCCTTGCGTGTTGGTTTTTTTTTTCTTTTTTTTTTTTTTCTTCTTTTTTTTAGATACAAAAGTCAAGGTCATTTTACTGAGGAGGAAGGAAGAACAGGACGTGCTTACGGCTTTTTGTAATGTGTCGTATTTCATGCTCTTGTTTTTATTAATATTATTTTTCCCCTTTTTTATACCTATTTCAGGCCATTCCTTTCTTCCAGACTAGTTTACACGTATTTTTGACGCCGTCCACCCCCCCCCACCCCCCCCCGCCCACCCCCATTGTTGGCAGTTGTGAGCCTGGGGGCTGTGCGAGTAACGTCATATTAACCGTCCTCCAAACCTCTAAGTGGCTTCATCCCCGCCGTCCCCATACCGACTTGACAAGCGGCTCGCTGCTTGCCCGAGATGGCCTGCGGGTTTGGGCTGTGCTCACAAAGAGTCTCCCGTTCCCGCTTGGGCTAGGGCCCAGATGATTGAAAATAAATTCGATCAGACAACGTGTTGACGGTGGAAAGCCGCTGGGTATAGCAATGTTTCAAGACTAGGACTAGAGTGTGAGTTGAGTAAATGAAATAGAGAGAGAGAGAGAGAGAGAGAGAGAGAGAGAGAGAGAGTGTGTGTGTGTGTGTGTGTGTGTGTGTGTGTGTGTGTGTGTGTGTGTGTGTGTGTGTGTGTGTGTGTGTGTGTGTGTGTGTGTGTGTGTGTGCACGTGAGGGTGGGTGTCTGTTCGGGGAGTTGGGGGGGGGGGGGGGATGCACAGAACATAAAGACGGCACGCCACTCACACACCACCAAACGTAATGTGCAGGTGCGTACTTCCCCAACCGGGGGGAAGCAGCTAACACAGGTTATTCCGAAAGCGCTGACTGCTCTGTGCGCTGCGGCCTGCATGGCCATCATCACAGCCGAGACAGAGGCAGCCACGCGCCCTGGGTTCTGTGCAGGAGGAAGGTGTCATGGGTTCTGTGCAGGAGGGACGTGTCATGGGTTCTGTGCAGGAGGAAGGTGTCATGGGTTCTGTGCAGGAGGAAGGTGTCATGGGTTCTGTGCAGGAGGGAGGTGTCATGGGTTCTGTGCAGGAGGGACGTGTCATGGGTTCTGTGCAGGAGGAAGGTGTCATGGGTTCTGTGCAGGAGGGACGTGTCATGGGTTCTGTGCAGGAGGGACGTGTCATGGGTTCTGTGCAGGAGGAAGGTGTCATGGGTTCTGTGCAGGAGGGAGGTGTCATGGGTTCTGTGCAGGAGGGACGTGTCATGGATTCTGTGCAGGAGGAAGGTGTCATGGGTTCTGTGCAGGAGGGAGGTGTCATGGGTTCTGTGCAGGAGGGACGTGTCATGGGTTCTGTGCAGGAGGAAGGTGTCATGGGTTCTGTGCAGGAGGGAGGTGTCATGGGTTCTGTGCAGGAGGGAGGTGTCATGGGTTCTGTGCAGGAGGGACGTGTCATGGGTTCTGTGCAGGAGGAAGGTGTCATGGGTTCTGTGCAGGAGGGAGGTGTCATGGGTTCTGTGCAGGAGGGAGGTGTCATGGGTTCTGTGCAGGAGGAAGGTGTCATGGGTTCTGTGCAGGAGGGAGGTGTCATGGGTTCTGTGCAGGAGGGAGGTGTCACGGGTTCTGTGCAGGAGGAAGGTGTCATGGGTTCTGTGCAGGAGGAAGGTGTCATGGGTTCTGTGCAGGAGGGAGGTGTCATGGGTTCTGTGCAGGAGGGAGGTGTCATGGGTTCTGTGCAGGAGGAAGGTGTCATGGGTTCTGTGCAGGAGGGACGTGTCATGGGTTCTGTGCAGGAGGGACGTGTCATGGATTCTGTGCAGGAGGAAGGTGTCATGGGTTCTGTGCAGGAGGGAGGTGTCATGGGTTCTGTGCAGGAGGAAGGTGTCATGAGTTCTGTGCAGGAGGGAGGTGTCATGGGTTCTGTGCAGGAGGAAGGTGTCATGGGTTCTGTGCAGGAGGGAGGTGTCATGGGTTCTGTGCAGGAGGAAGGTGTCATGGGTTCTGTGCAGGAGGGAGGTGTCATGGGTTCTGTGCAGGAGGGAGGTGTCATGGGTTCTGTGCAGGAGGGAGGTGTCATGGGTTCTGTGCAGGAGGAAGGTGTCACTGTTGCTGTGCTTGAGGAAAATGTTACCGTGCAGGACAAAAGAGAGGAAAGCGTCATGTTACTGTGCAGGAGGAAAGCGTCATGTCACTGTACATTGGGACAGTCTCAACTTGAGCATGGAAAATCTGGACAGTTGGTGTGCATGAGAAAAGTCGCTGTCTCTGTGAAGAGAAAAACGTGGATTCTTCGTGGATAGCTCATTGGTACAGCGCCGCCGACTCGTGATCGAAAGGTCGCGGGTTCGAGTCCCGGCAGGAGCGGTGGGAGAATTGTCTTCTCCAGGGTCAACTTTCTGCGCTGACTCTTATTTCGGTATCCCTTCCACTCCTGTGTTTCCGCAGTAGCACATAAAAGATGTCGGTCATTCTGCCAAAAGCTCAAGCGGCAGGCTACAGATAAACACACGCGCACCCTATATACGGTTTTGCTTGAAGTGACACACCGTGGTGCATGGGTGTATGGTATACACAGGGCGGGCGCCGAGACGGCAGCAGTTTCACGTAACACCAGCTATGTAACAACTACACAGCGCTGTAACCATTTCGGTGGATACTTTACGCGCGCTGTGTAAAGCTACAGTCACTCGTTCAGAATGACATGCGACAAGACCATGTACGTACAGCCAGGCTGCTCGACAGTAGAGATTAGCGCTATGTAAAAGTGAGGCTACTCGACAGTAGAGATTAGCGCTATGTAAAAGTGAGGCTACTCGACAGTAGAGATTAGCGCTATGTAAAAGTGAGGCTGCTCGTCAGTAGAGATTAGCGCTATGTAAAAGTAAGGCTGCTCGACAGTAGAGATTAGCGCTATGTAAAAGTGAGGCTGCTCGACAGTAGAGATTAGCGCTATGTAAAAGTGAGGCTGCTCGACAGTAGAGAATAGCGCTATGTAAAAGCGAGGCTGCTCGACAGTAGAGATCAGCGCTATGTAAAAGCGAGGCTGCTCGACAGTAGAGAATAGCGCTATGTAAAAGCGATCAACAAATCTGTCACGCGTTTTGTTCTTGTTTGAGTTTTTGTCGTTGCTGCTGTTGTTTGACAAAGGGAAATGTCACAGTTAGCGGGGTAGGAGTAACGTCTCGGTTTCCTGGCGGGGGGCGGGGGTCGGGGCTGGGGAGGGGGGTCGCCGGTCGGAGATGCCGCAGCTGTCGCCCCAGGTGCCTCTCCTTCATCTGCAGCTAGGGAGGCGGGTCAAGTGGTGAGTGCTAAGAGGTTGAAGAGTTCTGTTAATTGTTCCATCAAGCAAACACCTACTGCCATCCCCGCTCGCCTGAGTCCGCTGACTGCAGAAGACAAATAAGAGAAGGGGGCCTTTTGGTTCACAACCTTTTCAGGGAAAAGGCAACCGCAGTCACTCACAAAACTACAGGCAATGACATCGGGGTCAGCAGGAAAAGGAAACGGGAACGGCCATAAGACCTGAACGTCCTGTTAAACGGGAACAGCTATAAGACTTGAACGTCCTGTTAAACGGGAACAGCCATAAGGCCTGAACGTCCTGTCAAACGGGAACGGAGGAGTCAGGCACAGA
The DNA here is from genome assembly GCA_963584105.1 of Alviniconcha strummeri. Taxonomy (NCBI): domain Eukaryota; kingdom Metazoa; phylum Mollusca; class Gastropoda; family Provannidae; genus Alviniconcha; species Alviniconcha strummeri. The sequence goes on from OY757548.1 coordinate 22,969,641, forward strand.
CTTTAACATCTTCTCAAGCGCGCAGTCAGCTCACGACGAATAAACACCGTCAAAAGCTAACACACATTTAAATAAACACCGTCAAAAGCTAACACATATTTAAACGCTGCTCATACCCAAACCCAGCCTATGCCCAAGTCAGCTCTGCCAACTCAGTCAAGACAAATGCTGCAGGAGAAAGCTCACAGCAAGCCACAAAGACCACACTCCGCCATCAGGCACTAAGAAACTACGCAACCTAAGAGGTCGAGCCAACGAGTCATTGGCTACCATATCTGGGTTTTGAACTCAGACAGAATGGGAACATTTCGCAGACTGGCAGGCAGCGAACTGCAGCCAGATGGAGCAATGGAACCGAAAGAGGGCTGACCCAAAAACTTCAAATGACGTTCAGGAAGCAGCCAGTTCAAAGGCTCGCTTTAGAGAGATCAGCTGAAGAGCACGAGAAGGGAAACCTGTCCCTGGTCAGTGCCGTCCAAAGGCCGCAGTCAGTGACGCGGAGAAGCAGCCTGTCACTAAGCGGCTTGCTGTTCAATGCGCAGTTGGTCCCAGAGGTTTGAAAGGTAAGCCAGCTTTCATGTTGCAGGTAAGCCAGCTTTCACACTGCAGGTAAGCCAGCTTTCACACTGCAGGTAAGCCAGCTTTCACACTGCAGGTAAGCCAACTTTCACACTGCAGGTAAGCCAGCTTTCACACTGCAGGTAAGCCAGCTTTCACACTGCAGGTAAGCCAGTTTTCACACTGCAGGTAAGCCAGCTTTCACACTGCAGGTAAGCCAGCTTTCACACTGCAGGTAAGCCAGCTTTCACACATGCAGGTAAGCCAACTTTCACACTGCAGGTAAGCCAACTTTCACACTGCAGGTAAGCCAGCTTTCACACTGGGCGGCAATTTTTCAGTACGCTAGGCTAGGCGTCTTCAACAGTGCAGTAGCCAGTGCCTCGTTGTGCCACCGAGCAAGTGAGTTCTTCTTCTTCTTCTTCTTCTTCTTCTTTTTCTTCTTCTTCTTCTTCCTCCTCCTCCTCCTCCTCCTCCTCCTCCGTTTTATTTAAATTCTTTTGACATAAATGATATATATTAGACTGATCTTACAATATCAGTATTACAACATATGTCACCAAGTTACACCAAAAGAGAACTCAAGAAATGAAACAAGAGCAAGTGAGTAGAGGGTGGCTGATGACTTTGTTGATGACAAGAGTAAGATCGTCTGAGCGAAAGTTTAAAATAGAGGTTGGAAAAGGATCGAGCGAACAGTTTTCAGACTAAGACTGTGAGATCAGTTTGTGTATGAAATCTGCATAGACAGGGGAGAAAGACGTGAGAGGAGTGCCGTGGAAAGATCTACAGGTCTAGAGCGATATGTTGCTAGGCCTTAATCCCGTGTGACGATCCCCATCAATTTTGGTGTCACTAAATGTTTAAACGAGAATGCTCCTCAAAATTAGCGAAGGCTTCTCTGTCCTGTCATCGAAAGCGTGCATCAAACAAAATCAGTCAAGCAAACGGCAGTCAGACAGCAGTCAAATAAACAGCAGTCAAACAAACAGCAGTCAAGCAGCAGTCAAATAAACAGCAGTCAAATAAACAGCAGTCAGACAAACAGCAGTCAAATAAACAGCAGTCAAACAAATCAAACAACAAACAGCAGTCAGACAAACAGCGGTCAAATAAACAGCAGTCAAATAAACAGCAGTCAAACAGCAGTCAAATAAACAGCAGTCAGACAAACAGCAGTCAAATAAACAGCAGTCAAACAGCAGTCAAATAAACAGCAGTCAAACAGCAGTCAAATAAACAGCAGTCAAACAAATCAAACAACAAACAGCAGTCAAATAAACAGCAGTCAAACAAATCAAACAACAAACAGCAGTCAGACTAACAGCAGTCAAACAAACAGCAGTCAGACAAACAGCAGTCAAATAAAGAGTGGTCAGACAAGCAGCAATCAAATAAACAGCATTCAAACAGCAGTCAGACAAACAGCAGACAAACAGTAAACAGCAGTCAGACAAACAGCAGTCAAGCAAACAGCAGTCAGACATACAGTAGTCAAATAAACGGCAGTCAAACAGCAGTCAGACAAACAGCAGTCAAACAAGTCAGACAAACAGCAATCATACAAACAGCAGTCAAACCAACAGCAGTCAAGCAAACAGCAGTCAAATAAACAGCAGTCAGCAGACACAGCAGACAAACAGCAAACAGCAGTCAAACAAACAAAGAGCAGTCAAGCAAATAGCAGTCGGACGAACAGCAGTCAAACAGCAGTCAGATGAACAGCGGTCAAATAAACAGCAATCAAACAAACACGTAACTCCATTCGCCTAACTCCCGACACAGTAAGCGAGAATCGAGCTCTCTGCGAATAGTGGCAGTTTTATCGTGCATGAAACTGGCAAAAGAGTCTGGAATGTCGGCCGCAGGAGCGCCGCTAGGAAACTGTGGTTCGTTGTTCCTTCCCCGTCAGGTCACGTGTTCCTCGCACTGTTGTGGTGAGCACTTTGGACTGCGGGTCCGAAGGTTTTGGGTTTGAATCCCATCAAAGTAATGTGGGATTTTTCAGCCCTGACAGGCTGCTACCCAGAACTGGGAGTGCTGTGGGCCCAGTGGGAAGTCTCGGATCACTGACAGCCCAGTTTCATCCACTTCACGGATGTGTCTGTGATGGTGCTGCTCTAACTACTTCACCAACACCGCAGGTGCTGCAGTTCCCGGACCTGGTTAACACGTGGATAATTATGACAGGAAGCGCGGTCTTCCGCCCTGTCAAGTGGTCTCAAACCGAAACGGACCTCCATAGCTATAGCGTTATTAGTCATCATCCTCAGCTATCACTGCGTTAACATTTTAAAAAGATGTCTCCGCTTTTGCAGCCTTTCATGCCATGCTCTCGTGGTGACCTCAGTCTCGGTGATCCCGTCTCTTTCCTTGCCTGCTTAAGGCAGTTCTGATCAAAGGCTTCAAAGTCAGGGAGTCCACATAAGATTTATGGAGGAGTATAGTGGCAGTCTGCTCTCTGGAGGAGACGCTCACTCAGTCTGACTCCGCAACTTAGCTAACACTGTCATCGGCAGGGTCATAGTAGGTGGTGTCCTGTATATGTTCAGTCAGAACAGGCACTTCTTAACACCACAGATGCAACCAGAAGCAGTGCAGTGTCTCCTTCGGATGGCAGCCGACCAGCGATGTGACGTTTCCTGTGTACCTCAGTGGGCGGGACCGCCGTGTGGAATCGGTCTTGTCTGTGGCCGGAGGGCGGGATGCCGGAACTGACGAGAGGGCGGGAGCAGTGCCTCTGAGGTCGGCACAGAGGACGGGACACCCCCCCACCCCCACCCCCATATCACGTGTTACACCATAAGGCAGCTTAGCAGAAGTACATTTAGACAGTTAATAATGACGTACTCTTTTATGTGCTATTTCTCCAGATTGGAGCACATAGCCCATTACAAAGCAAAGAACCAAAACACAGTCAAAGCAAACTTCTCTGTACGCACGCACAAAGAGAGACAGACAGACAGACAGAGAGACAGACAGACAGAGAGAGAGTCAACAGGATAGTTCAAAGAGATGAGAGATTTCAAAGATGATCTAAAGATGTGAGTAACTTTGAAAGGGAGACTGTTCCAGACAGACGGTGCAGCATAAGAAAGGGTCTCTGACGAAGCGTGTGCGTGCGCACAGAGGGAAAGCAAGAACGTGAAGTGTCAGAGAAAGAGTAGAGCTGGCGGGTTGGTTTGTAAACTTTCAGGAGTTCAGTCAGGTAGCCAGGAGCGGTCAGGTTGAGGCAGTTGTAGCACAGAGAAGCGAGTTTGTATTGTAGTCATAAATCAGTGGGCAGTCAATGGAGAGAAGCAAGACGAGGAGAGATATAGTCAGTTTTGAGAATACTCAGGACAAGGCGAGCAGCGTGTGTTTTTTTTGTTTTGTTTTTTTGTTTTTTTGGGGGGTCTTTTTTTTTCTTTTTTCAGTTTGTTTAAGAGATACTGAGGACAGCCAGACAGGAGATAATTGCAGTAGTCAGGAGATCAGTTGGTTACACATATCAGATCTAAGCACATAAAAGCTTCAAAAGAACGCTGTTTGTTAGGACAAAACACAACCTGCAAATTTTGGGGGTTATTACCTTTCGGGGTAATCCCCTTTATCAATTAGCTACGAAACGACACTAAAACAACAATTAAACGGTGCAAAAAGATCAAAAATGAGATGAAAAGCTAAAGCACATATTTGTTTTTGGTTGAGCAATGTTGTTTTCTTGACCAGAGCTTGGAAGATTTAAACCACTTATCTGGTTTGGGTTGAACTATGTCGTTTTCCTGTCCAGTGATTAGAAGTTGATTGTTTCAAGCACTGTACGCCGTTTTCATGTCCAGTGATTAGAAGTTCATTGCTTCAAGCGCTGTACGCCGTGTTCCTGTCCAGTGATTAGAAGTTGATTGTTTCAAGCACCGTACGCCGTTTTCCTGTCCAGTGATTAGAAGTTGATTGTTTCAAGCGCTGTACGCCGTTTTCCTGTCCAGTGATTAGAAGTTGATTGTTTCAAGCGCTGGGCAGGAAAACAACATAGCTCGCCAAAAACAGATCAGTGGTTCAGCTTTCCGTCTCATTTTTCATCGTTTAACTGTTAAGTGTCGTTTTGTAGCTTGATAAAGGGGATTGCCCCGAAAATTGGCCTGTTGTGTTTTGTCCTAATAAACAGCGTTCCTTTGAGCCTTTTACGTGTTTGGATCTTGTTTCAGAACGCTAGCAGTCTGTTCTTGTTTCACATTTTTGGTTACAGCAATGTTCTTTCTTTGCCGAACGATGGGGAGCCTTTGGGAAGTTGTATCTGTGAATTGTCAGTTTTGTTTGACAGTCGTATCTGTGAATTGTCAGTGTTGTTTGACAGTCGTATCTGTGAACTGTCAGTGTTGTTTGACAGTCGTATCTGTGAAGTGTCAGTGCTGTACGGTTCGCCGCCTGCTCAGCTGGGCGTAGGGCGCTGTTCGGTTGAGGAATCTCCTCGCCGATGCAGGGAGCGGAGGGACGCAGGGCTACACGCCTGTCTGCACATCCAACTGGGGCATGGGTGTGTTGTGCCACATGGGTGTGTTGTGCCACATGGGTGTGTTGTGCCACATGGGTGTGTTGTGCCACATGGGGGTGGCGTGCCACATGGGTGTGTTGTGCCGCATGGGTGTGTTGTGCCACATGGGTGTGTTGTACCACATGGGTGTGTTGTGCCACATGGGTGTGTTGTACCACATGGGTGTGTTGTGCCACATGGGTGTGTTGTACCACATGGATGTCTTGTGCCACAAGGGGTGGCGTGCCACATGGGTGTGTTGTGCCACATGGGTGTGTTGTACCACATGGGTGTGTTGTGCCACATGGGTGTGGTGTACCACATGGATGTCTTGTGCCACAAGGGGTGGCGTGCCACATGGGTGTGTTGTGCCACATGGGTGTGTTGTACCACATGGGTGTGTTGTGCCACATGGGTGTGTTGTGCCACATGGATGTCTTGTGCCACAAGGGGTGGCGTGCCACATGGATGTGTTGTGCCACATGGACGTGTTGTGCCACATGGATGTGTTGTGCCACATGGACGTGTTGTGCCACACCCAACCACGCTTCCTCCGCGCTCTGGAATTTCTGTTCGCAGTAGCCTAGTGAGAGAGGCACCAGAGGAAGACTGTGTGCACTAAAGAAAACGTGTTTCTAGTTAATGTCTCTCCGTAATTGTCTCTGGCGTTTTTCACACTTAAGCCGAACACCTAGACAAGTGCTTTGGGCAGCGCCAGTGCGTGGTGACGTCACAACATGCGTGAGGGTTTTGTTTTGATCACTCTTTCAAGTGGGCTGTTTGTTTCTGGGACTGCTCCTGTCGTGTGTGTGTGTGTGTGTGTGTGTGTGTGTGTGTGTGTGTGTGTGTGTGTGTGTGTGTGTGTGTGTGTGTGTGTGTGTGAGAGAGAGAGAGAGAGAGAGAGAGAGAGAGAGAGAGAGAGAGAGAGAGAGAGAGAGAGAGAGAGAGTGTGTGTGAGTGTTGTTGCTTCCAGCACACGACCAAATGGATCTGGCCCACAGAGTAAAGAGGCCCAAGTGCTGCAAGGCACTAACCAACACACACGTACCTCTTCGGCTGCTAATGTATACCTGTATCCCACGCACCTACTTCTTCTGCTGTTAATGTATACCTGTATCACACGCACGTACCTCTTCTGCTGCTAATGTATACCTGTATCACACGCACGTACCTATTCTGCTGCTAATATATACCTGTATCACACCACAAAGTATGCTGTGTTACATAGCGCAAGGGTACATCTGTATACACAACACAAAAAGGCATATGGCACACAAAACAAGAGGACGCCAGTGTTATACAAAACAAAACATAGGCCTATTTTACACACACACAAAGAATACACCTGTGTTACACACAAAAATAGGCAATTTCACACACACAAAGAATACATATGTGTTACACAAACAAAGTAGACAATTTCACACCCACACAAAGAATACACCTGTTTACACAAAATAGGCAATACAAAAACCCACACAAAGAATGCACATGCTACACAAACAAAATAGGTAAATTTCACACACACACACACACACACACACACACACACACACACACACACACACACACACACACACACAAGGAATACAC
>OY757548.1:22981009-22986009 GCA_963584105.1 Alviniconcha strummeri
GAACTTCAGTCTCCGCAATGCTTTTTACACGAGGTGTAAGGTGAGTGCAGTTACGTTGGCCGCAATGTTGAAGCGTCTGCCAGTGTTTGTTGGTGTCGGTGTTTGGTTTGCTCCTTCTTCTTCTTTTCTTCCCCCCCCCCCCCCCCACCTTTTTTTTTGGGGGGGTCTCTCCTCTCTCTCTCTCTCTCTCTCTCTCTCTCTCTCTCTCTCTCTCTCCTCTCTCTCCTCTCTCTCTCTCTCAGTGTCGTTTTGTTCATCTTAGTTGTTTCAGTGTCCGTTTGCTGATGTTTGTTGGTTTCAGTGTCGGTTTGCTGATGTTTGTTGGTTTCAGTGTCGGTTTGCTGATGTTTGTTGGTTTCAGTGTCGGTTTGCTGATGTTTGTTGGTTTCCTCATGTTTGTTGGTTTCAGTGTCGGTTTGCTGATGATTGTTGGTTTCCGTGTTTCAGCTAATGACCCACAGGAACGTGACCAGTCATGACCCCACAGGAACGTGACCAGTCATGACCCACAGGAAACGTGACCAGTCATGACCACAGGAACGTGACCAGTCATGACCCACAGGAACGTGACCAGTCATGACCCACAGGCATGTGATCAACACAAGTGCACGGTGCAGCAGTAATCGGGGATGATTTACAAAGGCCCCCTGTATTCCCTGCAGCCAAACCAGCCACGGTCTTGCATAATAAAGCGATAATGCCTCTTGTGGATTTTTCAGTTTTTTCACCTCTCCTCTCGCTCTCCCTCCCCGAGTTGCTGTCAGTTATTTTCAGTTCAGCCGAGCAAACAACCCGCATTCTTATTTTGTTCACCGAATTAGCAAGCGAGGCTGTGCGAGTGATTCTTACTTCTGTAGTTTTCATTACGGCTGTAAGCGACACCCGCGCCAGGTCGAGGCATGGTTATCTGCAGCCGCTCTGCCAGCGCTTGTTTAGAAGCTACAGGGGTGAGAATGAGATGCTGATTTGACAGCTGAGGAGAGGCCCCAGACTGCCACACACACTGACAAAACAAGCCTATCCACGCATTGTGTGTCTCCCATCCACACACACACACACACACACACACACACAAAACACACACACACACACACACACACACACACACACACACACACACTGACAAAACCTAGCCGTTCCACGCATGTGTGTCTCCACAACACACACACACACACACACACAACACAACACACACACACACATACACACACAACACTCCACATACACACACACACACACACACACAACACACACACACACACACACACACACACACACACACACACACACACACACACACACACTCAAACATGCATACGCACGTGCACACGCACACACATATATTTATATGTATACTCGCGCGAGCGCGTACACGCAAACATTGTGTGCCCTGTGTGCACTCCCAAGTAAGAGTTGTGGAACATGAGTTTAATAACCAATTCATTGCCGTCTTGCGAGCGCTATAATTAACTCTCTTCCTGTGTTCATTCTACGGAAGTTCCCTCTGTTCTATTTAGGACATGTCCCGTGTTTCTATTTTTAACCTAGTCCTAAGACGTCTGTTCTTACAAGTTGAAATTCTGTTTCTCAGCCACTGCATCAGTTGAAGTATCCTGCCTGCTTAGCTCTCAGCCTCTTACAACACGCATAGACTACCGGTGTGCAATATTCCTACGGCTGTTTTTGTTTTCTTCAGTGGTATGTCATTGCTATCTAAAATAATATAGTACAAGGATTAATAGTCAGATGTTGTTTCTTTCTTTGCTTGGTTGGTTGGTTAATGTTTTGTTTGTTTGGGGTTCTGTTGTAGTTCCGCCAAAAATATATGCGTAAACAAGTTTGACAGAAAAGCATCGGGTCTAGCGATTTCATTCCAGGGCGACATCAAGGCAGGTAACTTGGTACCCAGCAGTACTGCGTTGCGCTCAGACAAACTGAAAAACAAGAGACAGACCTAACTTCCAGTAACCACCGGGAACTGCTCAGGGAACGAACAAAGGAACTCGACAGGGAATGTATCCAGAGACTTGCCTGTAACCACAGGGAACTGCTGAGGGAACGCACAAAGGAACTCGATAGAGAATGTATCCAGAGACTTGCCAATAACCACCGGGACTGCTTACGGAACGCACGAAGGGAACTCGATAGGGAATGTATTCAGATACTTGCCAGTAATTAACTCACCGGGAAGTCACCAGACAACTCACCAGACAACTTATCATGTACTTCATAGCAAAGAAAACTCACCATTGAAGTAACCGGTAGGAACTCACCACAGCCAAACTCATCAGGCACTTCACCAGAAACCTCATGACCGAATTCAGCAGAGAATGAACTCCTCGAGAGCAACCCCGAGAACACACTGAAACCCGTAGCCAAAACAAATCAGGAACTTCACCACGAAACCACCCATGTAAAAACCTCATTACGAAGCTCATCAGGAACCTCAAAGCGGAAATCATTGGGGAACTCACCGAGGAATTATCCAGGGAACTCCTCGGGGAAGGGAATTCACCAGGTAACTCACCAGGGAACTCACCAGGAAAGTCACTAGAGTGTGCAGACGAGACGTGATTTCATCTTGATTCCGACACAACTTTCGTGTCAATTTTGCACGTGAACGCGCGTAGCGGAAGTCACGTAAATGAGCGCATGCGCAATAACGGCGAGGAAGACAGTAATCGTGTTAGGCCAATCAGGGGGCGCGAGACTTGGTTAGTGCGCCAATGACAGGATGAGATAGAATTTACCTTGACAGGCGACACTAGGGCGTGGAGGGTTGGCAGAAGAACCGCAGTCCTTTATAAGGTCACAAAGTTTGTTAGATCAAAAAGAAATCTCTCCTCTCTCTCTCTCTCTCTCTCTCTCTCTCTCTCTCTCTCTCTCTCTCTCTCTCTCTCTCTCTCTCTCACTACACACAGTCTGAGATGAATCCAGATTCAGTTTAGACCGAGACTTCATTCACTATGTGCAGGACCATTCGCCTGTTCTCTCGCGTCTAAACAAGAGAAAAGGACCTATTTTAGGCGCTGGATCAAAGAAGACTGTTCAATCTACGAATCTCACCGTCTCTCCACGGTCCGGTCTCGGCTCAGTGCAGCTCATTCCACTTGACTGCTTTACTGGAAGGAGTGCTCTGTAAACAGGAAACCAGTCCACACCTCGGAGTGACGACGAGCGGTCATAACGGACGATGACAGCTCCCAGCTGGCGAAATCCAGCCACTGTGTCTGGTCTGCGCACAGCAAGGACCAGTGGTCAAAGCCAGCAATCAGACCAGGTTCTGGTTAGTCTAGGCCAGCAGTCAGACAGTGTTCTGGGTCAGTCTGGGCCAGCAGTCAGACCGTGTTCTGGTCAGTCTGGGCCAGCAGTCAGATCAAGTCCTGGTCAACCTGGGCCAGCAGTCAGATCATGTCCTGGTCAACCTGGGCCAGCAGTCAGCCCGAGTTCTGGTCAGTCTGGGCCATCAGTCAGACCGAGTTCTGGTCAGTCTGGGCCATCAGTCAGACCGAGTTCTGGTCAGTCTGGGCCAATAGACAGAGTTCTGGTCAGTCTGGGCCATCAGTCAGACCGAGTTCTGGTCAGTCTGGGCCAAAAGTCAGACCGAGTCCTGACTTATACGAAACATTTAATATGGGAGTTAAGAGGTTCTTCGTTTGTGTCAAGCGACATTTACAGTTTAAATCCAGAGTGAAAGCCGAACGGCGTTGTTCATTTAATCATGCACACGTTCACACCTTCCCCTACATCCTGTGTGAATTATTCACAGTTGACGGAGAGGTTAATCCTCCTCTTTTGTGGACTGATTAACAGACACGACATGCTGACACTGTTCTGCGAGTGTTTAGTAACCGAAACACGGGCTACGGTTGAAGGCACGACTGATGGCTCTGACCTGAGGTGGAAAATACGATCACTGACATGCCACAGATCTATATCTCATCAAAGTGGATGACAATCCCTGGTGCAATTGGATGGACCCCACCGAAAGTGAATGACAAACAAGAGTGACAGTGACACTTTATCAGAGTGAATAGCAATCGCTGATGACACTATAGACTCGTCAAAGTGTACCACAAAATATTTCTTGACGGGATTGACATCTCTCACTAATGTGATTGACGTATGTCGTTACAAATGAATGGAGCACACACACGTGGATGATGGCATGGTGTCACAAGCCTGCACGGTTTACAAAACACTTGCATGACAATAAAAGAAGAGCGCGATGTTTTGCAGATCAATAACGTACATTTTACTCTCTCTCTCTCTCTCTCTCTCTCTCTCTCTCTCTCTCTCTCTCTCTCTCTCTCTCCTCTCTCTCTCTCTCTCTCTCTCTCTCTCATATAAGATAGTTGTAACGGACCATCGTGGACCTCGATTTACCGTTTCCCCCTATAATTATAAAGCTGTATACCAGTAATACTTTAATCTCTGTTTATGCTGAAGAACAGCGATTGCTGTACATAGGCCGGTGTCACTCTTTATCACATCATTGATAAACAAATTTCTGCAGTTACCACACTTTAGTGTGTGTGTGTGTGTGTGTGTGTGTGTGTGTGTGTGTGTGTGTGTGTGTGTGTGTGTGTGTGTGTGTGTGTGTGTGTGTGTGCGCGCGTGCGTGCGTGCGTGCGTGCGTGAGTGACTGAGTGTGTGAGTCTGTGTCTGTCTGTCCGTGTATGTCTTTATGTGTATGTGCCTGCATATGTCTGTCTGTCTGTCTGTCTGTCTGTCTGTCTGTCTGTCTGTCTGTCTGTCTGTGTAGGTTACCTGTGCGCGTGTGTGTGTGTGTCTGTCTGTCTGTCTGTCTGCCATTTCTGATGTGTCTGCTTTTCTCGTACCACCGACCCATGCACTTATATAATGCTGTGATGCCTTCGTGATTTACAAATGACTGCAATGTTTGTAAGCACCATTAATGCATTGCTATGTGTGGGTCTTATTATTTTGTTCACTGTCGTTTTCAAAGTAGTTCCTCGATTTTGCTGCTGCTGTCTACT
>OY757548.1:22988509-22993509 GCA_963584105.1 Alviniconcha strummeri
GATGGATGTTCTTCGGAATGAAAGCCACACATTGATGCGCTTGGCCAAAGAAAGAAGAAGAAAAAAGACAACCAAACAGTAACCAATCATGACATAACAAATACAACCAGACAGTAACAATTCATGGCATAGTAACATGACATAGTAAGTCAGTAAGTTGGTGTTTTACGCCCAGTCAACCGGTACGGTTATATCAGGGCGATAACATGGCATAGACACCCACGTAGTACTAGTCATGACATAATAAAAAAAACGACATACAAGTTAGAACCAAATAGTAACCAATCATGACATAATAACATGACAAACCAAGGCTAGCCAAATAATGATCAGTCATGACATAGTAGCAGAAATAATAAATACAACTAAACAGAATTCAATCATGACATTATAATATGACCTTATATGGCATTTAGCCGTCTCCCTGAATTCCAGTGACAGCACCATCGACTGATGATGTACTTAGTAAACATATGAAAAGCATGTGGAGAACGGAAATGTGAGGGGAGAATTAAAATGTCGGGTTTCATGTTCGCGCGCAGTCTGAACGGCCCCTAACCGTCAGCAGGAACTGACAGAGCGCTGTTACAGAATAGCTGTGCTGTTATACGTTCACATATACTGTAGCATAATCACAGTGCTCACTTCTGCCAGAACACAATGCAGTCTATTTCAGGGACGTAACTTTAACGTGCTGTGCGGCAGCTACAGTTTGTTACGGGGAGGGGTCTGAGGTAGGCAACCTGACAGACTTACAGGCGGACAGCCAAACAGACTGACAGGCTTGCAAGCGGACTGGCAAACAGACAAACAGGTTTACAAGCGGACTGCCAAACAGGCGGACTGCCACACGGACAGATAGGCTTACAAGCGGACTGCCAAACGGACAGACAGACCTACAGGCAGACTGCCAAACGGACAGACAGACCTACTGGCAGACTGCCAAACGGACAGACAGACCTACAGGCAGACTGCCAAACGGACAGACAGACCTGTAGACGGACTGCAAAGTATATAGACAGGCAGACAGAGACCAGTGACAGCAACAGCTTCTTACCTGGCTTTGTCAGTACCACCAACAGCCATACAGCCACCACCGCCGGAGACAGGGACCAGGAAACGCACGTCACAATCCAGTGACGTAACATCGGCTTCATGACGTTATATTCCGTTGCCGTGCGACGCACAGGATGTGTGGAAAAACCAGAAAGCCTGGTATTGCGAGCTCCACTTCGGCCGTCGGTTGGCAGCATGAAGCGTCGGGTGGTAATGGCGGTGTCGGCTTTCTGCCGCTACTGGTTACCTGGGAGAAGAACACAGAAGAGTCTGCTCCTTTGCAGCAGCTGAAGTTGAAGGTGTTTGCGGGAACCGAGTGTCCAGTCAATAAATCCATAAAACGGTGTTATTTTCACAGGTGTGGGTGCTTTGCCTTTCACCGGAGTCCATCACTCCGCTGATCTTCAACTGCCGTAACGATCGTTTTCCTCATAGACCTCTCTCCGGATCCATTTACCTCCAGGTTCCGTGTACGGGCCATTCAGTGAAAACCATGTGGCAGCTTTTCTGTTCAGCGCCACCCGTTGTAATTTACTCAGCAGTTTTTAACTAACAGGCGAGTTGCCAATCATACATGTATCATACATGTAGTACTTTGGAATTAGCCGCCGAGTTGAACAATGTATTTTGCAAGTAACCAACCAATTGTTGTTCACACAGTAGTTCAGAAATAGTCGACAGGCTATAATTCACACAACAGTTTGCTAGTAACCAACCAGTTGTTGTTCACTCAGTAGTTCAAAAATAGTCGACAGGCTGTAATTCACACAACAGTTTGCTAGTAACCAACCGGTTGTTGTTCACTCAGTAGTTCAGAAATAGTCGACAGGCTGTAATTCACACAACAGTTTTCTAGTAACCAACCAGTTGTTGTTCACTCAGTAGTTCAAAAATAGTCGACAGGCTGTAATTCACACAACAGTTTGCTAGTAACCAACCGGTTGTTGTTCACTCAGTAGTTCAGAAATAGTCGACAGGCTGTAATTCACACAACAGTTTTCTAGTAACCAACCAGTTGTTGTTCACACGTAGGTGCCGGGACACGAGTCTTTGGACAGTCGATAAGTGACCGCCGAAGTACTCTGATGCTTACAGTGAGTAATTCATCTCACCATTGACGTACTCTGATGGTTAGTGAGCAATTCATCTCACCACTAAAGTACTCTGAAGTTTACTGAGCAGTCGCTGTCACTATTGGCATACTGTGATGCTCAGTGAGCAATTCATCTCACCATTGAAGTACTCTGTGTTTGAACGCAGAACTCTTCTGACCGCTCAGTGCTTGTTCAACTCTTCTGACCGCTCAGTGCTTGTTCAACTCTTCCGTCCGCTCAGTGCTTGTTCAACTCTTCCGTCCGCTCAGTGCTTGTTCAACTCTTCCGTCCGCTCGTTTGTCGTGCTCGTTGCTCAAGGGAAAAGTAGCGGGCTGCTCACTGGCACGTGAAGGGCGCCACCCAACAAGAATAATAAACACGCTGACTGAGATTCGTCTACGGGCACCTTGTGACCATCTGGGCCAGTTGCAACTATCACACCGCCCGGTGGTTACCGTGACAGGGCTACCCTCGCCGGTACTTACAATGACCGATGGTTACTATGGCTAGGGGCTACAATGACCGATGGTTACTATGGCTAGGGGCTACAATGACCGATGGTTACTATGACTAGGGACTTCAATGACCGATGGTTACTATGACTAGGGGCTACACAGGCCGGTGGTTACTATGACTAGGGGCTACACAGGCCGGTGGTTACTATGACTAGGGGCTACAATGACCGATCGTTCCTATGATCAGGGTTACACAGACCGGTGGTTATTGTGGTGAACGCTATAAATGGCGATGAGGCTCATGACAAAGCAGTCAGTGGATCCCTCTTTGCACACCGCCCTCTGACCCGTCCCGGCGTGAGTACCGTTCACAGGCATTTTGCTCCCCGAGGTCTGCGCGGCGGCAGCCTCGCGTGTCGACAACAGCCAGGTGTTACGGGTAATTGACCTGAGTGGTCGGCAAATTCGTCAATACGTTACGGCAATAAGTCAATTTGTTGTGGTAATCAGTCCATTCGTTGCGGTAATAAGACACATCACATGGCTGGTTAGCGACTCAAGCAGCAAGAATCGTGTCGAGGTTCGTGTAATCCGTGAAACGTAGCGCTGGGAAGTGCCTGAAATCACAAACACAAATACGGTAACAGCAAGAAACAAGACACACTAAGCTGGGCCTATCTTTCTTCTTCTTCTTCTTCTTCTTCTTCTTCTTCTTTGGGGGGAGGTGGTGCTGATGTCATTGTTATTGTGATGATTGTGCCAAGCATCAAAACAAAGTGGAGAGTGTGCAGTCATATTTCAGTGTGACCGTCTTCCCATCAAACCCAAAGGGGAACGTGCAGTCATATTTCAGTGTGACCTTCCCGTCAAACCCAGGGGAAGAATGTGCAATCACACTTCCATGTGACCTTTCTTGTGACCTTTCTTGCAAACATCCAGTTAGTGTTTCCCCAGGAAAAGCAAGCAGTCTCAAGGTGGCGCCAACACACGCTGGTGGAACACGCCGTGCATGAACAGGTCCGTCCAGTCGATCTCTGTGTTCATCACGGTGGTGGTCCACTTCGCACAGTGGTTCATCGGAGTGGTCCGATAGTGAACACAAATGAACATAGTACCCATTTTACACAGTTAAGCCGAATGGTCCGTTTTTCACAACTGAACAGTGTGCATGTCACCCTCTCCGAGTTGAACTGAACAGAGTGATCCACTTTATTTATTTATTTTATAGCGCACTTGTTCAGCGCCTCATCTCGATGTGAGCCCTAAGCGCTTCACAATGGCCGTGCCCGTGGTCCACTTTACACAGCGGCCGAATGGAGCGGTCCGCTTATGAACACAGACGAACAGAGGGGTCCACTTTACACCTATATCATCTGCTTTAAACTGACGAATCTGCTTTAGCCCATTTTATACAGTTAAACGGTGAACTACGTTACACGGTTGAACAAAGTAATCTATTTTGTGACTCAGTTGAACAGTGGTCCACTTTACACAGCTTAACAGAGGGGTGCACTTTACAAAGCTTAACAGAGTGGCCCACCTTACGCATCTGAACAGTGATCAACTTTACACAGCTGAACAGAGTGGTCCACTTTAAATCGACGAATGAAGTGGTCCTCTTTACGCATTTGACAGTGGTCAGCTGTACACAACTGAACAGAGGGGTCCACTTTAAACCGACGAATTAAGTGGTCCACTTTATGATTGGAGTGGTCCACTTTACACAACTGATAGGAGTGGTCGCACGGCTCATCTTGAAAAAATCGAAGCGTGATCATGTCACACCGCTTTTGAAAGAACTCCACTGGCTCCCAGTAAAATACCGCATTCAGTACAAGCTCGCAACGCTCGTAAAAAACAAAAACAATCACGACACGTTAATAAGCTGTCAGCTATAGAGAAAACAG
This sequence comes from Alviniconcha strummeri, assembly GCA_963584105.1. Taxonomy (NCBI): domain Eukaryota; kingdom Metazoa; phylum Mollusca; class Gastropoda; family Provannidae; genus Alviniconcha; species Alviniconcha strummeri. The sequence goes on from OY757548.1 coordinate 22,993,022, forward strand.
ACTTGTAACCAGAGCTTCACCTCCCTAACGCGTTCCGTTCTGTGATTAGTCATTTATAAATGTGAACGTCTGTGATGCTATTCTTGAAAACGTTCTAATTAATAATTGTAATAGACAAGAAAAAGTTCACATTTAGAACCGACAAACCTGAGACTGAATATATATATATTACTGTATACACAAGTAATTTCAAATACTCTCTTCTGACTTACCTTCCTTCCCTCATTTACCTCCCCTCACTCCCGGTTATTCCTTCCGTGGTGTGTGTGTGTGTGTGTGTGTGTGTGTGTGTGTGTGTGTGTGTGTGTGTGTGTGTGTGTGTGTGCACGCGCGCGCGTGTGTATGTGTGCGTGCGTGCATGTGTGCGTGTGTGTGTGTGCATGCGGCGTGCGTGTGTGCACGTGCACCCTGGCGCGCGCGCGCATGTGTGTGTGTGTGTGTATGTGTGTGTGAGTGTGTGTGTATGTGTGTGTGTGTATGTGTATGTA
>OY757548.1:22998509-23001009 GCA_963584105.1 Alviniconcha strummeri
TAGTATTGCAAACAGTACGATAGAGAAGGCAAGACTACTCCCACGTTCTGCGTTGCAAACAGTACAACACAGCAAGCAAGACATCTCCCAAGCTTTCTGTTGCAAACAGTGCAATGGAGCAAGCAAGACTACGACCAAGCTTTGCATTGCAAACAGTATGACGGAGCAAGCAAGACTACGCCCAAACCTTTGCAGTCTATTGCAAACGGTCGGGTAGAGCAAACAAAGCATGTAGGGTCCGCGTTGCAAACAGTCTGATGGAGCAGGAACGACAACGACCAAGCTTTCTAGTGTATTCCAAACGTAAGATGCAGACGGCAAGACTACATCCAAGCCTTGTTTGGTATTGGAAACAGTAAGATTCAGAAGACAAGACTACAGCCAAGCCTTGTTTGGTATTGTAAATAGTAAAATTCAGAAGACAAGACTACAGCCAAGCCTTGTTTGATATTGTAAATAGTAAGATTCAGAAGACAAGACTACAGCCAAGCCTTGTTTGGTATTGTAAACAGTAAGATTCAGAAGACAAGACTACAGCCAAGCCTTGTTTGGTATTGGAAACAGTAAGATTCAGAAGACAAGACTACAGCCAAGCCTTGTTTGGTATTGGAAACAGTAAGGTTCAGAAGACAAGACTACAGCCAAACCTTGTTTGGTATTGAAAACAGTAAGATTCAGAAGGCAAGACTACATCTAAGGCTTGTTTGGTATTGCAAACATTAAGACACTCTTCTTCCATAGTATCATTTAGAAATGCCTCAAGACCCATCTTTTCTCTTCTGTTTTCTGGATACTTTGACTGTGTGCGAGTGTGTGGGTGCATGCAGTTGTGTGCCACTGGTTTCGTGTGTGTGTGCGTGCGTGCGTACGTGCGTGCGTGCGTGCGTGCGTGTGCGTGTGTGTGTGGGTGTGTGTGTGTGTGTGTGTGTGTGTGTGTGTGAGTGAGTGAGTGTGTGTGTGTGTGTGTGTGTGTGTGTGTGTGTGTGTCTGTGCGTGCGTGCGTGCGTGCGTGCGTGTGTGTGTGTGTGTGTGTGTGTCTGTGCGTGCGTGCGTGCGTGCGTGCGTGCGTGCGTGCGTGCGTGCGTGCGTGCGTGCGTGCGAATCAGTTGGGTTCATTGTGCTTAGTCTGCGTATATAATTTGTTGATCTTATTGCTTCTCTATTGTGCGCTTCGGGCTCACGTTGTGTTTAACCTCCTCACAAATACTATTTACATTACATTACAAGCATGCTGAAGGCAGATCTGCGGCTCCGCCGTGCAGTGAAGATGGAGCAAACGGGACGATAGAGCAGACAGGACGATGGAGCAAACAGGACGATGGAGCAAACAGAACGATGGAGCAAACAGGACGATGGAGCAAACAGGACGATAGAGCAGACAGGACGATGGTGCAAAAAGGACGATGGAGCAAACAAGACGATGGAGCAGACAGGACGATGGAACAAACAGGACGATGGAGCAAACAGGACGATGGAGCAAACAGGACGATGGAACAAATAGGACGATGGCGCAAACAGGACGATGGAACAAATAGGACGATGGAGCAAACAGGACGATGGCGCAGCGGGCAATTAAAGACAACGGGCCAAACCACGCCTGGAGACGTGGGACTAAGATTTGACACATATTAGGTACACCTAACGGTCACTGACCGTGACTGAGCCGGTAGAGATTAGACACGTCTAAATGTCTCTGACCGCCACCAGACAAACATCAAACACATCTCGTTACTTCATATCTAAGGAAATATCAACTGCGAAAGTGGCTCTAGGGTGTAATTAATCCTACACTGAAAGTCGTATTAGGGCGTAATTAGTCAAATTTGAGCCTAATTATCACAATTCCTACCATACTGGGGTACAACAATTCATACCACACTAAAAGTCATACTAGGGCATAATACAATTCATACCTCTCTTAAAGACATACTAGGGTGTACCACAATTCATACCACACTAAAAGTCATATAGAATGCACCACAAGTCATCCACACTTAAAGTCATATATAGTTCATCCCACACTTAAAGTCATATAGGGAGTACCACAATTCATCCAACATTTAAAGTCATATAGGGAGTACTACAATTTATCCTACACTTAAAGTCATCTGGGGTACAACAATTCATCCCACATTTAAAGTCATATAAGGAGTACCACAATTCATCCTACACTTAAAGTCATCTGGGGACCACAATTCATCCCATACTTAAAGTCAAATAGTTCATCCCACACTTAAAGTCATATAGGGAGTACCACACTTAAAGTCATATAGGGAGTACCGCACTTAAAGTCATATAGGGAGTACTACACTTAAAGTCATATAGGAGTACACACTAAGTCATATAGGGAGTACTACACTTAAAGTCATATAGGGAGTACCGCACTTAAAGTCATATAGGGAGTACTACACTTAAAGTCATATAGGGAGTACCACACTTAAAGTCATATAGGGAGTACCACAACTCATCCTACACTAAAGTCATACCAGGGATACCACAA
>OY757548.1:23006009-23018329 GCA_963584105.1 Alviniconcha strummeri
TTTGACACCCGTGTCATCGGTTGATGACACAGACACCAGTACCAACAGATGATGGGTTAAACACAACAACCATCAGATGGTAAGTTGCACGCCAGTACCATCAGAGGGTAAGTTTGATGCCAGTACCGTCAAATGGTGAGTATGATGCCAGTACCATTAGATGTTGAGTTTAGTACCATCAGATGGTGAATATGATGCCAGTACCATTATATGATGAGTTTAGTACCATCAGATGGTGCGTATAGCGCCAGTACCATCAGATGATGCGTTTAGTACCATCAGATGGTGAGTCTGAGGCCAGTACCATCAGATGGTGAGTCTGACGCCAGTACCATCAGATGGTGAGTTTCATGCCAGTACCCACAGATGGTGAGTTTGACGCCAGTACCCTCAGATGGTGAGTGTGACGCCAGTACCATCAGATGGTGAGTGTGGCGCCAGTACCATCAGATGGTGAGTGTGGCGCCAGTACCATCAGATGGTGAGTGTGGCGCCAGTACCATCAGATGGTGAGTGTGGCGCCAGTACCATCAGATGGTGAGTGTGGCGCCAGTACCATCAGATGGTGAATTTGATGACTTACTATTAGCAACAGTGCCATATGGCTGTGAGAAGTGGCAGCAGGACACTGACACCACCTCCTGGTTTACTGTGGCAGCAGGACACTGACACCATCTCATGGTTTAGTGTGGCAGCAGGACACTGACACCACCTCCTGGTTTACTGTGGCAGCAGGACACTGACACCACCTCATGGTTTACTGTGGCAGCAGGACACTGACACCACCTCATGGTTTACTGTGGCAGCAGGACACTGACACCATCTCCTGGTTTACTGTGGCAGCAGGACACTGACACCACCTCCTGGTTTACTGTGGCAGCAGGACAGTGACACCAACTCGTGGTTTACTGTGGCAACATGACACTGACACCACCCCATTGTTTGTTGTTGCAGCAGGACAGTGACACCACCTCATTGTTTACAGTGGCAGCAGGACACTGACACCACTTCCTGGTTTACTCTGGCAGCAGGACACTGACACCACCTCATGGTTTACAGTGGCAGCAGGACAGTGACACCACCTCATGGTTTACAGTGGCAGCAGGACAGTGACACCACCTCATGGTTTACAGTGGCAGCAGGACAGTGACACCGCCTCATGGTTTACTGTGGCAGCAGGACACTGACACCACCTCATGGTTTACAGTGGCAGCAGGACACTGACACCACCTCATGGTTTACAGTGGCAGCAGGAACGCTTCAGGAAAGATAACAGTTGTCATCCATACGTCTCAGTTATTGTTCCGGTCTGCATGACTCCGATCAGGCTGATGGCTTCCTAGGCGGCGATGGCAGTTTATTGAGAGAAACCCAACCGCCAGGACACAACTCCACCTGTGCTAATTATTCAACTTTCCACCCCACCCCAACCCCGCCACCTCTCTCTCTCTCTCTCTCTCTCTCTCTCTCTCTCTCTCTCTCTCTCTCTCTCTCTCTCTCTCTCTCTCTCTCTCTCTCTCTCTCTCTCTCTCTCTCTCAAATGCCTTCAAATGGGGCTATGGCCTTAATGAATAAAAATTTCCGTATTCCGTATTCTCTCTCAAATGGTACAGTGCGTCAAAGACGAAGGGTGTGACCTCGTAGGCCTATACTCCAACACAATAATAAGACGTCGTAGGACGGTGTGTCTCCGTTGACTGCTACACTATCAGACGCCGTAGGATGTGTGTCTCCGTGGACTGCTACACTATCAGACGCCGTAGGACGGTGTGTCTCCGTGGACTGCTACACTATCAGACGTCGTAGGATGTGTGTCTCCGTGGACTGCTACACTATCAGACGCCGTAGGACGGTGTGTCTCCGTGGACTGCTACACTATCAGACGCCGTAGGACGGTGTGTCTCCGTGGACTGCTACACTATCAGACGCCGTAGGAGGGACGTGTCCTCGTGTTCAGGCTGATTTGATCCTACATTCAACAGCCCTCGTGTCGGAACGCTAGACATGCATTTTCAGCACTTTCAAACAGAGTACCCTTCAGTTATTTCTTCGCTAGTATAATTGTGTGCGTGCGTGCGTGCGTGTGTGTGTGTGTGTGTGTGTGTGTGTGTGTGTGTGTGTGTGTGTGTGTGTGTGTGTGTGTGTGTGTGTGTGTGTGTGTGTGTGTGTGTGTGTGTGTGAGTGAGTGTGTGTGTGTGTGTGTGTGTGAGTGTGTGTGTGTGTGTGTGTGTGTGTGTGTGTGTGTGTGTGTGTGTGTGTGTGTGTGTGTGTGTGTGTGTGTGTGTGTGTGTGTGTGTGTGTGTGTTGCCGCATGCATGTAGTGTGGACGGTGACTCCAGTACGGTCCTCTCTACCCGTTGTAACGGTCTTTGGCCTCTTCCATCGGCCCGTCAAATGAAGGTTTTCCACACAGTAGACAGTTACCGTTTCTCTGGTTTGGCAAGCCGGCAGTCAACACCCAACCAGACCGCGGCGGTGACTGGCTGAAGAGGTGTCCATGCAGCGACTGGCGACTTTCCACTTCCTTCCCGCTCCGCCTTCGTATCATCTGCTGGTCTCTTGGCTGAAGCAGGAACGAGAAAACTCTACCAAAACATTTCTGACGAAAGGGCACCTTATATGTACTGGTCATTGGGCACACCTACACTACCTAAAACCAGGTCATTTGGTATACCCACACTACCTGAAATCCGGTCATTCGGCATACCCACATGACCCAAAATCCGGTCATTCGATCGGTACACCCACACTACCTAAAATCGTCTGGGAGTGGTTGTAAGAAGTTCATCATGATGGCTTTACATTTTCTAGTAGTTACCTGTGACAGTACTGTGACTGTTGTGATTACTGGTGGTGCTTGTTTGGTTTTAGTTGGGATTGCACTGTGTGACTGAAACCAAAAGCGATATTATCTCAGCGTTCTAATGCAAATATTGGACTTGACGCCGATCGGTTAGCTCCCCTCAGACCCACAGCGCTTGGCTGATCGTGTGTGACTGTCTCGTTGCACAGGCTAGTAGTGCAGTTTCAAGTCCATGGTTAGAGGCCAGATTCTACACTTTCATGTCTGTGGTCAGGTGGTACATACTACAAGGCCATGTCTATGGTCAGATGACAGATACAACAGTGTCATGGCTGTTCAGATGACAGATACAACAGTGTCATGACTCTGGTCAGATGACAGACTCCACAGCGTCATGTCTCTTGTCAGATGACAGATACAACAGCGTCATGTCTCTTGTCAGATGACAGATACAACAGCGTCATGTCTCTTGTCAGATGACAGATACAACAGCGTCATGTCTCTTGTCAGATGACAGATACAACACCCACAAACCCGGGGTGCAGAGAGGAACTCACAGAGGGCACAGTGGCTATACGGGGGTGCATTCTACCACAGAGGACGTAGCGGAATGGGGTGGCCGCCGGGCCGGGTGCGGCGGGGTTCTGTGGTCGGGGGGGGAGGGGGGGTTGTAGATGAAGTCGGTGGAATACTCTATGCACCCGCTGCAGTGGCCGAATGCACCCCGTATACCCCCTGTGCCCTCTGTGGTGAAATGCACCCCGTATACCCCCTGTGCCCTCTGTGGTGAAATGCACCCCGTATACCCCCTGTGCCCTCTGTGGTGGAATGCACCCCGTATACCCCCTACTTCCGCAGTGGTGGAATGCACTCCGTACATTTCCTACATTCTCAGGAGCAGGTCGGAACGGGTCATGTCTGTTTCCTTTCCCCGGTACCCGTTATCTGTGACGTGGGCGATGTGTGACGTTGGTGAACTGTGGGGATTGTGTGGGTACTAAATAATGCGCCACGTGTGGCTGGCTCCCTATCAACGGCACCGCTGTTGGGCTGCAGGCCACTTGTATTGCCTGGCTGATATCAACGGCACCGCTGTGGGCTACAGGCCACTTGTATTGCCTGGCTGATATCAACGGCACCGCTGTGGGCTACAGGCCACTTGTATTGCCTGGCTGATATCAACGGCACCGCTGTGGGCTACAGGCCACTTGTATTGCCTGGCTGATATCAACGGCACCGCTGTGGGCTACAGGCCACTTGTATTGCCTGGCTGATATCAACGGCACCGCTGTGGGCTGCAGGCCACTTGTATTGCCTGGCTGATATCAACGGCACCGCTGTGGGCTGCAGGCCACTTGTATTGCCTGGCTGATATCAACGGCACCGCTGTGGGCTACAGGCCACTTGTATTGCCTGGCTGATATCAACGGCACCGCTGTGGGCTACAGGCCACTTGTATTGCCTGGCTGATATCAACGGCACCGCTGTGGGCTGCAGGCCACTTGTATTGCCTGGCTGATATCAACGGCACCGCTGTGGGCTACAGGCCACTTGTATTGCCTGGCTGATATCAACGGCACCGCTGTGGGCTGCAGGCCACTTGTATTGCCTGGCTGATACCGCCGCCACGTGGACAAGGCCTGCAGGTCTGGCAGCAAGTGCTGAAAGCTTCATTGTGGTCAGGCCACTGACTGACCCAGCCGCACAGGGCAGTGTGTGTGTGTGTGTGTGTGTGTGTGTGTGTGTGTGTGTGTGTGTGTGTGTGTGTGTGTGTGTCTGTCTGTCTGTCTGTCTGTCTGTCTGTCTGTGTGTGTGTGTGTGTGTGTGTGTGTGTGTGTGTGTGTGTGTGTGTGTGTGTGTGTGTGTGTGTGTGTGTGTGTGAGAGAGAGAGAGAGAGAGAGAGAGTAACTCTAAGCGCTGGTTTACGACGGTGCCGGAAAGCGATGCTCGGAGAGTGTGAGTGTGTGTGTGTGTGTGTGAGAGAGAGAGAGAGAGAGAGAGAGAGAGAGAGAGAGAGAGAGAGAGAGAGAGAGAGAGAGAGAGAGAGAGAGCAGCTCTAACGCTGGTTTACGACAGTGCCGGAAAGCGATGCTCGCAGTGTGTGTGTGTGTGTGTGTGTGTGTGTGTGTGTGTGTGTGTGTGTGTGTGTGTGTGTGTGTGTGTGTGTGTGTGTGTGTGTTGTAACCCAAGAACAACGTGTTAATGTCAACTGTAGTCCCAAGAACCCTATGTTCATGTCTGCTGTAATCCCACGAATCTCGTGGTGATGTTAGCTGTAACAAAAAGAACCGTACGTTTACGAATTTGTGCCTAGAGTGAGTTGAGAGGTTACCGACACTGTGCCTATGTCACCGATTTCCAGAAAGTGACAGTTGGTCGCACATCCTACAAGCCAGAACTTGATACAAATGGAAGGTTTGGATCTTTAATTCCCTTACTTACACAAACACCGCAAAGTGTGCAGGCGCAATACCAGCCAAACAACGACCAGCCCGCTCTCTCCCCTTCTTTCAATCAAGACCTCGGCAATTTCTCTGACAAATCATGCACCGCACACTGATCATAAACATCGACTGTTACTGTTCCATGCGGGGACTCGCGCAAACTGGAATATCCAGCAGTTGTGTGTATTGCTGAAAGTGTGGCTGTTGGTTGCCAATTTCCCCCACTTTGGGGTGGGCATTGAGAGAGTGGAGCATTGCTTGATGGACTTTCGATTGCTCTTATCTGCTGCCCACAAGCCCTTCTTCAAGAAGGGGCCGTAACTCGGCTACTGTCTGGCGCGTTCTTTGCTGTAGTGCTACCCCCTTTGCGTCTTCGTTGTTTGTTCAGTTCCGTGGCCTCTTCCGCCCCCACACCGGCGGCGGAAAAGGGCAGCGCTGCACTAATTGTGTTGCCTGTCGCTGACACAACAGGCCATGTCTGTGGCACCGTCACCATAAAAAGGTGGGGAACTGAAGATCATGCTTCTTGTTCCGCAGGGTTCCTGCAGTCACACAAAAGTACAAACGTGTAGGCTACACGTTGGGAGTTCACCGGCCCCACGTTCGTGGTAGCGCTGGAGAAAGTACACCCACATTCGTGACAGCGCTGGAGAAAGTACACCCTACGTTCGTGGTAGCCTGGAAAAAGTACACCCCACATTTGTGGTTAGTGCTGGAGAAAGTACACCCACATTCGTGGTAGCGCTGGAGAAAGTACACCCACATTTGTGGTAGCGCTGGAGAAAGTATACCCACGTTCGTGGCGGCGCTGGAGAAAGTACACCCACATTTGTGGTAGCGCTGGAGAAAGTACACCCACATTCGTGGTAGCACTGGGGAAAGTACACCCACGTTCGTGGTAACGCTGGGGAAAGTACACCCACATTCGTGGTCGCGTTGGAAGTACACCCTACATTCGTGGTAACGCTGGAGCTGAAGAATGGGCCAGACCCCAAATTCGTCCTAAAGCTAGAGGGATTGCGCCCAATATTCGTCGGAGCGCAGGTTGGAGTGCATCCCACATTCGTGGTTGTGCTGGGGGGAGTACACCCGTATTCAAATGAACATCCCTTATTCTTTCCCGATGCGGGACTGGCCAGTCATTGCTGAGAGACGCTATTTTTTTCCAACACAAAATGCAGTCATGAAGTTCACCCGCTGTCCACCTCCCACCTGTACCTCTACAGTCAACCCGTGTTCATGGGTGTCGGGGAGGACTGGGCGTTCAACCCGTGTTCATGGGTGTCGGGGAGGGCTGGGCGTACAGAGGAGATGCAGAAGGGGGAAAAAAAGGAGAACAAGAGCGCTCACGCACGCACGTCTTCTGATACTTTTGGACCAGCGTCTCCGAAAATAGCGTTTTTAACCCACAAAGTTCGATGCAAAGCGAGAATATATCCGGGAACACTATTCCGCTTTTACCGTTTCCGCGATATTCTTGGGACATAAGATATCCTCTGATTGATTTGTCTGTCTGGCGCTTCTGAAACAATTGTCTTCGTAGGGTACCCGTACTCCGCTGTCTGTCAGGGCGTCTTCATGCAGCCCATATCCATGGCCAGGTGTTGTCTTCACACAGCCCATATCCATGGCCAGGTGGTGTCTTCACACAGCCCATATCCATGGCCAGGTGTTGTCTTCACACAGCCCATATCCATGGCCAGGTGGTGTCTCCACACAGCCCATATCCATGGCCAGGTGTTGTCTTCACACAGCCCATATCCATGGCCTGGTGGTGTCTCCACACAGCCCATATCCACGGCCAGGTGTTGTCAGGCTGTCTTCACACAGCCCATATCCAGGTGTTGTCTTCACACAGCCCATATCCATAGCCTTCAGGTTGTCTTCACACATCACATAACCAGGTGTTGTCTTCACACAGCCTTTATTCATGGCCATGGCCTGCTGTCGGGCTGTCTGTACCTCGTTGTTCGGGCTGCCATGCGCAGGTATTGCTGTGGTTGTCCATGCCCAGGTGTTGTCAGGGATGTCTGTACCTTGGCGCTGTTACAGCTGTCCATGTCCTGGTGTTCTGTCAGACCTGTCCATGTCCTGGTGTTCTGTCAGACCTGTCCATGTCTTGGTGTTCTGTCAGGCCTGTCTATGTCAGGGTGTTATGTCAGACCTGTCCATGTCATGGTGTTCTGTCAGACCTATGTCCTGTTGTTCTGTCAGACCTGTCTATGTCCTGCTGTTCTGTCAGGCCTGTCTATGTCAGGGTGTTATGTCAGACCTGTATATGTCCTGCTGTTCTGTCAGGCCTGTCTATGTCCTAGTGTTCTATCAGACCTGCCCATGTCCTGGTGCTGTCAGACCTGTCCATGTCCTGGTGTTCTGTCAGACCTGTCCATGTCCTGCTGTTCTGTCAGACCTGTCCATGTCCGGGTGCTCTGTCAGGCATGTCAGTACCCTCGTGTTTTGTCAGACACGTCAATAACCCTCTGATTTCTCAGGCACGTCAATATCCCTGTGATTTCTCATACCCTGGTGTTCTTTCAGGTATGTCTACACCCTGGTGTTCTTTCCAGCTTTTGTGTTCTTTCGGGCATGTCTATGTCCAGGTGTTCTTTCAGGCTTTCTTTCGTACATGCCTACACCCGGTTGTTCGTTCAGGCATGTCTGTACCTTGGTGTTCTTTCAGGCATGTCTGTACCCTGGTGTTTTTTCAGCAACATCTATACCCTGGTGGTCTTTCAGCAACATCTATACCCTGGTGGTCTTTCAGCAACATCTATAACCTAGTGTTCTTTCAGCAACATCTATAACCTAGTGTTCTTTCAGCAACATGTATACCCTGGTGTTCTTTCAGCAACATGTATACCCTGGTGTTCTTTCAGCAACATCTATACCCTGGTGTTCTTTCAAGCATGTCCTACCATCGATTCTTTGATTGAGTGATTGATTGACTGATGATCGCTTATATAGCGCTATTCTCCGCTCTCTTGAGCAGACTCACTGCGCTCGCCTGTGGTTCTACATGAGTGACTAGCGTTTTTGAATATCCACCGAAGTGGTGCACTTACAGCGCTGGTATGGCTGGTGCCACATGAAACTGCAGCCGTCGCGACGCAAGTTCTGTGTACACCATACAACCATGCACCATGCCACTTCTTGCAAAACCACATACGTAAGGTGTATGCGTGTTTTCCTGTAACCTGCCACATGCACTTTTGGCAGAATGACCGGGATCTTTTACGTGCTACTGCGGTAACACGGGGGTGGAACGGATACCGAAATAAGAGTCAGCACAGAAGGTCGACCCTGGAGAAAAAAATATCCCGCCGCTCCTGCAGGGATTCGAACCTGCGACCTTTCAATCACGAGTCCGACGCTGTAACCACTGAGTTATCCCCGCCCCGGCACTCTAAACACATAGCTATACCCTGGCGTTCTCTCAAGCATGTCTCTACCATATTGTTCTTTCAAGCATGTCTATGCTCGGGCAATATGTCAATCATGTCCAGACGCTGTGTTCTTTCTGGCATGTCTGTATCCTGGTGTTGTGTCAGGCATGTTTGTACCTGGGTGTTGTGTCAGGCATGTTTGTACCTGGGTGTTGTGTCAGGCATGTTTGTACCCGAGTGTTGTGTCAGGCATGTTTGTACTGGGTGTTGTGTCAGGCATGTTTGTACCTTGGTGTTGTGTCAGGCATGTTTGTACCCTGGTGTTGTGTCAGGCATGTTTGTACCCGGGTGTTGTGTCAGGCATGTTTGTACCCCGGGTTGTGTCAGGCATGTTTGTACCCGGGTGTTCTGTTACGCATGGACGTACCCTGGTCGGGTTTGTCTTTTTTCAAGCATGCCCATACCCTGGTATTCTGTCAGGCATGTTCATAACCTAGTGTTCTTTTAAGCATGCCCATAACCCGGTATTTTGTTAGGTATTTCTATAACCTGGTATTCTGTCAGGTATGTCTATACCCCCCTAGTATTCTGTCAAGTATGTCTAAACACCGCTAGTATTCTGTCAGGTATGTTTATACCTTGCCGTTTTTCCAGGCATGTCCATATCCTGGTGTTCTGTCGGGGTTATCTAAATTTAGTCTTTACGGGTCGTTGTGAAAGACTTTGCACGGTCAATACAAACTGTCTCATACACGTATACGTGGCTGTCGTTGCCTGCCAGACAGATCCACACTGTACGTTGAAGACGGCTTGGGTTCAAATAATGACTCCAAGCGACCCCAGTAGCCTAGCGGTTAGACCTTAGGACTGCGGGTAAAAAAAGTCGTGGGTTCAAATCCAACAGTCATGTGGGATTTTACAGCTCTGGCCGGCTCCTACCCAGAGATGGGAGTGCTGTGGGCCCAGTGGGAAGGCTGGGACCGGATAGCCCAGCTTCATCCATGTCACGGATGTGTCTGAGTGTTGCTCTGATTACTTGACCAACACTGCGGGTGCCGCAGTTCCCTGTCACGGTTAACATCAGGATAATTATGACAGTAAGCGTGGTCTGCAGCTCTGTGGGGGTAGCTTCAGACCAAAAGGGACCTCCACAGCGTCACCAGTTATTAGAGTCAACATAACAGGATTGGTGGAGGGACGTTGAGGCGGTCTGTTCTCTGAAGGGGACGTTCACTCAATCTGACTCCGCGACTTATCTAGCACTTCGTCACTGTAGGGGACGTTCACTCAATCTGACTCCGCGACTTAGCTAGCACTGTCGTCACTGTAGCGGGTGTAGCCTACTGCGTGTGTTCAGTCAGAACAGGCAACTGCTGAATACCACCGAAATGTCTCTGGCGGTGTCTCCTTCAGATATGGCTTACCCTCACCAACGATGGGACGTCTTCTGTGGACCTCTAGGGGTCAGAGTTACGTGCGGAACAAGCCTGGATGGGGTCGGGAGTCGGAGGTTGGGACGAGCTGCATGGGAGCAGTGCCTCTGAGGTCGGCACTGATGATGACAGCGAAACAACCTATTGACCTCAGTGTGACCTAAGTAACACAAACACAAGACGAAAATCCGGCTGCATTTGATCTAGCCGCACTCGAGTCGTAAACATTAGGCCCCCACCCGCTCTCTGACGTCCGTGTCCAGTGAAACTGGCAGTGGAGAATTAAGTGTGCAATGGATGTGGAGGGGAGTTCGGAGCAGTCCATCTGGGATGTTGAGATATGTCGATACAGTTGTGTCTGGGAAAGTGCAGTTTAAACAGTTGTGTTTGGTGGAGTCTTTTCTGATACACTTGTGTATGGACGAGTGTTATGTGATGTGATACAGGGAGAGAGAGATGGGGGGGGGGGGGGGGAGAGAGAGAGACGTTGTCATGGGGACAGAGGTATCTCGATATGACGAGAGAGGTATGTTGACACAGGAACAAAGGTATCTTGATATGACGAGAGAGGTATGCTGACACAGGAACAAAGGTATCTTGATGTGACGAGAGGTATGCTGATACAGGAACAAAGGTATCTTGATGTGACGAGAGAGGTATGCTGACACAGGAACAAAGGTATCTTGATGTGACGAGAGAGCTATGTTGACACAGGAACAAAGGTATCTTGATATGACTAAAGAGGTACGTTAACACAGGAACAGAGGTATCTTTATATGACGAAAGAGGTACGTTGACATAAGGACAGATCAAGGTATGCTGACACGAGGACAAAGGTGTATGTTGACAGGAATACGTTGACATGATGACTGAGGTATGGCGACATACGTAGGTGTTAGCTGTGATTATTATCGTATGTGCTTATAACTGTACGCTATATAGTATGGTATGTGTTTATAAATGTACGCTATTTGTATTATACGTGTTTATAACTGCGCTATATAATATGGTATGTCTTTATAAATGTACGCTATTTGTATGATATGTGTTTATAACTGCGCTATATAATATGGTATGTGTTTATAAATGTACGCTGTTTGTATGGTATGTGTTTATATCTGTACGCTATTTGTATGGTATCTGTTTATAAATGTACGCTATTTGTATGGTATAATTATGTGTGCAAATGTACGCTATATAGTATGGTATTATAAAGTGTGGTATAGTACTCCTTCTTAACAACCCTCCAAGCCTCCAACCTTCTTTTTTGTTTTGGTTTGTTTTTGTGTTTGGCTGTTATTTTGTTTGTTTGGTGCTTGTTTTTGTGTGTATGCATTTGGTTTGTTTGTTTCTTTGGGGGTTGTTTGTTTTTGTTTTATTTTACTGTTTTGTTGTTGTTGTTGTTGTTGTTGTTGTTGTTGTTGTGTGTGTGTGTGTGTGTGGTTTTTGGTGATTAGCTTGTTTTGTTTTGTTTTGGGGGGTATTCAGCGCGTGGCAAGAGCGGTGTACTGAGCCGCTGGCAGAGTGGTTTCCTAAGGCTGGACAATGTTCCTTTGTCAGGGGAGATCACTAGGTGAAAAGTAATCATGCTGAGACCAAGAAGGCGAACGTAACGAAACAGTGAGAGATTAAGCGAGCGCCTTCAGTCTTTGGGACCAGGCGGAAATGCAGCAGTCCGAGTGCTGATGGCCTGCACTGTGTCTGCCTGAAGATCTTGCTGCCGTTGACAACACGGAAGAGAGTGCTGGCAGATCACCGCGGGCACCACCGCTACTGGACTATGCCCCAAGGCGTGGTTTCCGCGATGACGTCAGCTAGAAAGTGCATCATCAGACGTGGGGTCCGGACCTGACAATCAAGTTTTTGAACGACGGCATGCAGTAATTATCCGTCTCCAGACTGACTGTGGCCTTCATGTCTTACCACTGTGCCACGCACCCTCCCGGTGGGGCGGAGGGAGGAGTGACAGAACGCTGGGCAATTTCTGCGAGTGTCTTGTCCCGTCTGATAGCCAATGACAAAACGTCGCTCTGGGTGCACGGGGTGCTGGGATAGAGAACCAGTTCATGCCGGGATAAGACCATCAGAAAATGGGATTGTGGAGAGATTTGTTTTTATTCCTATTTCTGGCTCTTAAAGCCGGGAGAAGAGGAAAGAAATACCAATGCACAAGTCTTCCATAAAGCGCTGCTAACAAAGGGGTGTTGAATAAATGTTCATTGCTATGGTGCAAAACAGCACAAACAGTGGGACAACA
>OY757548.1:23018529-23081029 GCA_963584105.1 Alviniconcha strummeri
ATGCTGATGATATATTTAGCCATCGTTCGGAACAAAGGACATATAACAAAATCACTTAGACAGGAATGAGGTATGCTTCATTTTGATATACGATGAATAGTATATACCTTGTTGGTTTTTGTTGTTGTTGTTGTTTGTTTGTTTGTTTTGTTTTGTTTTTTGTTTAGTTTGTTTAACATGAAAAAAAAATGTCTTTTACTGGAAGGCCTTCATTAACCGTGAGGGTGCGACAGGAAAGGTAAATTGTTTTGCATTGTCAAAGCGAAAAGCACTGAAATTTCAAAGCAATCACAAGTTGTTCTCCATGTGAACCGTAACACATCAACAAGCAGCTACATAAGAAATGTCAAAACAATCAGCTCTTTTCAATGCCATCATAAAGATTAATACACAGCAAGCAGCTAATATTTATGTGTGCACATCCATCGACACATATAATTATACATGGACACCACGCTACACACACACACACACACACACACACACACACACACACACACACACACACACACACACACACACACACACACACACACACTCACACACACACACACACTCACATACCCACACACATAGACACGTGCGCGCGTACGCACGCACGCACGCATGCGCACACACATACGCACCCATGCGCACACGCATCCGCACGCACGCGCTCGCTTACGCGTGCACACACAGATACACAAACGTATATAGTCATCACAACACAAACAAGCATTACAATCAGTCAGGCCAAAATGACGACCCCAATACCCCCTCCCCCCCCCCCCCTCTCTCTCTCTCTCTCTCTCTCTCTCTGCGGAAAAAAACAAGATGTGTGTGACTGCTGGAAAACATCGGAGCAGACGAAAACGACAGAGCTTGTCAGGGCGAAGGGCGGAATGAGTAGTGTGTGGAGGAGACGTGTCGAATCATAGATTCTTCCGAGAGTCTTGTAGAGGTGAGCGGCTGGAGGGAGGTGCGACACGACTGCCCTGCACACATCTCCCATGATCCACACCCAGCCCGCCCTCAGCCAGGCGGCGCTTTGCTGCACGCTGCTGGCCTCTACGGGAAGACGGGGGCGAACAGGAAGACTTTGAGGGGGGGGTGGGGGGGGATTTCAATTGAGACAAATTAGGCAAATGTCTTAGAATTGAGACAAATTAGGCAATTAATGTCTTAGAACTGAGACAAATTAGGCAAATGTCTTAGACTGGCTGGCTGGGAGTTCTACACGGATGATGCCATAAAACGTAGAGACCGTTCCCCGCAGCATTTCCAGTTTCGTTTTGCAACGTTGAGTAGCTTTTCTTCTGAAGTTCTTGCGTTTCAGATGGTTAGTAGCTGCTGCGAGATGAAGGTGGTTGGTATGGTTGGTAGCTGCTGAGGGATGAAGATGGCTGGTATGGTTGGTAGAAGGTGGTTGGTATGGTTGGTAGCTGCTGAGGAATGAAGGTGGTTGGTATGGTTGGTAGAAGGTTGTTGGTATGGTTAGTAGAAGATGGTTGGTATGGTTGGTAGAAGATGGTTGGTATGGTTAGTAGCTGCTGCGAGATGAAGATGGTTGGTATGGTTGGTAGAAGGTGGTTGGTATGGTTGGTAGCTGCTGAGGGATGAAGATGGTTGGTATGGTTGGTAGAAGGTTGTTGGTATGGTTGGTAGCTGCTGAGGAATGAAGGTGGTTGGTATGGTTGGTAGAAGATGGTTGGTATGGTTAGTAGCTGCTGCGAGATGAAGATGGTTGGTATGATTGGTAGAAGGTGGTTGGTATGGTTGGTAGAAGGTGGT
Source organism: Alviniconcha strummeri (assembly GCA_963584105.1). Classification (NCBI taxonomy): domain Eukaryota; kingdom Metazoa; phylum Mollusca; class Gastropoda; family Provannidae; genus Alviniconcha; species Alviniconcha strummeri. The sequence goes on from OY757548.1 coordinate 23,020,300, forward strand.
TGGTATGGTTGGTAGAAGATGGTTGGTATGGTTGGTATCTGCCGGGGGATTGAAACAGCTGCAGAGCTGATCTGGTGGTTTTTCCAACATTGCATTTGAAACACCTGCAGTGCTGATCGGACGACAACGGCTTTATCGCATTTTTCCTGCGACAGTTGCAAAGATTCATTCATTTACTCCGTACGAAAGCACTGCATGGCAAACGAAACCCAAACTGACAAGTTAAGTGTTTGTAATCAATATTTCTTCATACCAGCTCTACATTTTTACAAGACCTGATATACGAAATTAGACTATGATGCAACTAAGTTAGCCTTGTCAGCGATATTTACGCCTAACAGCATTACTGCATTTCATGGCTGTTTCCGCGAGACTGGGGACTCACTCGATAGTCCCACGGACCGATATTCCGACGTGACAGTTGGTCAAATGTGGCGACGCCGGAACATAACAAGGACAATTGGTTAAATGTGGCAACATCCCAATGCTTTGACGTTAAGGATGTAGAGATGTGGCAGTGCTGTGACGTAAAGTATGAAGAGATGTGGCAGCGCCGTGACGTCAAGGATGGAGAGATGTGGCAGCGCCGTGACGTTAAGGATGGAGAGATGTGGCAGTGCCGTGACGTTAAGAGAGATGTGGCAGTGCCGTGACGTTAAGGATAGAGAGATGTGGCAGTGCCGTGACGTTAAGGATAGAGAGATGTGGCAGTGCCGTGACGTTAAGGATAGTGAGATGTGGTAGTCCCGTGACGTTATGAGAGATGTGGCAGTGCCGTGACGTTAAGGATAGAGAGATGTGGCAGTGCCGTGACGTTAAGGATAGAGAGACGTGGCAGTGCCGTGACGTTAAGGATAGAGAGATGTGGCAGTGCCGAGACGTTAAGGATAGAGAGATGTGGCAGTGCTGTGACGTTAAGAGAGATGTGGCAGTGCCGTGACGTTAAGGATAGAGAGATGTAGCAGTGCTGTGACGTTAAGAGAGATGTGGCAGCGCCGTGACGTTGAGATATGGCAGTGCCGTGACGTTAAGGATAGAGAGATGTGGCAGTGCCGTGACGTTAAGAGAGATGTGGCAGTGGCGTGACGTTAAGGATAGAGAGATGTGGCAGCGCCGTGATTTTAAGGATAGAGAGATGTGGCAGTGCCGTGACGTTAAGGATAGAGAGATGTGGCAGCGCCGTGACGTTAAGAGAGATGTGGCAGTGCCGTGACGTTAAGGATAGAGAGATGTGGCAGTGCCGTGACGTTAAGAGAGATGTGGCAGTGCCGTGACGTTAAGGATAGAGAGATGTGGCAGTGCCGTGACGTTAAGAGAGATGTGGCAGTGCCGTGACGTTAAGGATAGAGAGTTGTGGCAGTGCCGTGACGTTAAGGATAGAGAGATGTGGCAGCGCGTGACGTTAAGAGAGATGTGGCAGTGCCGTGACGTTAAGGATAGAGAGATGTGGCAGTGCCGTGATGTTAGGAGAGATGTGGCAGCGCCGTGACGTTAAGGATGGAGAGATGTGGCAGTCCCGGGACGTTATGAGAGATGTGGCAGTTCCGTGACGTCAAGAATGGAGAGATGTGGCAGTGCCGTGACGTTAGGAGAGATGTAGCAGTGCCGTGACGATAGGAGAGATGTGGCAGCGCCGTGACGTTAAGTATGGAGATGTGGCAGCGCCGTGACGTTAAATGTGGCAGTGCTGTGACGTTAGGAGAGATTCGGAGGCAGTGGTATTAAGTTGGCAAAACTGTAGGTGATGTGGCAGCGCCGTGACGTCAAGGAGAGAGAGATGTGGCGGCGGAGGCGGCGCAAGGGACAGTGGGCCACAGATGAGGTCATCGATCAGGGGCGGCGTGGCCTGACGTCGTCGTCCTATTGCGTGGCCAGTTTCTCTGATTAGGCGAATAAAGCGCGCGCGAGGGGGGGGGGGGGGGGGGGATTGCAGAAACGTGGAAAATGAGCCATTCCGCGTCAACTGCTTGGGTTTATGGCGTCGCTTCCATCACTGTATCGTGTCCCGCTGCGCTGTGTCTTCATCATGCGGTTCTCTCTTCATCATACTGTTCTCTCTTCATCATGCTGTTCTCTCTTCATCGCGCTGTTCTCTCTTCATCGCGCTGTTCTCTCTTCATCATGCTGTTCTCTCTTCATCATGCTGTTCTCTCTTCATCGTGCGGTTCTCTCTTCATCGCGCTGTTCTGTCTTCATCGCGCTGTTCTCTCTTCATCGCGCTGTTCTCTCTTGATCATGCTGTTCTCTCTTCATCGTGCGGTTCTCTCTTCATCGCGCTGTTCTGTCTTCATCGTGCTGTTCTCTCTTCATCGCGCTGTTCTCTCTTCATCATGCCGTTCTCTCTTCATCATGCTGTTCTCTCTTCATCGCGCTGTTCTCTCTTCATCAGGCTGTTCTCTCCTCATCACGCTGTTCTCTCTTCATCGCGCTGTTCTATCTTCATCGTACTGTTCTCTCTTCATCGCGCTGTTCTCTCTTCATCATGCCGTTCTCTATTCATCACGTGGTTCTCTCTTCATCGCGCTGTTCTCTCTTCATCATGCTGTTCTCTCTTCACACATGCGCGCGCGCGCACGCACGCACGCACGCACGCACGCACACACACACACACACACACACACACACACACACACACACACACACACACACACACACACAGAGTAAGGACAAGTGAGAAGGAAAATCAGGAGCTACAGTGAAAGAAGTGTAGAAGGGAGAGACTGAAAAGAGTCCGTCTCCCTGATGTTCCTGGGCAGAGCATTCCACAAGGAAGGGAGATCAATCTGAAGGCTCGCTGGCCACGTCGCTTTGTTTTACATTCCCTGGGCCCCAAGAACATCAAGAAATGACCCGCTGGCTGCTCGGAGAGAACAAGAATCAGTGTAAGGCGGAATGAGCTCATAGAGTGGCAAGTTTTCATGCACGGAAGGATAAGAGACAGAAAGCAGCTTACGGACAATACGGTCATGCACAGACAGCCAGTGCAGCACTCACGGAGATTAGGGGGGGGGGGGGGGGGGCTAGGGGGGTTGATGACGTTTCCTCTGTCTCACCACAACCGTTACGGCTGTGTTGTGGACTAGTGCCTGCAGCCTCTTGGTCAGCTTTGGGGCAGTCCAGCTGGAGGACTATTGCTATAGTCCAACTGGGACAGCAATGAGCGTGCGAGTAGGGGAGGGGGGTGGTACTGACAGAAATGAGCGTGCTGGGGCGGGGAGGGGGGAGTAGTGACAGAAATGAGAGTGCTATGAGGGGGGGGGGAGAGTAGTGACAGAAATGAGCGCGCTGGGGGGGGGGGGGGGTAGTGACAGAAATGAGCGTGCTAGTTGGGGGGGTGGGGTAGTGACAGAAATGAGCGTGCTATGGGGGGGGGGGGGTAGTGACAGAAATGAGCGTGCTATGGGGGGGGGGGTAGTGACAGAAATGAGCGTGCTATGGGGGGGGGGGGTAGTGACAGAAATGAGCGTGCTAGTTGGGGGGGGGGGTAGTGACAGAAATGAGCGTGCTATGGGGGGGGGGGGGGTAGTGACAGAAATGAGCGTGCTATGGGGGGGGGGGTAGTGACAGAAATGAGCGTGCTATGGGGGGGGGGGGTAGTGACAGAAATGAGCGTGCTATGGGGGGGGGGGGGGTAGTGACAGAAATGAGAGTGCTAGTTGGGGGGGGGGGGGGGGCGTGAGGAAAGCGGGGACGGGCTATTAAGAGAACGCGGGGGGCTGAAGGGAAAATGGGGGCGGGCTAGTCTGAGACGAAGCGGGCTAACGATATGAAGGAACGGGCTATTTGGAAAACGTGAAAGCGGGAGAAAGAGGCGGGCTAGTGTGAGAACAGGTCTGGCCAGGCAACAGGGGGGCTAGCGTGAGAACAGGTCTGGCCAGGCAACGGGGGGGCGGGGGGGGGGGCCGCTAGCGTGAGAACAGGTCTGGCCAGGCAACAGGGTGGCTAGTGTGAGAACAGGTCTGGCCAGGCACCAGGGGGGCTAGTGTGAGAACAGGTCTGGCCAGGCACCAGGGGGGCTAGTGTGAGAACAGGTCTGGCCAGGCACCAGGGGGGCTAGTAGAAGAACGTGGCGTAATAGTGGGGCAAGATATGGGAATGTAAACTACATTCAGATGGGCAGTTATGGTGCAAGCTTACATCTCTTGCCCTCTCCGCGGCTTCACAGATGAGACGGGGGGAGGAGGGGAGAGAGGGGGGGGAAGAGGGGAGAGGGGGGGGGGAAGAGGCGAGAGAGGGGGGAGGGACGGAAGAGAGGGGCGAAGAGGGGGGGAAAGAGAGGGGGAGGGGAGAGAGAGGGGGAGGGAGGGGAGGGGGAAGGGCGGGAAGGGGGGAAGAGTGGGGGAGGGAAGAGGGGAGAGAGAGAGGGAGAGAGTGGGAGGGGGAGAGAGAGGGGGGAGAGAGAGAGAGGGAGGGAGGGGAGAGTGGGGGAAGAGGGGAGAGAGAAAGGTAGAGAGGGGAGAGAGGGGGAGGGGAGAGAGAGAGAGGGGGGGAGAGAGAGCGGGGAGGAGAGAGCGGGGAGGGAGGGGGAAGAGGGGAGACAGAGGGGACAGAGGGAGGGGGAGAGAGGGGAGAGAGAGGGGGGGCAAAGGGGGCAGGGGAGAGAGAGAAGGAGGGGGAGAGGCGGGGAGAGAGAGGGGGGAGCTTTTTCTCTTCAGATCGGAATGCCTCCGACTTATAGATTTGGCCAATGTAGCGCAATTCAAGCGTTCATTACCGTATTTCAGACCCCGCCTGAAACCTCAACTAATCAATGAAGGCAGCAACCTCCTTTGGCTATTTCTGAAAAATCGCAGTTCAGTCTCTTCTCCAACACTCCTTCCCCCCCACCCCCATCTCTCTCTCTCTCTCTCTCTCTCTCTCTCTCTCTCTCTCTCTCTCTCTCTCTCTCTCTCTCTCTCTCATCCTTTCCGATCACTCTCTTTCCACATAGATTTCAGGAGCCCCCGTGCAAGATGTCCCTCCCCCACCACCACCACCATCTTTCTCTCTCTGTCTCTACGCTCCTCCCCCCACCCACCCCCCATTTTTCTCTCTCTGTCTCTACGCTCTCTGTCAAATGTACATTGCAAATGCCTAGCGAAATCTGTCAAATGTACATTGCAAATGCCTAGTGAAATCTGTCAAATGTACATTGCAAATGCCTAGTGAAATCTGTCAAATGTACATTGCAAATGCCTAGTGAAATCTGTCAAATGTACATTGCAAATGCCTAGCGAAATCTGTCAAATGTACATTGCAAATGCCTAGTGAAATCTGTCAAATGTACATTGCAAATGCCTAGTGAAATCTGTCAAATGTACATTGCAAATGCCTAGTGAAATCTGTCAAATGTACATTGCAAATGCCAAGTGAAAGCTGTCAAATGTACATTGCAAATGCCAAGTGAAATCTGTCAAATGTACCTTGCAAATGCCTAGTGAAAGCTGTCAAATGTACCTTGCAAATGCCTAGTGAAATCTGTCAAATGTACATTGCAAATGCCAAGTGAAATCTGTCAAATGTACATTGCAAATGCCAAGTGAAATCTGTCAAATGTACATTGCAAATGCCAAGTGAAATCTGTCAAATGTACATTGCAAATGCCTAGTGAAATCTGTCAAATGTACATTGCAAATGCCTAGTGAAATCTGTGAAATGTACATTGTAAATGCCTAGTGAAATCGGTCACGTATACATTGCAAGTGTCCAGTAAAATCTGTCAAATGTACATGCCCAGTGAAACCAGTTAAGTATATATTGCAATTGCATCAAATGTATATTGCAAGTGCTCAGTGAAAACAGTCAGGTGTAAATTGCAAGTACTCAGCGAAAACAGTCAGGTGTACATTGCAAGTGCTCAGTGAAAACAGTCAGGCGTACATTGCAAGTACTCGGTGAAAACAGTCAGGCGTACATTGCAAGTACTCGGTAGTAGACGGAAGTTGTGACGATACTGACTGACAATGCTTCGGAAACTGACTGGGGTCTGAGACTGGCTTGCCAGCTGCCAAAGGTTACTTCTTCGTGGGTTTTAACGGGCCGTCTACTGCCCAGGGTCCCCTGGGGACGAACAGTAAACGGTAACAACAAAACTGACAACAACAGCAACAAAGCAAAGCAAATAATAACGGCACGGTTATATTTTTGCTTCTGTTTTAAACTCGTTCCCACAGATCAAACACGTTCAGTCGAAGCAAATAATCAGTTCCAACAAATCTTACTCTTGTATTTGTAATGCCTGCACCCTTCTTTACACAATGTCAAAACATTCTGAATTAACTGATTCCGTTTACACTTTGGTTTTGGTTTTCTTTTGTTTGAGTTTTGCTGTTGGTGCCCCCTCCTCTCACCCCCCCCCCCCCCCACTCCCCCTTCCTCCCTCCTCCACCTCTATGCTTAGAATTGAAGATGGCCACCATTCACTTCTCTCTCTGGGACCAAAAAATATGCAATTCTTCTCACCGTGCAAATGAAGCTCGTCAGTCGCCATCGTGGCCTCATGGCTGCAGTGCCGTGTGCAAACCAGCGGGTAATGGACGTTGGGGAGGTGGCCGTGAGCGAATCAATTACGGCTATCAAATGCTCATCGCCAGACCCACCCAACCGTCCGCTCCCAGCCCGCCCCAACTGACACTCACTTTCTTATCTCCCCTGAGAAATCTTCAGCTCGGGAGAGTACAGGTGGCGCTGCATCAGAAATGACTGCCGGTTCCGGGCCCGTCCAATCACAGCTGTGAATGTTGGACTGTTCCCTAACCATCCTTACTTCAGTCACGCCATTCCCTAACCATCCCTACTTCACGCAATTCCCTGACCATCCCTACTTCACGCTATTCCCTAACCATCCCTACTAGACGCCATTCCTAACCATCCCTACTTGACGCCATTCCTAACCATCCCTACTAGACGCCATTCCCTAACCATCCCTATTTCAGGCCATTCCCTAACCATCCCTATTTCAGGCCATTCCCTAACCATCCCTACTTCACGCCATTCCCTAACCATCCCTACTTCACGCCTAACCATCTCTATTTCACTCTATTCCCTAACCATCCCTATATCACGCCATTCCCTATATCACGCCATTCCCTAGTCATTCCCTATATCACGCCATTCCCTAGTCATCCCGATATCACGCCATTCTCTAATCGTTGCTACTCTATTGGGCGATTCAGGCGGGGATGTTAATTCCCTTGACTTTTGCCCGGCATCGCTTAAGTCCCTTGGCTAATTTTACTTCCGGTGCGTACTTTCTTTACAATGGAAGGCGGTGACAGTGAATTTGCGAATTTTACACTGCCAACGTTAAAGGCATTTTTTGAGACACGTAGTCATAATGTGTCTGGACATAAGCAATAATTTGTTGCTCGTGCTTAACGATGCCCCAAAACAAAACGCATTTTTTCTACGAACTCGCGATCTTCTTATCAGTCCAAAAACGACGCAAAGACACTTTTTGTTCACCCTCCAATCCCTTTCCACGGTAATTTTTGCAACCGCAACATTATTGGTATTTGTACTGCTTCGCAATTCTAATTTCAACTTCCACTGTTATACACAGCGTAAAGCAATGCCTACTCAGAAATCGGCCCGGAAGTGCGCTGCGACCTTTCGCGAAAGATTACAAAGCGCATTCACTCTAGCAAACCAGCTTCGCTGAATCGCCCAATACCATCTCCTGTCACCGCTTCTTCAAGCCATTTTGTATGTATTGCTACTTAACGCCATTCCTGTCACTGCCACGTTACGCCATTCCTGTCACTGCCACGTTACGCTATTCCCTATCACTGCCACTTTACGCCATTCCTGTTACTGCCACGTTACGCTATTCCCTATCACTGCCACTTTACGCCATTCCTGTCACTGCCACGTTACGCTATTCCCTATCACTGCCACTTTACGCCATTCCTGTTACTGCCACGTTACACCATTCCCTGTCACTGCCACGTTGCACCATTCCTGTCACTACCACGTTACGCCATTCCTGTCACTGCCACGTTATGTCATTCCCTGTCACTGCCACGTTACGCCATTCCCTGTCACTGCCATGTTACGCCATTCCCTGTCACTGCCACTTCACGCTATTCTCTAAGTATTGCTACTTTACGCCACTCCCTAATTACGATACTTCGTCAGCGCTACATCATGTGCAACCTCTTCTTCAAACTCTTCTTTGCTTACGGGTCCAAGCCAGAACAGACTGTGGACTTTCAAATACCTGTCACAACTTTTTTTCTGTCTCATCTCCTGCCTACTTCTCTGACCTTTCTGTGTACACCCCTTCCAAGCAGTTGCGTTCTTCGACAAACACACGGATAATTCATTCGGCCAGCGCTCTTTCTCTTACGTTCTCCAAAGCAGTCGAGTTGTTTCCCTTCTGACATCCGTCATATTGTCCTCCTATGCCTCCAAAACTGCTTTCAAATCTCACTTCTTCAAACAAGTCATTTCAAGTCTGTCTTCGTTAGGCCTCTCGCTCCCGTTACATTTCTTTTGTGAGCGTGCGTGTGCGGGTGCTTGCAGCATACACTTGACTGATGTTGCTGGGTGCTTGCAACATACACTTGACTGATGTTGCTGGGTGCTTGCAACATACACCCGATGATGTGGCTGGGTGTAGGAGTGACGGGACGAGCGTCTTGCAACAGGAGGCAGCGCCGCTGTGGCCGGCACCGGTCCGGGGACAGTATTGTGACTATATATAGATGTATGTAATGATAACGGGATTTGAATCAATTATACAATGGTGATTAATGGGTACTGGGCAGTATAATCAGTACCGGGTGATTTGTATCAGTCATCGATAATTATTTCAACGTCAGGGTCAACTAGAAGCGGTCTGGACCTGTAATGTTCTTTTTTTTTCTCTTTTTTTTCTCTCTCTTTTTCTCTCTCTCTCTCTTTTTTTTTTTAATACTAACAATGTGTAGGGTTAGACATTAATTGTATCACATATATAGTATTCACTGCAAGGTGTTGCGTATCTGGGTAAGAAGGAAGGCATCGTTTTGCCGTAGTGGAGTGTGACAGGTCTGGAATCAGCTGACAGCTCAGATCATCAAGGAAGACAACAAAAGAAGACATCACGTCACCACTGCGGAATGTGACAGGTCTGGGATTAGCTGACAGCTCAGATCATCGAGGAAGACATCACGTCACCACTGTGAAGTGTGACAACTAGGAAGACCAAGGAAGACATCACGTCACCATTGTGGAGTTTGACAACTAAGAAGATCAAGGAAGACATCACGTCATCACTGTGGAGTGTCAGAACTAAGAAGATCAAGGAAGGCATCATATCACCATTGTGGAGTGTGACAAGTCAGATCAAGGAAGACATCACGTCACCATTGTGGAGTGTGACAACTAAGACCAAGGAAGACATCACGACAAAAAAAAAATTATGCCTGTAAAAACAATTAGCGTTCGGCAGTGCGACAAACCATGGATAACTGAAGAAATTAAACAAATGAAAAGAAAAATAAGCTCCATAAAAAAGCTAAAATATTTAATACCGACCAGTCGTGGAAAATCTTTAGACAAATTAGGAACGACCTCACCTACGCCATAAGGAAAAGGAATTTAGATTATTTACAGGATTTAGACAATCGTGCGTCTTCCAGCGCGTCATTCGGTACCAAAAACTGGTGGAAACTAGTAAAGTCATTCATGAGCAACAAGGGATCTGATCCAGACGTAATACCACCATTAGAAAAAGATGGAATTACTTATTATACTAACAATGAGCAGGCGACTATACTTAACCAATTCTTCATCAACAAATCAACTACTGAAGACAACGATGACGTTCCAGATGCACCAGAACTATTAACGAGTATAAATCAAATAAATTTGAGTGTAGAAGAAATAAAAAATACTCTTACAAAATTAAGCACAGCAAACGCGACAGGCCCTGATCAAATACATAATATTTTTTATTTATTTTTAAATAGCGCTGGAATCATATCTGAACCATTAACGTTTCTCTTCAATCGATCACTTAATGAAGGATTTTTCCCCCACAATCTGGAAAACAGCACACGTTGCACCAATTCATAAAAATAAAAATAAAAAGGTAATAAAGAACAGTGTACTAACTACCGTCCTATATCTTTGCTAAGTTGCGTAGGAAAAACTCTAGAAAAATGTGTTCATCGCCATGTGTCTAATTACTTAAACGCAAACCAAATAATAATACCGTCACAGTCAGGATTCTCTCCAAAAGATTCAACCGTGTACCAGTTACTAAGTATATACGACGACTTTTGTAAGTCATTTGACAGTGAAATAACTACTCAAGCAATTTTCTTTGACATATCTAAAGCCTTCGATAAAGTATGGCACTCTGGCTTACTGCGGAAATTGCAAGCTGTTGGAATTAGAGGCACTTTACTTCATTGGTTCGAAAACTATTTGGCCGAACGTAAACAGGCTGTGGTACCCCACGGTAGCAGATCTGATTACTTAACTGTACCTGCAGGTGTCCCACAGGGCTCAGTCCTAGGACCTCTTCTGTTCCTTATCTACATAAATGACATTGTTGAAGACATCGAATCAGTTATTAAGCTTTTCGCAGATGACACTAATATGTATTTGTGCTTAGAAAATCCACACATCCGAGCTGAATTTCTAAACAATGATCTTGAAAAAATAATGCAATGGGCAAATAAATGGAAAACTGAGTTTAACGAAAGGAAGACAGAACTGATGAACATAACCAGGAAAAAAAACCACCAATTTCAATCACTGGATTTTGGAAGGACTATTTTAGAAGACACTCATAGCCATAAACATTTAGGAATCATTTTTCAAAACAAATACAAATGGGAGAGTCATATTAAAATGTTAATTGCAAAATGTAGATGTCAGGCCGCTTGCCTAAGACGCTTAAATATCTTCTTAGCAGAAAAGCTCTTGAAACCATGTATAATAATAATAATAATGGACATTTCTATGGCGCATGATCCTTAGCAAGATCTAGGGCACAATGCGCCGTACAAAAAGCTGCAGAAAAATGTGTAAGCACATACAATGGACAAGATTGTATAGGTCTTTTATATTACCGCAGTTAGATTACGCCGACGTCATTTGGGATAATTGTAGTATAAAATTAGCAGAAGAACTGGAAAGTGTACACCTCGATGCAATAAAAACCATTATAGGTGCTGTTCGCGGAACAAGTCACTAGAAACTATACAGTAAATCAGGGTTCACAGCTTTACGAGAAAGACGCTTCAGACACAAAATTAATATGTACCACAAGATCGTTCAAGAAAATACCCCGACTTACTTGAAAGAACATTTACCCCACTTGTTTCCTCAACTAATCCATACCATCAACGACGACCGGAGTGGTACCAAAACATAAGACTGAGACTTACAGGCAATCATTTTTCCCATCGACAACTACACTGTGGAATAATTTACCAGAAAACATACAGCGATCAAAATCAGTTAGTCAAGTTAAACACTTCCTCTCCAGAAATGACACAAAAATCCCTCGCCTTTCTTTTACAACGGTAGTCGAAAAACACAGATAACACATTGCAAACTCCGTCTTGGAATAAGCGACCTAAATTACAACCTATTAAACAGACACTTAACAACAAATAGCTCTTGTGATTGCGGAGAAAGAAAAGATACATCTGAACACTACATTCTACACTGCCCACGTTTTACACACGTACGTCAAAACAACATATTCAGACTCCCTGCAAATTTGCTCAACATTACTACCCTCCTGCAAGGGGATCCACACATATCAAACAATATGAACTCATTAATAATTAAAGCTGTCCAAAGCTGTCCAAGACTTCATTACCGAGTCCGGCCGTTTTGCCATGGAATGACAAACTCAGTTAAATAGTTACTTACAGCGCATAAGAGCATTCTCCCTCTCTCTCTCTCTCTGATTTTTGTTGTTGTTTTCATGTTGTTTAATATAAACATACATACCCGTTGTTGCAGAATGAATTAATTAGTAAATTATGTTCGTGAGCATTTACTATAAGCCTAGCTTGTTTAATGCTCATACAATGATTCTGACTGTCCATATTTTCATGAATGTAAATAAACTTTGTTTAAACCAAGACAGCACGTCACCATTGTCGAGTGGGACAAAACAGAAGATCAAGGGTGTGGCATCCCGTCACCATCAGCTGTGTAGTGTGATAGCAGATCAGGGGATCAAGGAAGACATTACGTCAGCATTGTGGAGTGTTCAATCAGGAAGACATTACGTCATTGCTGTGCAGTGTGGTATCAATGAGGACATTACGTCACCGCTGTGGAGTGTTTATGTTCCTCCGTCCCCAGCATGGTCTGAAACTTCAATCCGGGCATTGAGCCGGGAGACGCCTTTCAATAGGTTCCTTCTCTAATTCTGAGAATAATCCCACTGATCTCTCTTCACGTGGCGGTCGCGCGAGGTTTTGCCAGCCTATTAGAGCCACAATGAATGGCCCGTTGAGACTGATTGCTCCTTTCACCATCCGCGGCATCGCCTGTTTGCCTTTCTGATTGGCCAGCTTGGAACGCCGACCAAATTACTGCGCCCCCTCCTGATTGCGCATGCTCGTGAGCAGTATACAGATGAGAAGGAAAGAGTGGCGGTGTGGAAAATAGTCCGTTGTGTGAGACATAGAGAATGGAAAAAGAGGTTAATAAAGTTCACAGTTGACGGTACGGAAAATTCTGTTCCTAGTGTCGACAGACGACTGCCGTGTGCAGCACAGGGCCTGGTGAAACGGGAAGAAATTCAGAGCAGACAGCAGTCTGTCGCCGCTGTGCGGAATTCACTGACAAGGAAAAAGGGGCATAGTGCCGACAACAGTCTGCCGTGTGAGACAGTAAGGAAAAAGTTCATAGCGTTGACAACAGTCTGCCGTGTGAGACATTGCGGAAAAAGGTTCATAATGCCGACAAATATTCAATGAAATTTTGAATCTTCACTGTGACTGTAACCTTGAACACAGCAATCCAGTCTTTTCGCAAGACACTCCTGCTTATAATATATATCATCAAAGCAACTTTGGTCATAAAAGGATCAGCCGATCAGAAGATATAACAGAAGGTCATATTTTGATCAAGTACGCCACCACAGCGACATTGACCTTAAAAATAGCAACGCAGATTCTTTCCCTTGACATTCAGGATTATGAAGATCACGTGTATCATCATACCAAGTATAGTTACAAAAGGTTGAAAGGTTGAGAAGAATTTGTTCAAATATTGACTGATATTTTGAACCGTCCCTGTGACCTTGACCACCGCTACCCAGCGTCTGCACAAGACATGATGGTCGCGACCATTAAACCTGGTTTGATTGCAAAAGCTGTGCAAGTGTGTATGTATGTATGTGTGTATGCACGCGCGTGTGTACAACTACATGTACACGTGGCATGCCACTCTCTCTCTCTCTCTCGTGTGTGTCTGTGTGTGTGTGTGTGTGTGTGTGTGTGTGTGTGTGTGTGTGTGTGTGTGTGTGTGTGTGTGTGTGTGTGTGTGTGTGTGTGTGTGTGTGCATGCTGTTTGCACACATGCGTGTGTGCATGTTACGTTGTTATTAACTTGTTTTAGCTACAACTGTAATTTGTTTAAACACTTTTGTTTCTTTTTGTTTTCCGAAACAGTTCAGTTCATTCACGTGTTACATTAAAATTGATAGTACATTTAAAACCAAATTTCTTTTTAAGAACAATAAAGTATTATCTTAAGAATTATTAGTTCAGAAAATATAGCAGAAACAGTGATATTTTGGTATGTTATCACTGTGACCTTGACCTTGATGATTGCAAACCAATTCTTGGATGACAGTTTTATTCACAAACAGCAGAGACCTGAAATTCTCAAAAATGTTTTCATAACTATTCAGACTATTTTAAGTACATGAGTACAAAATGGCCTAGATAATATCCACACAGTTCTTGATCAAACACTTATTCTTCCCTTTTATTTAAAGTCTTTTCACATATGTGATATTATACTGACCTTACAATGATCAAGATAACAGTATGTATCATCAAGATAAATCAAAACAATATCAAATAAAAACAAAAAACTAAAATGGATACTCATTTAAGTTGTAAAAACAAACACACCAACCCAGACATGCTCTAAACTCAAATCACTAGTCATGTTGCTTACACCACACACACCAACGCAGACAACAGATCGGTACATACATCATCATAATCACACTGCTTGCACCACACACACCAGAGTAGACAACAGAACAGATCTGTACATACAACATCATAATCACATTGCATGCACCACACACCAGTGCAGACAACAGAACAGATCTGTACATACAACATCATAATCACATTGCATGCACCACACACCAGTGCAGACAACAGAACAGATCTGTACATACAACATCATAATCACATTGCATGCACCACACACCAGTGCAGACAACAGAACAGATCTGTACATACAACATCATAATCACATTGCATGCACCACACACCAGTGCAGACAACAGAACAGATCTGTACATACAACATCATAATCACATTGCATGCACCACACACCAGTGCAGACAATATGATAGGTGTGTACATTCATCATAATCAGGTTGCTTGCACCACACACCAGTGCTGACAACAGGATAGGTCTGTTTTGAGACCATCATCATTTGCACCCAACACACAAACCCCAGCAAGGTTCACATAGCAATGTCAATTGCACCAAAGATGCCAGCGCAGACAAGGGTGGTACCCAAGTCATCACAGCTGTGTCCTTTGCACCAGAGATGCAAACACAGATAAGGGTAGTACATATTTGTATTATCCAATTGCATCATTTGCAGCAAACACACCTTTGCACCAGACATGCCGACACAGATATGGGTAGTACATATTTGTATTATCCAATTGCATCATTTGCAGCAAACACACCTTTGCACCAGACATGCCAACACAGATATGGGTAGTACATATTTGTATTATCCAATTGCATCATTTGCAGCAAACACACCATCACATACACACTAATTATAAATAGTACAGTACATCTCATCCACAAATGCAAGAGTACCACAACTGTTATGCTGTCTCAGACTCCAAAAGGTGGAAATACAACTTTGTGGTTCACTTCCGGACTCCACTGACTTCAAAATTGGCCAAAGTCAGCAAAATTAATATGAAAAAAACAAACCTTAACGTTTTCTTCATGTAAAAACCTGGCAGATCTTGCATGAACAATATTTTTCCTCGTCCTTGTCATCTTTTAAATCTAAGCTAACAACACATCGCTTTCTAACTGCTTGTCCAGTTTCATGCATTTTTCAGTGTCAGTATTTAGGAATATTGGAATGTCATATATATATATGTATACATAGTATTTGTCCCTTTTATTAATTTCAGGGGGGGGGGGGGGGTATCTTTCATAATATACAGCACCATGAACTCATGTTTCATGGGGTATATAGTGCCATTTAATTATGAGAAAAAGCTAACATGTTTGGTAGTTGGAAAATAAATGACAAATCAGAAATAATGCATGCTGCTACCATTCAAAAAAATTGATGAAAACACACAGGAGGTTAAGACTGATAATGTTTAAATGGACGTGACAGAACAGCATGCAAATTCTCATCAGGTCATGTCTCTGTGAAAACAACACACAGATAGAGTATGGGTTTCTACATGCAAATTCTCATTAAGCCTGGTCTTTGTGAAAGTAACACAGAATAAAACTGATAGAGTGGTTTTCTCCATGAAAACCAAGGGCAAAAGAATTATCCCACAAAGATGGTGACTGAGTGAGGTCACCACAGAATAAAGACGGTGTTACTGGGGTTACTGCGCAATCATTGTGTATGTTTGCATACTCCTCTGCCATGTCCTTATAAAATAAAATAAAAAGCCATCTTTACTCTTTGTGTGCTTTGAAAACGCATGGATGGTCTTCCTTGCGTACATGCCACAGACATGAAGTGTGTTTGGTCTTGTTTGTAATAAACAAGCAAGAATAGGTCAGTCCTCAGTGGTTAAGAGTGTCGGACTCATGACAGAAAGGTCCTGGGTTTGAGTCCCGGCAGGAGCGGCAGAAGGATTTTCTTCTCCAGGGTCAACTTTCTGTGCCAACTCTTATTTTGGTATCCGTTCCACCCCTGTGTTACAGCAGTAGCACGTAAAAGATCCGGTCATTCTGCCAGAAGTGCAGATAGCAGGTAACAGCTAAACACACATACACCCAACCTATGTGGCTTTGAATGAAGTGACACTGTAAACTGGGGATGGTTGAATGGTGTACGCAGAACTTGCCCCGAGACAGCAGCATTTCACGTGGCACCAGCCATGAAACAACCAAAGAGCGCTGCCAGTAAGTACACCACTTCCGTGGATATTAAAAATATGCACTGTAAAAGGATATAGTCTCATTCAGAATCACATGCGACATGTACGCAGTGAGTCTGCTCGAGACCAGAGAACAGAACAGAAGCTATGAATAACAATAGGGCTATTGGTCATGTTTGTGATAAACAGGCAAGAACAGGTCAGTCCTGACAGAGGCTATTGGTCATGTTTGTGATAAACAGGCAAGAACAGGTCAGTCCTGACAGAGGCTATTGGTCATGTTTGTGATAAACAGGCAAGAACAGGTCAGTACTGACAGAGGCTATTGTTCATCGTGCAAAGTTTGAAGGTCATATTCAATATTCAAGACTCTCTAAGTGTCATTTCAAACACCGCTGTGACCTTGAAATCTGATTGACATTTAATATAAAAGAGTACTTGTAAGGCACTAACACCTACCATGAGCCCAAAGTGAACAATACAAAAGCAATAAATCCCTAACCCTCAAGCCAAGTTCACAAACACAGGGGCTGGACAGAATCTGGAGACATTTCTATACATTAATCAAATGACAGGGCCATGTGAATGAAGTACACAGAAAGTGACAAACCAACATTTGTTTTCCACTCTGGGACCTGTAGCCCAGTGAAAGCAGGCAGCACTTCTCTGCGACTCTTTCAAGAGTACAGTCACCTGGCGCCTACTATGACCAAAATACCGTTAGTACTGAAATCTGCATAAAGTATGAAACAGATTGTGTTTTTCAAGCAACCAAACCAGTAAAAGTAATCATGTCAGTTACTATGGAAACCAGCTTATATAATACTGTGGTTCCTGTGCAACTAACATGAATTTTGGAGGTTAAAATGTAGTGATGTAATATATGACCATTTATCAATACTACTTCATGAATAAAAGAGTTTCAGAATGAAATACAGTTGTTTGTAGGTCTGTCTGTAGCATGCAGAATGATGAGGTCTTTACAATGTGGTTTCCACAACACCAATGCAATTATGCATTAATACACAGACAGCTTTTCAGTATGGAGCGCATGTTCATATCATAAGAAAGGTTCCACCAGGACAATAGTACATAGCAGGGGTTTTGTTTGAGTCTCTTTCTTTTCAGCTGCAATCTCATTAAGAAGATCATGAAACTGTAAGTTAGGGTCTCCACTATAGCATGGTGCAATCTTTTAAGTTCTCCTCTCATAAGCAGTCTTAGGTTACAGCAAACATCAAGGAGCAAATGGTGCTATTTGGAAACCATTAACTTAGAACACAAGACACTCTGTAGTGAGTACACAGCCCTTTTAAAGCTTAACCAGTGAAATCTTCCCCAAATGGTACCCCATTTATTGGAACAGATGTCAGTTTTCCCCAAGCGGTACCACATTCATTGGAACAGATGTCAGTTTTCCCCAAGCGGTACCACATTCATTGGAACAGATGTCAGTCTTCCCCAAGTGGTACCACATTCGTTGGAACAGATGTCAGTTTTCCCCAAGCGGTACCACATTCATTGGAACAGATGTCAATCTTCCCCAAGTGGTACCACATTTATTGGAACAGATGTCAATCTTCCCCAGGTGGTACGTATTTATTGGAACAAATGTCAGTCTTCCCCAAGTGGTACCACATTTATTGGAACAGATGTCAGTTTTCCCTAAGCAGTACCACATTTATTGGAACAGATGTCAGTCTTTCCCAAGTGGTACCACATTTATTGGAACAGATGTCAATCTTCCCCAAGTGGTACCACATTAACTGGAACATATGTCAATCTTCCCCAAGTGGTACCACATTAATTTTTTGGAACAGATGTCAGTCTTCCCCAAGTGGTATCCCATTTATTGGAACAGATGTCAGTCTTCCCCAAATGGTACCACATTTACTGGAACAGATGTCAGTCTTCCCCAAGTGGTACCACATTTACTGGAACAGGTGTCAAAACTTTATAAATAATAAAACAAAAATATCTAGTTTTTTAATGATTTCTTTTTCTTCTTCTAATGCTCATGTCCCTAAATCATTTCCTAGTATCACAGACCTGTACAATTACTAAGTCACCGTGAGAAGTGCCATCCTGAGCTGACCGTGCGTTATTCACACAATGTTAAATTGCCAACTGTGAGAAGTATTCACTGTGAGAAGTGTCATCCTGAGCTGACCCTGCGTTATTCACACAATGTTAAATTACTGTGAGAAGTATTCACTGTGAGAAGTGCCATCCTGAGCTGACCGTGCGTTATTCACACAATGTTAAATTACTAACTGTGAGAAGTATTCACTGTGAGAAGTGTCATCCTGAGCTGACCCTGCGTTATTCACACAATGTTAAATTACTAACTGTGAGAAGTATTCAGTGTGAGAAGTGTCATCCTGAGCTGACCCTGCGTTATTCACACAATGTTAAATTACTAACTGTGAGAAGTATTCACTGTGAGAAGTGCCATCCTGAGCTGACCCTGCGTTATTTACACAATGTTAAATTACCAACTGTGAGAAGTATTCAGTGTGAGAAGTGTCATCCTGAGCTGACCCTGCGTTATTCACACAATGTTAAATTACTGTGAGAAGTATTCACTGTGAGAAGTGTCATCCTGAGCTGACCCTGCGTTATTCACACAATGTTAAATTACTGTGAGAAGTATTCACTGTGAGAAGTGTCATCCTGAGCTGACCCTGCATTATTCACACAATGTTAAATTACCAACTGTAAGAAGTATTCAGTGTGAGAAGTGTCATCCGGAGCTGACCCTGCATTATGCACACAATTTTAAATTACTAACTGTGAGAAGTATTCAGTGTGAGAAGTGTCATCCGGAGCTGACCCTGCGTTATGCACACAATTTTAAATTACTAACTGTGAGAAGTATTCAGTGTGAGAAGTGTCATCCTGAGCTGACCCTGCATTATTCACACAATGTTAAATTACTGTGAGAAGTATTCACTGTGAGAAGTGTCATCCTGAGCTGACCCTGCGTTATTCACACAATGTTAAATTACTGTGAGAAGTATTCACTGTGAGAAGTGTCATCCTGAGCTGACCCTGCATTATTCACACAATGTTAAATTACCAACTGTAAGAAGTATTCAGTGTGAGAAGTGTCATCCGGAGCTGACCCTGCATTATGCACACAATTTTAAATTACTAACTGTGAGAAGTATTCAGTGTGAGAAGTGTCATCCGGAGCTGACCCTGCGTTATGCACACAATTTTAAATTACTAACTGTGAGAAGTATTCAGTGTGAGAAGTGTCATCCTGAGCTGACCCTGCATTATTCACACAATGTTAAATTACTGTGAGAAGTATTCAGTGTGAGAAGTGTCATCCTGAGCTGACCCTGTGCTATTGACAGGATGTTAAATTACTAACTGCGAGAAGTATTCAGTGTGAGAAGTGTCATCCTGAGCTGACCCTGTGCTATTGACAGGATGTTAAATTACTAACTGCGAGAAGTATTCAGTGTGAGAAGTGTCATCCTGAGCTGATCCTGTGCTATTGACAGGATGTTAAATTACTGTGAGAAGTATTCACTGTGAGAAGTGTCATCCTGAGCTGACCCTGTGCTATTGACAGGATGTTAAATTACTAACTGCGAGAAGTGACATCACTATTTGTTTTGTCTGTAAAGTGCACTCCATATATTAAAAAACAGGGGGTTGCCTTCAAATATATTTAAATATATACTGATTTCACATATAACACCAGACATAAAACAAAGCATACATGTACAAACATCAAACGCAAATTTTTGAAGAGTTAGTCCCTTCAATATTACCCCTGTTAAAAGAGGACATAAGGCTAGGACATGCAGATACGTTGATCATTCTAATTTATTGATACCAGATTAAAGATTTTTTTTAATTTATATAAATGGACAGAAACACTAAAAAAAAAAAAGTTTTTATACCCTTGCCACATGGGAGCAAGCTGCACATACCACCTACCAACTATGAATGAATGAAAATGTATATATATATAGCACATAAAAAAACTTCCACACAAAACCTTGCATGCTCACAACTATCACCTCCTAGCTGCTCAACAAGAGCTATGTAAAAAGCCTAACTCTTCATGAAAAGTGTTTGAGAATATTCAGGGGAAATGTCAGGAGAATGGACCATTAGCAGAAAATGACAAGACAAAAGAGCAAGAGGACTAGGCAGAAAAACAAGAGGAGATAGGAAAGAGGAATGAAATGACAGCCCTGAGATTCCAGACAGGAGGAGACACCAGACGCCCCCAGCTGCCCTCGGGGTGGCCCTTAGGCTACAGTACAAATACATCATGTAAATGATAATAATAATTATAATCAGAATAATCATCATGAGGAAAAACTGACCACATAATTCAGTTATAAACAATCAAAGGTATTTTACAGTAATATATTCTATCAAAAACAGTATGACTATGCATACAGTCTACATGATTTTACTTACATCTTCAAACCACTGTTATTACAATTACCCAGTCAAAGACATCCACACTAACTGGCTCTGACGAGACACAGTCACATGATCAAAACCCAAGTAGTTCACACTACACAGCTACTGACTAGGACAGTACACAATGAATTGATTTACATCAGTATCCAGCACAAGACAGACTTTAAATACAGGCACATGCAAGATTTAAAACTCAACCCTCAATACAGGCACATGCAGGATTCAACACTCAGTCCTCAAGACAGGCACACACAGGATTACCACTCAACCTTCAATACAGGCACATAGGATTACCACTCAATCTTCAAAACAGGCACACACAGGATTACCACTCAACCTTCAATAGAGGCACACACAGGATTACCACTCAACCTTCAATACAGGCACACACAGGATTACCACTCAACCTTCAATACAGGCACACACAGGATTACCACTCAATCTTCAAAACAGGCACACACAGGATTACCACTCAACCTTCAATACAGGCACACACAGGATTACCACTCAACCTTCAATACAGGCACACACAGGATTACCACTCAACCTTCAATAAAGGCACACACAGGATTACCACTCAACCTTCAACACAGGCACACACAGGATTACCACTCAACCTTCAATACAGGCACACACAGGATTACCACTCAACCTTCAATACAGGAACACACAGGATTACCACTCAACCTTCAATACAGGCACACACAGGATTACCACTCAACCTTCAATACAGGCACACACAGGATTACCACTCAACCTTCAATACAGGCACACACAGGATTACCACTCAACATTCAATACAGGCACACACAGGATTACCACTCAACCTTCAACACAGGCACACACAGGCTTACCACTCTACCTTACATACAGGCACACACAGGATTACCACTCAATCTGTAGTACAGGCACACACATGATTATCACTCAACCTTCAGTACAGGAACACACAGGCTTGACCCTCAACCTTCAATACAGGCACACACAGGCTTGACCCTCAACCTTCAATACAGCTACGACTCACTTAGCTACTGCTGCCTCAGGCCCACCATGCTCACCTAGCACTCTTTCCAAACAATCACAATGATATGCTTTAACAGCACCTACGGCATGTTGCAATGAGAAACATCCACATAGGCTACATATCATTCAGAAGACACATATATGCAAAATACCCTAACATCCAATGTGTGAACACAAATGCTCTTTCAAACATGCCCACTTTTACACACTCCCCTTCATTTAATGTGTGAACACAGTCATTTTTGCAGACTGCCTTAACATTCACCATGAGACCACAAGCACTTGTATACTGCTGTAATGTGCACTGTGTGAACACTAATGTTTGCAAACTGCCCTAGCATTCACTATATAAATGCAAACACTTGCAAACTGCCCTAACATTCAACATGTAAACACAACCATAAAAAATAAACTGACCCAGTTACTGTTACTTTACTGGAACACAGTCAGCCTCTGCCCACACAATGACAGAGGCTGAAGCCTGTAGAGAGATCTATTTCCATTCTTAACCAATGTGCCAGGGAAGAACACTTCACATATTAAACTGTCCATGAAACTTTGAAGGCAGGGTTTTCTGTGATGGCATTATCTACCACCCTGAGGTGTTCACAGTTGCATAAATAAATCAAGTCTTTGGGGCCAAACTCTAAACAAAAACAAAAAAGAAAAGAAAATGTTCAGTTTTAATTAGCCTTGAGTGGTATGTGGATCAAACAGTTCTCCAAATTGATGAGCACTAACCTTTCTTCTTCTCTTTTTTATTAACACGGATACATTAAGAAAGAAACAAAGAAAAAAGGATGCACCATATTTACACTGGAGTCCAAACACTCTGACCAAATGATTCAAGTCATTTTATAATGTAGTGCTTACTTAAAACTAAACCAGTCATTTATAAAATATTAAAAGAAAAAAGCTGTTTTGAAAGGCAAACAATGTTAAAGTGTTCATTGTATTTATATTGCTAAAAATCTGTTTCAAGTAAAATTAAACTTTCATGCTGATTCAGACTTCTTGATCTGAACTGAAGGGTTCACGATCAACAGCAAGTAGATTTCATCATTCCACTCCTGAGGAGGGGTAGGAGACTACCACAGCATGAAATAGTCTAAAATCCTGTGACACCTCTCCTTGACATTACACAAATGTAGGGCTGTCTGAACAGCTCTCCTTGACACCACACAAAAGTAGGGCTGTCTGAAACTCCTTGACACCACACAAAAGTAGGGCTGTCTGAACACCTCTCCTTGACACCATATAGAAGTAGGGCTGTCTGAACACCTCTCCTTGACACCACATAGAAGTAGGGCTGTCTGAACACCTCTCTTTGACACCACACAGAAATAAGGCTGTCTGAACACCTCTCTTTGACACCACATAGAAGCAGGGCTGTCTGAACACCTCTCCTTGACACAATGCTAAAGTACAGGGCTGTCTGAACACCTCTCATTGACATGAACACCTCCCACCGACACAATGCTAAAGTACAGGGCTGTCTGAACACCTCTCCTTGACATGAACACCTCCCACCGACACAATGCTAAAGTACAGGGCTGTCTGAACACCTCTCCTTGACATGAACACCTCCCACCGACACAATGCTAAAGTACAGGGCTGTCTGAACACCTCTCCTTGACATGAACACCTCCCACCGACACAATGCTAAAGTACAGGGCTGTCTGAACACCTCTCCTTGACATGAACACCTCCCACCGACACAATGCTAAAGTACAGGGCTGTCTGAACACCTCTCCTTGACATGAACACCTCCCACCGACACAATGCTAAAGTACAGGGCTGTCTGAACACCTCTCCTTGACATGAACACCTCCCACCGACACAATGCTAAAGTACAGGGCTGTCTGAACACCTCTCCTTGACATGAACACCTCCCACCGACACAATGCTAAAGTACAGGGCTGTCTGAACACCTCTCCTTGACATGAACACCTCCCACCGACACAATGCTAAAGTACAGGGCTGTCTGAACACCTCTCCTTGACATGAACACCTCCCACCGACACAATGCTAAAGTACAGGGCTGTCTGAACACCTCTCCTTGACATGAACACCTCCCACCGACACAATGCTAAAGTACAGGGCTGTCTGAACACCTCTCCTTGACATGAACACCTCCCACCGACACAATGCTAAAGTACAGGGCTGTCTGAACACCTCTCCTTGACATGAACACCTCCCACCGACACAATGCTAAAGTACAGGGCTGTCTGAACACCTCTCCTTGACATGAACACCTCCCACCGACACAATGCTAAAGTACAGGGCTGTCTGAACACCTCTCCTTGACACCACTCAGAACTGTCTGAAATCTCATGTCACTTTTTGACACAATACAAAAGTAAGATTAGCAGGCATTCAATGTTCCCAAGTCACTCCGCTCTGATTTCACACGTCTGACCATCTCTGCCTATTCACTACTTTGACCATCTCATGTATGACCATCTCATGCCTGACCTTCTCCTGTCTGACCTTCTGTCTGACCTCATGTCTGACCATCTCCTGTCTGACCTCATGTCTGACCATCTCCTGACCTCATGACTGATCATGCCTGACCTCATGTATGATCATGCCTGACCTCATGTTTGACCATCTCCTCCCTGACATTCTCATGTCTGACCATCTCCTGACCTCATGTCTGACCATGCCTGACCTCATGTCTGACCATCTCCTGTCCTCATGTCTGATCATGCCTGACCTCATGTCTGACCTTCTCATGTCTGACCATCTCCTGACCTCATGTCTGATTATGCTTGACCTCATGTCTGACCTTCTAATGTCTGACCATCTCATGACCTCATGTCTGACCTTCTCATGTCTGACCTTCTCATGTCTGACCATCTCATGACCTCATGCCTGATCATGCCTGACCTCATGTCTGACCTTCACATGTCTGACCATCTCATGACCTCATGTCTGATCATGCCTGACCTCATGTCTGACCATCTCACACCTGACCTTCTCACACCTGACCTTCTCACGCCTGATCATCACATGCCAGTATGACAGTTTCCACATCATTAACGTCTTGATTAATGGGGTTCCACTGTATACATAAAATTATTATCAACATCTAATCCAACTGTAATTATCAACATGTAATCCATTGGTAATTATGAACATGTAATCCAATTGTAATTATGAACATATAATCCATCTGTTATGATCAACAACATGTGATTCAATTGTAATCAACATGTGATCCAACTGTAATTAGAAGTACAAAGTCCAATTGTGGTGATCCTCATATGATCCATTTGTATCAACATGTAGTCCAGTTACAATCATCATGTAGTCCATTTGTACTTATTAACATGTATCTAATTCAACAGCAATTATCAACAGGTCATGCAATCTAACCATAATTATCAACATGTAATCCAGCTATAACCATCAGCATGAGACTGGTAGCCCCATTGTGTGCCTAGATACTGCACGTCAAAGTTATTGCCATCATACTAAATGTATTATAATCATAATAATAAATGCATTTTTAATGCACCAAATCACACACACACACACGCCCACTCCCAGCCCCTCACTTCCCTCTCTCTGTCCCAGTCTCTCTCCACCCATACCCCCTATAATCACCAGTCAGCCAGTGAAAATGTCAGCAGCAAGAAAAAAAGGACAATCAAGTAGAGCATCCACTGCCTGTGAGACTGGAAGGCTTAGAGTAGCTCAGAGTAGGCAGAGGTATAGAAAAAGGTTTTAGGAGAAGTTTTGAACTGTGAGAGAGAAATGCAGCATTGGACAAGAGCCGGATGCACCCAACAAGCTCTTTATGAAAGGAGTAGGGCTCTCTGTCTCTTTCTCTCTCCGTCAGGTTTAGTCTGTGGTGGTGATGTGGAGTTTAATGTCCTCGGATCTCGGGTTGACATATTAGGAACAAACTGTGACCAATGTGTGTGCATGGTTCAATGTTGCTTTACGTCCACAGAAAGCATAAGTCTCATTAGGACGGGGAGCCCAGGACGGCCACCTCAACTTTCACACAGCTCCTGAACTGTGTGGGTTGACTCTGTTTAAGGTCTTCCAGATCTAAATATAACACCTCAACAATGAATTACTTGCTGTTTTTTGTTTGTTTTTTCTTCTACACTTTGACCTAAAACTAATTTATTGATACCAGATTAAAGAAAAATATAAGACAGAAATGGGCAGAAACAATTAAAAAAATCATAAAATGTTACATAAATGCAAGCTGTCTTAATTAAAACCATCACAAAGAAATGAACAGAAACAATGTTAGTCTTTTTAATCAAGAAATGTTACATAAATGCAAGCTGTCACAAAGAAATGGACAGATTTTTAAAAAAATCAAGAAATGTTATGTAAATGCAAGCTGTCTTAAAGCTGTCACATCCCACTGCCCAGTTATGTAAATCTGTGACAATGCAAGTTGATTCTAAGACTACTGAAACTAAATGTTTACAAGTACTGACATCGCAGCCCTCTGAACAGATGAACTATTTCAGATTTTTTGTTTTTACTTCTAGGCCTCAGGGTGTACTAAAGTCATCTTTGAGTGCAGTGTACACTTAACTGGGGTGCATACACCATAGAGTGTACAACCCCTGAACATTGGACTTAGTGGGACTCCCAGTGTACACTTAACTGGGGTGTATACACTAAAGGGGGTAAAACCCCTGAACATTGGACTTAGTGGGACTCCCAGTGAAAGCAACCACAATTCAAATCCCTGACAATGTAGTGAGGCCTGAGGGCATGCTCCCTGGAGATTACTTAAAACATAAACCTGTGTTGACAATGGTGACTGTGGCACACAGTCTATTACTGTGTTTAGGTCATTATTTCTTCTGCAAATGTTTAATGGTTTTTAGGGGAAGGTTTCAAATTTACACATTTTATTCAGAAACAACAACACTAAACAGTGTTATTTTAGATAGTCAGCCAGAGTGCACTTGTACCAATAATAAAGGAAAATTGTAATGTATCGATCCTCCTCATATGCTGGCCCATAGGCGCCCAGGGAACTTCACAATACCGATAACCACACACACACACACAACCACACAGACACACACACACACATATACACATGCATGCACACATACCTGCACACACACACACACACACACACACACACACTCTCTCTCTCTCTCTCTCTCTCTCTCTCTCTCTCTCCCCCTCTCTCTCATACACACACACACATACACACAAACATGTACACACATACACATTATGGACAGGTGGGAATAGACACTGCTGTAAAATGACTGTCCATATCCAACTGTCTTAACAGCTGCAGTGCTAATGATGTGATATTTCACATTTTTGTTAATGAAATGGACAGGGGCTATGGTAGCTAGATTACCTAAGGGTTTGAATGAAATGACTGACATTGCACTGCCATTTGAGCACCATCAGCAAACAGCACTGACGGCAGCACACAATCAGGAAGCAGCGGACACCTGTACAAATGTACACACTTTCGACTTTGGAGACAACGTCCACCCAAGACATCATCTAAAACAAACAGGAAAACATCTGCATCCAAATGTTCTCAAAAAGCACCTAATGCAAAATGGCAGCACAAAAGGTCTTGCAGACCAAAGTTTCAGGCAAGATCTCTAGGGGAGATAACCTTGAAGTAACTTTTGTCATCTTGCATTGTACCCTTTACCCAAAACAATGCCCCCCCCCCCCCCCCCTTTTCTTTTTCTTTGTAGAAATCCATGATTTTTTTGATAATTGGGAGCCCATGCCTGAATATGTAACTTTCTGTTACACAAGGGACACTACGCAACAGGCAGGATCAGCCTGTAGCACCAGCCTACCTCAGATGAGGCTACAGAAATTTACAAAACTAACTGTGCCTTGGCCAACTGTACTAAATAGCAACCTAATTTATTTACATGATACTCCAACTCATGATGATGCATCACCATACCAAGTTTGGTTACACAAGGTGGAGCTATTCAGAGGCTATTTTCTACACAAAGCCTGACCAGGTGGACTGACGGACAGCGTGACTCCAGTACAGCCCCTAACTTTGTTATGGAGGGAATAAACAGGACGTCAGGCAGAAAAGGCAGACCAAGTGACAAGACTCAAAATCACCTTCACCTTGGACTGAATGTATTCTGTTCGCAACTTACCCTTCACTTTTACAGGCAGCAGGTCATGTTCATTGTGAATCAGGCCATTTTTTCTGTGAGTGCGAGTCAGGCCACTTGCAATGTGAGTGTGAATCAGGCCACTTTCACTGTAAACCTGGCCACTTTCACTGTGAGTGTGAGTCAGGCCACTTCACTGTGAATCAGGCCACATTCACTATGAATCAGGCCACTTTAACTGTTAGCGTGACTCAGGCCACTTTCACTGTGAATGTGAGTCAGGCCACATTTACTGTGAGTGTGAGTCAGGCCACTTTCACTGTGAGTCAGGCCACATTCACTGTGAATAAGGCCACTTTAACTGTTAGTGTGAATCAGGCCACTTTCACTGTGAGTGTGAGTGAAGCCACTTTCACTGTGAGTGTAACTGAGGCAACCTTCACTGTGAACCAGACCATATTCACTGTGAGTCATGCCACATTCACTGTGAGTGTGAGTCAGGCCACTTTCACTGTGATTCAGGCCACTTTCACTGTGAGTGTGAGTCAGGCCACTTTCACTGTGAATCAGGCCACTTTCACTGTGAGTGTGAGTCAGGCCGCATTCACTGTGAATCAGGCCACTTTCACTGTGAGTGTGAGTCAGGCCACTTTCACTGTGAGTCATGCCACATTCACTGTGAGTGTGAGTCAGGCCACTTTCACTGTGAGTCAGGCCATTTTCACTGAGAGTCAGGCCACATTCACTGTGAGTCAGGCCATTATAACTGTGAGTCAGGCCACTATTACTATGAGTCAGGCCATATTTACTGTATCAGTCAGGCCATTTTCACTGTGTTAGGCCACATTCACTGAGAGTCAGGCCATGTTCACTGTGAGTCAGGCCACTTTCACTGAGAGTCAGGCCATGTTCACTGTGAGTCAAGCCACATTCAGTGATTCACTGTGAGTCAGGCCACTTTCACTGTGAGTCAGGCCACATTCATTGTGAGTCAGGCCACTTTCGCTGTGAGTCAGTCCACGTTCACTGTGAGTCAGGCCACTTTCAGGCTGCAGTCACTGTACTCAGACTTCATTCATACTGAATTAGTTCAGGCCACATTCACTGTGGATCAAGCCACATTCACTGTGAATCAGACTACATTCACTGTGAATCAGGCTATGTCCACCATAAATCAGGCCATGTTCATTGTGAATCAGGCCACATTCAGTCTGAATCAGGACACTGTCACTATGACAGTGCATTTAATAATCATTTTGATGGCAAGATCCTAATTTAACATTTCATGAAACTATACAATTTGAAACCAAGTTCTCTAAACAGCACCATGAACACAATAACATACTGTGAGGCTGAAGTTAAACTTCACATGTAAATGTTTATCAACAAACACTGAAGACAATCACCACACTAATCATGTGAATCACAACTTCTGTACATCACCATTATATACAACATTCTCTCTTACTATTATCATCATCATACTGGTCCCAGTAGTAAAGACAAACAAGATCACTCATTCTCTGATTCAGCCTCTCAAAAAACTAACATCATGAGCCAAGGCTATCCAGCCTGTCGTGCAGTTTCACCACACTAACCACAAGCCAGTCACCACACTAACCACAAGCCATGGTCACCACACTAACCATGAGCCACAGTCACCACACTAACCATGAGCCACGGTTACCACACTAACCATGAGCCACAGTCACCACTAACCATGAGCCATGGTCACCACGCTAACCATGAGCCACAGTCACCACGCTAACCATGAGCCACGGTCACCACAGTAACCATGAGCCATGGTCACCTCGCTAACCATGAGCCACAGTCACCACACTAACCATGAGCCATGGTCACCACAGTAACCATGAACCATGGTCACCACAGTAACCCAAGCCACTGTCACCTCGTTAACCATGAGCCACCGTCACCACACTAACCATGAGCCACGGTCACCACGCTAACCATGAGCCACAGTCACCTCGCTAACCATGAGCCACTGTCACCACACTAACCATGAGCCATGGTCACCACAGTAACCATGAACCATGGTCACCACAATAACCATGAGCCACAGTCACCACAATAACCATGAGCCATGGTCACCACAATAACCATGGTCACCACAGTAACCATGAGCCACAGTCACCACACTAACCATGAGCCACAGTCACCACACTAACCATGAGCCAGTCACCACAGTAACCATGAGCCACAGTCGCCACAGTAACCATGAGCCATGGTCACCACACTAACCATGTGAACAGGGAAGGGATGTGAACAGGGAAGGGATGTAACTGTGACACTAAATAGCCAGGGAAGGGATGTAACTGACACCAAATGAACAGGGAAGGGATGTAACTGTGACACTAAATGGCCAGGGAAGGGATGTAACTGTGACCTTAGATGGCCAGGGAAGGGATGTAACTGTGACCCCAAATGGCCAGGGAAGGGATGTAACTGTGACCCCAAATGGCCAGGGAAGGGATGTAACTGTGACCCCAAATGCTCAGGCAAGGGATTAACTGTGACCCCAAATGCTCAGGGAAGGGATTAACTGTGACCCCAAATGGCCTGGGAAGGGATGTAACTGGGACCCCAAATGGCCAGGTAAGGGATGTAACTGTGACCCCAAATGATAATAATAATAATAATGGACATTTCTATGGCGCATGACCCCTAGCAAGATCTAGGGCACAATGCGCCGTACAAAAAGCTGCAGAAAAATGTATAAACACATACAATGGACAAAATAAAAAAAGGTTTCAGGCCATATAACCACCAACCATGCAGGAATTTACATACAGCAATTTCAGTAAATAAACCAGTTGTCAGTAACCAAACATGACCAAACTCTGATTTTAGCACACATGTATGATACAAGCAGATATACTGCAAATACAAAAATGTACAGTGGGATATTGCACACACACACAGAGACAGGTGGGGGGTGGGGGGGGGGGGGGGGGTGGAGGAGGGGGGGGTATTAATTATATGCAGATTTTGAAGAGTTGAGTTTTTAAGGCTTGCTTGAAAGAAGATGTTGATACTGAGTGACAAATATCATACGGTAACCAGTTCCATTGTGTCAGGCCCGTAAAAGAAAAAGCTCGTTGTCCAAAGGTCTTTGTTTTTGTGAAAGGTATGTGGAAGGTTCTGGTCAGAAATGGTGCGGGAAGGGATGTAACTGTGACACCAAATGGTGGGGGAAGGGATGTAACT
This sequence comes from Alviniconcha strummeri, assembly GCA_963584105.1. Taxonomy (NCBI): domain Eukaryota; kingdom Metazoa; phylum Mollusca; class Gastropoda; family Provannidae; genus Alviniconcha; species Alviniconcha strummeri. The sequence continues at coordinate 23,051,384 of OY757548.1, forward strand.
GTGACACCAAATGGTGCGGGAAGGGATGTAACTGTGACACCAAATGGTGGGGGAAGGGATGTAACTGTGACACCAAATGGTGGGGGAAGGGATGTAACTGTGACACCAAATGGTGCGGGAAGGGATGTAACTGTGACACCAGATGGTGGGGGAAGGGATGTAACTGTGACACCAAATGGTGGGGGAAGGGATGTAACTGTGACACCAAATGGCCAGGGAAGGGATATAACTGTGACACCAAATGGTGGGGGAAGGGAAGTAACTGTGATGCCCCCATGGTGGGAGAAGGACAAGAAGTCTTTATGCATCAACCACTGCAGGTAGGCTGCAGGTAGACAACAGCAGTCTGGTCACCATGGTGACAGTCACTGGCTATGACTGATCAATGACACAGCATTGCACTAAGTCCCACACAACATGGCAGACATTTCACACGGACCACACGTGAACCTTTGACATTCACCGGAGCTGAGTCAGTGCAGGGACCGATTCTGATGACGGTGATGATGATGCTGCAGATGACGATGATGAAGGAGACTAGAAGTGGAGTTTCTAGCTTCAGTGCGTAAGCACAGGCTGGGTCTTGTTCTCGAGCAAATCTGAAACAGGCAGGCAGATAAAACAGCCAACATCAACGATCTTACAGAGTAGCCTTGTACAAGACTACACCAGTCTTATTTTCACCCAGAGCCAAAATGCATGAAGGGAAGCAATGTAAATGAATCTGTCAGAGTAGTAACATAATTATACAGATCAACCCCACTTTAACCCAACAGACATGACTACACATGGTATAAGTACATACAAAACAAGCAAACTGTAATCAACATGTATAAAGGAAATCCATATCTCATCCCAAAACAATCTGAAACAAGGATAATGGCAAGCGTTCTAAAATAAGATTCAAAAAGGTTCAAAAGAAGGCTTATTAAATGTGACAATACACAAAGGATAAGCCTCTTTTCCAAGTGACAAAACAACACTTAATTGTAAAATGATGTGATGAAACAACACTTAACTGTAAAACGATGTAATGAAACAACACTTAACTGTAAAATGAGGTGATGAAACAACACTTAACTGTAAAATGAGGTGATGAAACAACACTTAACTGTAAAATAATGAAAAATGAAATGTAGGCTACTCATCTGCTTTTGGTTATGGTGTTTTGGTGTCCAGTATTTACAGTTCATTTTTCACTGTTTACTGTTAAGTGTTGTTTTGTCACTTGAAAAGGTTGCTTACCCCCAAACATTTGCAAACTATAGTCATATTAAAAAAGCATTCTTTTTCACTTTTAATGTGTTGATGTCTTATTTAATTATTTATACAGACAGAACACCAGCCTGCAATCAAGTTTGAAGTCAGTTGTTGTATGGTTGTCAGTTGATGACACTGACTTTTTTGCAAGGTCACACATGGGGCATGTCTTTTTTCTTTTCACAAGGTCACGCATTAGGCATGTCTTTTTTTCTTCTTCTTTTTTCTTCACAAGGTCACACAGTAAGTCTGTCATTCTTTCTTTGAACCAGTTTAGTTTCAAATGATGCTGGTAGCTGAGCAGCTGTATCATTTTTTTTCTTTCTTTTTTTCTTGTGGCCAACAGCAACTAGCCCATCTTTTTCTTGTGGCCAACAGTGACCAGCTCTACCATATTTTTTTTTAGGCCAATAGTGACCAGCTGTACCATATTTTGTGGCCAACAGTGACTAGCCCATCTTTTTCTTGTGGCCGACAGTGACTGTGAGTGTCTTCAGTGCCTGCTGGGGTTCTGTATTTACAAGTCTTATCTACAGGAAGTTTTTGTATCCTGCATTGAGAAACTGTGCTTTCAGTGAAATCACGAAAGACTGCCAGAACTAACACGCATCGTACAGAAAAATCCATTCAAAATTCACAAACATTTCACAAACATTTGCAATACAGCATGGAAAAGCAACACAAAGGTACACAACTCTTCCACACATCCGGTAAAGGGGGAAACCCTTACTGGAGCCAATGGCCGATGCACTCCATCAGTCAAAACTGATAGCAAGTGCGTAGTTTGTGATTTCGCACGGCAATTATTATTTTTTAACTATTGTTCGGTCTTGGGAAATGCAGTTTCTGACTGATAAGCTGATAGTTTTCCCTAGTGCTCTGAAGACCACAAACTTTCACAGACCCCATTCATTTTTCACAGACTTTCAAAGCCTTGAAAAGCTTATCCCATTTTTCCCAAACTTTCAAAGACTGTGTGAACCCGGACTAATGACACAAAGACTGACGGCTGTTTCTGATTCTCCTGCATGTCCTGCTAGTGCAGACCAATGTGAAGGAGAACCAGCCATCCAGGTGTGGCAGCGACTGCCAGCCGCAGTCCAGCCCACAACTCCACCTTCCGGCCAGGTCCTGGAGGTCAAGGTCCCCCACTGGCAGCACCTCTGTTCTCACTCACTAGCAGTCTTACCTGTTCTTTACGACCCAGTCCATTGCCTCTGTTCTCACTCACTAGCAGTCTTACCTGTTCTTTACAACCCAGTCCACCTATTCCTTTAGTGCATTAGCAGCCACTCATTCAGTACCTGTCTTCATGTGTCCCTATTGACTACACAGACTTGGTCCCACTATAGTCAACAGTACTTTGCAGTAGATTTAAGAATGAGTAAGTGAGTGTGTGTGTGTGTGTGTGTGTGTGTGTGTGTGTGGGTGTGGGTGGGTGGGTGGGTGGGTGGGTGTGTGCGGGTGTGGGTGTGTATACCTGCTATAATGTGGTGCCAAGGCAAAGTAATGTAGGTCAGGTTGGCTTGCAGGGCCACACTGTTGGCACGGCGACGCTCCTTGAAGTGATGCCATGCTTGAGCAAATGACCAGCCCCAGAGTCCGTTGTGTGGAATCTCCTCATCTAACTCTGCGGTGCAAACAACAAAGAATCAGCAGCTCAGAAAATATAGCAGAAACGACCTATTTTGATCACACAAGCCCTGTGACCTTGACCTTGATGTCTGCAAAATAAAAAGCACAACACCCTGGCTCATGATGACGCACCATGATGCCAAGTTTGGTTACAAAAGGTTGAGTGGTTCAGAAGAAGTCTGATGAATAAAGGTCAAACCCCTGACAAACAAGGACACAGCGATTCCAACAGATCCCAGTTCAGCTACTGATGGGTGCACACACACACACACACACAGGCATGTGCACACACACACACACACACACACACACACACACACACACACAGGCATGTGCACACACACACACACACACACACACACACACACACACACACACACACACACACACACACAGGCATGTGCACACACACACACACACACACACACACACACACACACAGGCATGTGCACACACACACACACACACACACACACACACACACACACACACACACACACACACACAGGCATGTGCACACACATACACATTTTGAGTCTCCAAAAGCATTCTTTAAATTCGTCATTATTATTATCATGCAGAACATTCCATCAGTGGAAGACGAGCACAGAGCTACCGGGACATCAGCTGGGTCCAGTTGAGCCAAGCACAGCGGGGCAGTGCCAGTAAGAGTCCAAGAACAGAGACCAGATGTCTGCACCTGACTCTCTTCCATGAGGAGTTGTTTCAACACAGCTGGGGCATGGTCTGCTCAGTAAGAGTTCAGGTCAGCAAAACAAAACTTTTGAAACCGATGCAGCCAAAGGAACTGTTTCCTATATTCCAGTATGGATCCTTTGCCCTGACATTTCTTGCTCAAACTGCAGAATGGGGGGGTGGGGGGTGGGGGGGAGAGAGAAAAGGGCAGCTGTGCATACCATCCTGGAATGTGCCCGCCACCACCACCTCCTCCTCCTGCTCTAGGCCTGCATCCACCGTCTCAGCATCCGACCGCGACTTCTTCATGGACAGGGCGCGGCGAAAGCCACCGGGAAATCGTGCACCAGAGGATGAGCTGGGGTCACTCATACGTCGTATGGCATACCGGTTCTGCGGCCAAAGACAACAAATGAGGTCATGGCAATGCACTGCATATACACATTACCAGACCCTTCTCCCCCATTCCCCATCCAGCCACATTACCAGACCCTTCCTCCATTCCCCATCCAGCCACATTACCAGACCCTTTTCCCCCATTCCCCAACCAGCCATACTACCAGACCCTTTCCCCATCCAGCCACACTACCAGACCCCTTTCCCCATTCCCCAACCAGCCACACTACCAGACCCTTTTCCCATTCCCCAACCAGTCACACTACCAGACCCTTTCCCCATTCCCCAACCAGCCACACTACCAGACCCCTATCCCCATTCCCCAACCAGCCACACTACCTTCCCCTACACCCTAGCCTGCCACACTACCAGACCTGTTTCTCTTATTCCTCAACCAGCCATTCTACCTTCTAGCCAGCCACACTACCAGACCTGTTTTTTCCATTCCTTAACCAGTCATACTACCTTCTAGCCAGCCACACTACCAGACCCAGTTCTCCGATTCCTTAACCAGCTATACTACCTTGTAGCCAGCCACACTACTAGACCCGGTTCTCCCATTCCTTAACCAGCCATACTACCTTCTAGCCAGCCACACTACCAGACCTGGTTCTCCCATTCCTCAAGCAGATTAGAAGACAGTGGCGCATCGAGAGCACTCCTCCCTAACCCTAACCACATGAATGATTGTTACGTCACGTAAAGGCTTTGTGCCCTCCCCAACATTTCTCAGAGTCAAATTCTGTGCAGACTCCACAAAATATCCTTCGGATGAAACAATAAACCGAGGTCACTGGTGTGTACATGCAAGGAATAAGATCACATGTACACATTAAAGATCAATGTCAAAATTCAGAGGATTACGCAAACACCACAGTTACCCAGCAACCACTACAAGTGTCAGAGTCTTCAACACGCTGAGCTTGGACACAATTATCAGACTAACCAGGCACACTACCAGACCCCTTTCTCCCATTCCCCAAACATCCACATTACCAGGTCCCCGTTTCTCAGTTAGTCCCCTACCAGACCCCTTTCCCAACCATCCACATTACCAGGTCCCCATTTCCCAACTAGTCCCCCTACCAGACCCCTTTCCCAACCATCCACATTACCAGGTCCCCATTTCCCAACTAGTCCCCCTACCAGACCCCTTTCCCAACCATCCACATTACCAGGTCCCCATTTCCCAACTAGTCCCCCTACCAGACCCCTTTCACAACCATCCACATTACCAGGTCCCCATTTCTCAGCTAGTCCCCATACAAGTAGGTAGGTCCAGCCTCTCTTTAGCACTGTAAAAAATTGCTGTCGCGAGGTAAAAATTGCTCATTTTCAACTTGTCACATCTGTTTTATTTTGTGCAATCTGTCAATCAAATTTACTGTGATGCAAAACATCATTTATCATCCTGAACATGCCCTTATTTCTCAATCTGAATGACACCCCCTCTTCTTCCATCATCCACACTACCAGGCCCCATTCCTCCATCATCCACACTACCAGGCCCCTTTCCCCATCATCCACACTACCAGGCCCCTTTCCCAGTTCCTCCACCATCCACACTACCAGGCCCCATTCCTCCATCATCCACACTACCAGGCCCCATTCCTCCAACATCCACACTACCAGACCCCATTCCTCCATCCTCCACATTACCAGGCCCCATTCCTCCATCATCCACATTACCAGGCCCCATTCCTCCATCATCCACACTACCAGGCCCCATTCCTCCATTATCCATGCTACCAGACCCCATTCCTCCATTTCCACACTACCAGGCCCCATTCCTCCATTATCCACACTACCAGACCCCATTCCTCCACCATCCACACTACCAGGCCCCATTCCTCCATTATCCACACTACCAGGCCCCAATTCCCCTATCATCCACACTACCAGGCCCCATTCCTCCATCATCCACACTACCAGGCCTTTTTCATTTCCAAACCAGTCAAACAACCAGACCCGCACTACTATACTTCTTTCCAAAATTCCTCAACCAGCCACACCACCAGAAATACATGCAGACTTCAACAGAACACTTTCCTCAGCTTCAAGTCTGCTCTTACCTAAAAACGATAGTTTTTACAACACTTTCCAAACCTGTTCTTCATCCTCAAAGTCAGACATGGGGAAATCCTCCACTTTGGGTGTCTCTGGCCCTGACCCCTTGACCCTGCTGATTGCCATCTGGGCATGACCTTTGCCCCGGGGACCTCGCATCTTCATGAACTCTACGCGGCGCCGGTCACTGTAGAGGCCGAAGGACATGCGCTGCATCATCCGTGATGTCATGCTGGTCTGTTGGTCAGGTAACACAATGAGCATAATTATCATCTGTGACGTTCTGCTGCTAGTCCGTCCGCCATGTCACACATGATCATAACTATTGTCTGATGTCATGCTGGTGGTTTGTCAGTCATGAAACATGATCATAATTATCACCTGTCATGCCGGTGTCAGTCAGGTTACATAATGATCACAGCATCCATGATGTTATGCTTGTCTGTCACTCAGGTAATACAATGATCATAATTATCATCTGTTGTGCTAGTCTGTCACTCAGGTAACACAATGATCATAATTATCATCTGAGGTGTTATGCTAGTCTGTTAGTCTGCTAACAATTTTGCATGAACACTGAGTGTTCTACAAGTCTCCAGTCATAACTGTTATTTTTGCTGTCTCACTGGTCTGTCAGTCTGCTAACACAATGATTTGTGCATGAACATGAGTGTTCTACAAGTCTCCAGTCATATAACTTATTTTTGCTGTCTCACTGGTCTGTCAGTCTGCTAACACAATGATTTGTGCATGCACACTGAGTGTTCTACAAGTCTCCAGTCATAACTTATTTTTGCAGTCTCACTGGCCTGTCAGTCATTCAATGTAACGATCACATCAGGGAGGGCTGGATGTGCCTAGTCTCACTTTGCCTATTCCATCATTTCGCTGACAGCCTAGACGGCAATTTTTGCTTGTTCTTTTGGCCTAATCTCAAACTGCCTGATAATGTAATGTCTCAGGCAGCCTACTCTAAACAAGGAACTGCAATGCATGCCAATGAGACTGACTGTCAGGGCAGTTCACAACACTGAAGTCTGGTCCTGAACAAATGGCTGCTAATACAGTGAAAGAAGGGTGAATATTTGAGTGGTACGATGTAGTTCTGTTGGATCATAATGCAGTGAAGGAAGTGTGAACATCTGAGTGGTACAATGTAGTTAGCGTGAACATTTGAGTGGTACGATGTAGTTAGTGTGAACATTTGAGTGGTACGATGTAGTTAGTGTGAACATTTGAGTGGTACGATGTAGTTCTGGTGTATAATAATCCAGTGAAGGAAGTGTAAACATTTGCGTGGTACGATGTAGTTCTGGTGGATCATAACAGCATGCCCAGCAACCGCCCCGTCCCCCACTCACCCTGTTGTCATACGTGCGTTTCAGTGCCTCATACTTGACGGAACCCTGGAAGACGGTGCTCTCGTATGTTCCTTTCTTGTCCATGGCAACCAGTTCTACTGCCACAAACTCACTGTCTCGCACAATCAGGTCCTCAAATGCCTGCACACACACACACAAAACCACTGTCTCACACAATCAGGTCCTCAAATGCCTGCACACACACTCAGACACACACACAGACACACACATACATACACGCACAAACTCACCGTCTCACACAATCGGGTCCTCAAATGCCTGTACAGACACACACACAAACTGACTGTCTCACACAATCAGGTCCTCAAAAGCCTACACACATACACACACACAAAACCACTCTTGCAAAGCATGCACATTGCTTCCTAGTAACTGAAGACCTGTACAGAAAATGATGGTACCTACCTCTTCAAACTGATCAACGGTGAAGTAAATGTTGGGGTATGTGACTGGTGCACTTGTTCCCTTGCAGTCCATGTCTCGGTAGGTTGGAGCAGCATAAACTTTCTGAAAATGTGAAAAAAAGATGACACGTCTGCTCCAACCGCATGGATACCCAGACATTTACCCAAAAACTAAGCCACACACTGACACAGACATGTACCCATCAAATGACCCACATCAACCATCAACATAATGACACACAAATGTACCCACCAACCAAGCCACATCAACCACCCACATACTGACACAGACATACCCACCAACCAAGCCACACACTGACACAGACATGTACCCATCAACCCACCCACACACTGACACAAACATGTACCCACCAACCAACCCACATACTGACACAGATGTACCCACCAACCAAACCACACACTGACACAGACATGTACCCATCAACCAACCCACATCAACCACAAACATACTGACAGACATGTACCCATCAACCGACCCACATCAACCACCCACATACTGACACAGACAAGTACCCACCAAGCCACACACATCAACCACCAGAATACTGACACAGACATGTACCCACCAACCCAGCCACCCACCGACACATATACCCACCAACCCACTGACACATGTACCCACCAACCTACCCACATACTGACACAAACATGTACCCACCAACACACCCACAAACATGTACCCACCAACCGACCCACATCAACCACCCACATGCTGATACACAAATGTACCCACCAACATCAACCACCCATATACTGACACAGACATGTACCCACCAACATCAACCACACACATACTGACACAGACATGTACCCACCAACATCAACCACCCACATACTGACACAGACATGTACCCACCAACATCAACCACCCACATACTGACACAGACATGTACCCACCAACATCAGCCACACACATACTGAGACATGTACCCACCAACATCAACCACCCACATACTGACACAGACATGTACCCACCAACATCAACCACCCACATACTGACACAGACATGTACCCACCAACATCAGCCACACACATACTGACTGAGACATGTACCCACCAACATCAGCCACACACATACTGAGACATGTACCCACCAACATCAACCACCCACATACTGACACAGACATGTACCCACCAACATCAACCACCCACATACTGACACAGACATGTACCCACCAACATCAGCCACACACATACTGACTGAGACATGTACCCACCAACATCAACCACCCACATACTGACTGAGACATGTACCCACCAACATCAACCACCCACATACTGACTGAGACATGTACCCACCAACATCAACCACACACATACTGACATAGACATGTACCCACCAACATCAACCACCCACATACTGACACAGACATGTACCCACCAACATCAACCACACACATACTGAGACATGTACCCACCAACATCAACCACCCACATACTGACACAGACATGTTCCCACCAACCCACCAACAACCACCCACATACTGACAGACATGTACCCACCAACCCACCCATATCAACCACCCACATACTGACATAGACATGTACCCACCAACCTAGCCACGCACTGACACAGACACATACCCATCAACCAAGCCACATACTGACACAGACATGTACCTACCTACCCACCCAGTGACATGTATCTGCTTACCCATCTACACACTGACATGTATCTGCTTACCCGTCCACTCACTGACATGTATCTGCTTACCCATCCACTCACTGACGTATCTGCTTACCCGTCCACTCACTGACATGTATCTGCTTACCCGTCCACTCACTGACATGTATCTGCTTACCCATCCACTCACTGACATGTATCTGCTTACCCATCCACTCACTGACATGTATCTGCTTACCCAACCACTCACTGACATCTGCTTACCCATCCACACACAGGTATCTGCTTACCTATCCACTCACTGACATTTATCTGCTTACCCATCCACACACAGGTATCTGCTTATCTATCCACTCACTGACATGTATCCACTAACCAACCTACATACTGACATGTATCCATTTATTCATCCACACACTGACATATATCCATTTACCCATCTACACACTGACATGTATCCACTCACCCATCTACACACTGACATATATCCATTTACCTATCCACACACTGACACATATATATACCCACTTACACACTGACAGGCATGTACCCACCTACCAGCCCACACACTGACACACATATACACCCACTTACACACTGACAGACATGTACCCACCTACCAGCCCACACACTGACACACATATACACCCACTTACACACTGACAGGCATGTACCCACCTACCAACCCACACACTGACACATATACACCCACTTACACACTGACAGGCATGTACCCACCTACCAACCCACACACTGACACACACATATACATCCATTTACACACTGACAGGCATGTACCCACCTACCAACCCACACACTGACACATATACACCCACTTACACTAGGTAGGACCAGCCTCTCTTTGGCGCTGGGTAACATGGTCGTTGCGAGGCAAATATTGCTCATTTTCAACTTGTCATATTTGCCTTGTTCTGTGCAGTTTGTCAATAAAAACTACTGTCACGCAAAAAACGATCTTTTTACGACCTGTTGATGCCATTATTTTGTGCGTGAATGATGTATTGTGAGTTTGGAAGAAGTTTTAATGAACACACCAAGCGGTCGGAAACCGAGCGTGGTTCTGACGTCGAAAGTCAGATGAGCGAGGTCGGAAAACGGCTGCGTTCGGAAAACCGTTGGGAACTTTTACAAGAAAAACGTACAGACATGAAGTTATACTTTTTAGAAAGAGGAATTCCCGTAGATTTATCCATTATAAAATTTGTTAAAGTTCTTTGTTTTCGACTTCAGCAAAAATTGAGTTGAAAAATACGCTCATTTTTACCTTAAATTTACACCAAGAAAGTTTGAATGCACCATATTGAATTTGGTATCACTGGAAAGACGAATTTTCGCTCTTTAAAATGGTGTATCGTTTGATCCGGAAGCTAGTTCTTGTAAAAGTTCCCGTGCAACGGAAATTGGAGACCCCATAGATTTTGTTGTCTGTTCGAGTTGCGCGATCGCTAAAGTCTGCGACTACGCGAGCGGCGCAAAAGATGCTCACCCTGGAGGAACTGGAAAGAAACAGTGGTAAGTTTTTTATTTTAGCAATAACTAAGTGAGTTTCCAACACAAGCATAACTGTATTTTTGTGCTGTTTACATCTCTTTGAATGCAATTGAAGCAAATTCGTTGTGGTCTGGTCGTAGTTTGAACAACATTACAGAGTTATCTTCTCATTAGTTCCTCCGAAATGTAAACCGCTATAAAAGTAGTAATTTCTTTCCATGTAAATCCCAATTGACAAAAATGTGATTTATGGTGTATGTTCTCAACAGTGAATTTTTTTTAAAAGGAAATTTAGTAAGTGAATGATTTAAAAAATATATATTTGTTGTTCTTGTCAAGGACAATAACTCTTATTTAGCTAGCAGACGATGCAGTCATGACCCATATGTTTCTTTTACAGTAGATCTGCTCATCTAGACAAAACGAAATAAAAGCGAGCCACCAGCCAAAATTAATGTTATATTGAGAGTTTGGAATTATATTTGCTTCTGAAGAATTTATTTCTTGTTTTTTTTTCCCCTTCTTTCTCTTCCACTTTTGTGCACATGGAAGACCTGGCACACTGGCTAAAAAATTACATGATTCTTACATGATTCTTTCAATCTTTGCATACAATAATAATAATAATAATAATAACAAGGGGGGTGGGGGGGGGTAAAAAGAGAAGAAAAAAGAGAAGAGTAATAATGACAAGTTTTGTTTTTGTTTAACATTTTGCAAGCATGATTGACAAAACAAGACTATGGTAACAAGACAGAAGTAACTAAGTCAGTAAGAAAGATTGAACAAGAAACAAAATGAAAGAAATAATCACACACACACACACACACACACACACACACACACACACACACACACACACACACATACACACACACACACACACACACACACTTGAAGAGCCACATCAAATGTGGAGGTGGTAGGGGGTGGGGAAAATAAAATACTCAGAGCAACGTTAAATACATTTTTGAGCATGTAATTTTTTTAATGCCATTGATGTGGGACTCCAATTTTTGTTAGTTTACTTTTCCTTAATAATCCAGGTCTTTTATCTAAACTAAAGTAGGGAAGTTTTTTGTTTTTAAGTATTGTCAAATAATGGCGTCGCTCCAGTCAGGTTTTTGCTTCTAGGATTGTTTCAATAGCTGAGACTGGTAGTAGTAGTCAGATACCTGAAAACTTGTTCTTGTCTGCTTCCTTCTTTTTGTACCTTTCTGATTGATTTATTTCTCAAGTTATTACTGCATGATTCACACAAAGTCAAGTAAGTGTTATTTACAACTAAACTTCAGAATTTGATGATTTAATTCATGAGTATTAAGTGTATTTAATTGGTGAGTATTAAGTGTTAGTGTGCTCTATATGTTGAAATAAATCTTTTTTACCTGTTTGTTTATATATTTCTTTGTTAATGATTTCAGAGGATGATCAGTTTCATCATCTTGAGGAGAGAATTGGTCCTAGAAAGTGAGGCAGGCCTCAACATCTACCATGAGGCCACACTTGGACTGCAGTTTTTAACTTCTTTTCCTCATTCAAACAAGTCTACATATATCTAAAAATTGCATAAATTTCCATATGCTCTGCATTTCCCATCTCTGATTAATGCTGAATCTGCAGATACCAGAAACATGGCTGTATCTCTTTCCATTCCAGAGTTTGATTTGCTTTAATGCTATTACCATCAAAGATTTGTGGTATATTTGCACCCTTTTTCTCATGGAAACTTGCCTCTGTAGGTAAAATTTAGCTTGCACTTCTTTAGACTTGTGAATTTGTATTGTCTAATTAATGCTGAATCAGTTGATACCAGAATTATGGTTGTACATCTTTCCATTCCCATGTTATGTTTGATCTTGTCATGGTACTGTCAAAGATTGGTGATTGGACAATGTCAAAATGAGTGATTTTTCCATTTTTGGCACTCTGCATCTCCAAAATTTGAGTAAGGATGACTACTGAAAAAATTGTGTTTAGTCTGTGTTGTGCAGACACTGTGTAAAACAAGCTGGGTGGATGTGTGACCAATACTTTTTATGCTAGAGCCATACAAAAATGGCATTTTGTAAAATGCGCCTAAAACACCTAAAATGATGACTATTTGAAGGGTGATATCTCAAAAAATATTATAGATAAATTAATGAAATTTGGTTTGTGTACTTGCCTTGTGACCCTCTTTAATATCACATATTAATGAATTGCATTGCTTGCTTTTCAAAATTTGGCTGGACCTACCTACTTACACACTGACAGGCATGTACCCACCGACCAACCCACACACTGACACACACATATACATCCATTTACACACTGACAGGCATGTACCCACCTACCAACCCACACACTGACACACACATATACATCCATTTACACACTGACAGGCATGTACCCACCTACCAACCCACACACTGACACAGACATTGTAGCAATACCCATCTACAGAGTGACAGAAAAATGTATCCATTTGCCTGCCCACTCACTGACAGACATGTACCCACCTACCCACCCACCCACCCACAGTGACACATAGCTACCCACACTGAGACATGTACCCAACTGCCCACCCCCACAGACATGCATCCACTTACCCACCTGCAGACTGACACAGACAGGTAACTCTCAGAGAATAAGCCGAAGGCTTGTTTACCTTGGTGCATTTCTTCAGTGTCTGTAGCTCTGTGGCTCCAGTTCTTGTACACACAGCACAGGTGATGTTGTAGTCAAACTGCAACACCAACCTTCTGCACTACAACAACATCAGTTATGAGTGGCCAAACTCCAACACCAACTTCTTCACTACAACAACATCAGTTATGAGTCACATGGCCAAACTCCAACACCAACTTCTTTATTACAACATCAATCATGTGTCACATAGCCAAACTGCATCATCAACCTTCTTTAATACATCAGTTAAGACACACAGCCAAACTGCAATACCAGCACAGGGCTCCCCATTTTTCACACTGTACAGGGTGGACTCACCCCTGTCTTGCAGTTTAAAAGGGTATTTTCGCTCTCTTCAAAACATTCTAAAGGGTATGTCTTTTTTTGTCTGTTCTTTTTTTCACATGGCAAATCACAAGAACATCAACACACACACACACACACACACACACACACACACACACACACACACACACACACACACAGGGCAGAGAGAGAGAATTTGCAATAAAGCAGAATAATAATAATGGAAATTTGTAAAGTGCCCACCCCACAAATCAAAGCACTGAACAAACATGACACACATAATGTACACTGAGATGGAAAATGTTATCAGCAATTTAACAAAAGCTAACACATAATGTACACATCAACAAGGGTTCAAGCATAACTATGTGCAAGATGCACACACACACACATGCGCATGTACATTGTACAGACTGATAGGGGTGTAGGACAATGTTGCTTAACTGACATATTCCGAGAAGTGAAATGTCTCAAGTTTGATTTTGAAGGAAGAGAGAGTAGCAGAATGCCTGATGTATTGGGGAAGATTGTTCCAGATGTGGGGGCTGAAGTGTGAGAATGTGTGGAAACCATGGATTTTGCAGGTGAAGCATTAGAGTTTGAACATGCGTGTGTCTGATGAAGAGCGGAGAGAGCGGGAAGGAATGTAAAGGTGCAGTAGCTCAGACAGATAGGAGAGGGTGGAACCTGTGACAGCGTTGCAACATGTGAAGCAGTTTTGTATTTTACTGTTAATTTTTTTTGGAGCCAGTGGAGTTGCTGAAGGAGAGGTGTGCAGTTTTGATGGTGTGGTGCTCTGAGAACAAGGCGTGCAGCAGGATTTCGGACTTTCTGCATCAGTTGAATAACACATGCAGTGCTGTTTAACTGAATTTGGAAATGTGTGTGTCGGGTTCACTATTTTTATGTCAGTGCTTTAACATGAATGAGACCATCAAATCTGAAATCCAGGAGATCACACAAAAGTAAGCACAAAGGCTGCTTCCAGTCAGGAGTAAAGCACTGTTGCAGAAATCTCAACTTTCTCCACAGATTTCTGCACATGAGCCTGGCACTGCTGTGACAGTACAGCGTCCCAGTGGTCACTGCTTGTTTCACGTCTTGGTGGCACTGAATGCTCATGGTTCACTGAATGCTCATGGTTCACTGAATCCAGCACAAATTGCCTTTCATACAAGTGTAACTGTTTGAGCATAACCGAAGATCAGTTCTGACGCACAATGATGTTGTGGTAGACCACAATGACCTGATGCATAATGTTGTGGTAGACCACTCTGACCTGATGCACAATGATGTTGTGGTAGACCACACTGACCTGATGCACAATGTTGTGGTAGACCACACTGACCTGATGCACAGTGATGGTAGATCACACTGACCTGATGCACAATAATGTGGTAGATAACACAGACCTGATGCACAATGATGTTGTGGTAGATCATTGACCTGATGCACAATGATGTTGTGGTAGATCATTGACCTGATGCACAATGTTGTGGTAGATCGCACATACCTGATGCAGTGTTGTTCTGGTAGACCACATTGAACCACACTGACCTGATAGTGATATATAATAATGTTTTGGTAGACCACACTAATCCATAATGATGCTGAGGTAATGATGTTGAGTTAAACCACAAACTGATGCATGATGAAGTTGAGTTAGATCATGTTTACTAATGCTTGGTGATGACGATGAAGACAACTCATGACACTGACTGAAACATGATAATTTTGATCTAGACCAGACTGACCTGATGCATGATGGTGTTGTGGTAGACCACACTGACCTGGTGCTTGATGATGCTGAGGTAGACCACACTGACCTGGTGCTTGATGATGCTGAGGTAGACCACACTGACCTGGTGTATGACAATGCTGAGGTAGACCACACTGACCTGGTGCATGATGATGCTGAGGTAGACCACACTGACCTGGTGCATGATGCTGATGTAGACAACACTGACCTGGTGTATGACAATGCTGAGGTAGACCACACTGAACTGGTTCATGATGATGCTGAGGTAGACCACACTGACCTGGTGCATGCTGCTGCTGATGTAGACCACACTGCGCTAATATACAATGACACTAAGGTAAAGCCCGCTGACCTAATGCTTGAGGAGGATGAGTTAGATCACACCAACTGATGCTGAGATGGGAACATGTGTGTCCACTTCCACCTCAACTGTCAAGCTTATGCATTGCAAAGGTGAGGCAGACCACACTTACCTGATGTATACTGAGGATACTGATTGGTGCATATCTATCTTAAGATAGATCACACCTATCTGATGTATGATGTTGAGGACACTCACTGCAGCGTGACAATCTTAAGGTAGACCACACCTATCTGATGTATGATGCTGAGGGCATTGGCTGATGCATGGCAAACTTGAGGTAGACCACACAGGTAGACCACACTTACCTGATGTATGATGACGTTGAGGAAACTGACTGATGTATGGCAGTCTCAGATGACACTGACCTGATGCATAATTATGTTAAGATATACAGTCTCCTCCCAGTCAACAATGGGGTCATCCAGTTTGGGCAGGTGTTTGGAGCCCCATCTGTGAACCTCCATTAGCGGCTGCACACACACACACACACACACACACACACACACACACACACACACACACACACACACACAATGTCTACAATTAGTGAACATCTATTATTGGCTGAACACACACACGCACACACACACACATAATGTCTACAATTTGTGAACATCCATTACTGGCTGAACACACACACACACACACACACACACACACACACACACACACACACACACACTGTGTATACAGTTATATTTCTACTACAATAAAACCAACAGAGCATTTTAAAATATGATTTCACATTTTTAATTCCATCTCTTCTGCTGGTGCTGTTCTGAGATATACGTCTTGGTGTGGAGAAAACAATTTCTGAGAAGGCTAGTTGCTCTAAAAACAACAACAAAAATATGTGTATACTCCACACAATTAAAAACAGTACTGGTAAAAAGGGGAACCTTCATCTTTCCATCTTTGTCCTTGACCTCTGGGTTCCTCTTGACGTAAAAAAGCATGTCATCATCAGGTGACATGCCAGAGGAAAAGTATGTTGTGAACATGTCCCTCCAAAAGTTGCAGGCATCTTTGGACACTAGCTCAAAGCCTGGAAATTAGAAATAGCTCAGTTACAGTTAATCAGCATAAGTTAATGTGACGGGATCAAAAGTAGGTCAGAGTTACAGCTAGAATTAAAGTCTGTGTGAATAAGACATTCAGTTCACAGCTCAAGGCTCACCTTTTCTCTGTCTGTTACTCCCAACAGTAACACTTCCAACTGTCTCCAGCCTGCCTCAAGTAAGTGTGTGTGTGTGTGTGTGTGTGTGTGTGTGTGTGTGTGTGTGTGTGTGTGTGTGTAAATCTGTGTGTGTGTGTGTGTGTGTGTGTGTGTGTGTGTGTGTGTGTGTGTGTGTATGTATGTGTAAATCTGTGTGTGTGTGTGTGTGTGTGTGTGTGGTGTGCGTGCGTGTGTGCATGTATGCATGCACGCGTACATGCATGCATGCATGTGTGTTGGGGGAGGTCAGGTAGCCAGTGTGTGTTTTGATGTGTTGTTTTCAGCTTGATTGAACTCAAATGTATGCACCTAGGGCTCACTTGAGAAAAGGCACTCGAAGATCCCAGTAGTATTAAACATCATAGTAGACTTAGTAATCTGTTCACTCTGGTAACAATTTCTAATATTGCTCTGGAAGCTTAGATGTGATATCAACTGCACTTAATAAAAACATTGCATGTGC
Organism: Alviniconcha strummeri; assembly: GCA_963584105.1. Taxonomy (NCBI): domain Eukaryota; kingdom Metazoa; phylum Mollusca; class Gastropoda; family Provannidae; genus Alviniconcha; species Alviniconcha strummeri. The sequence goes on from OY757548.1 coordinate 23,069,159, forward strand.
CCATGTGAGATCCTCTAGGTGTTTATAAGTTTAGTGCATCCTTTTCAGTTCTACTTCCTGAGTTTTAGTGCATAAGTGACGCACATATGCTATATGTATACATGATGTATTACACGTTTATCTTTCCTGGAACAGTGGAAAGTAATCAGAAACAGGCCAGTTACATTAAATAATTAAATAATTAATGGTTGATACCAGAAGTCCAATGCTGGCCAGTGGATAAATTTACAATCCAATGTGTTAACCAAGATAAATTTACAATCCAGTGTGTGACCCAATCAGCCACAAACTACAGCCACCCTATTTAAAAGAAATATTTTTGTTTAAGTAAGCTTGTGTAACCTGAACAATCAACAAGCAATGCCACAACCTTACCAATTTGATACAAGTTATAAATGTCACAGATTATATTTAATTTATACAATACATACATTTAGTTACAAAAAAAAAAAAAAACTAAAAACGGTGCTCTATATTGTGACATTGTCAGATCAACAACAAAATCCTGACATTCAGGACAACAACAAAAAAGAAGAACAAAAGGACAAGTACTGTAAATGCATACAAAAACAATTCATTCCACACAGAGCCATCCACAATAATTTATAATCACACACACACACACTCTCTCTCTCTCTCTCTCTCTCTCTCTCTCTCTCTCTCTCTCTCTCTCTCTCTCTGAGAGAGTCTCTCTCTCACCGTGACACACACAAACACACAAGCGAGTGTGACTGGCATAATAAACAGGCAACGCAAGTGTAACATACATCCGATGCAGAATAATCTAACTGATGATTTTATGGCTATTTACATGGGGAAATGGGGGTGGGGGGGAGGGTCATTATCAGCAGACTTTGTTCACACAGGTCACATGAATCGGACTGAACAGCTAACACTAGTAAAACACGATCGAGGAACCATGCATTTCTAAATAACACGGCAGCATTTGATGCCAACCTGAGTCTGTCTGTCCGAAGAGAAACTTCTTCCTCTCGTCTGCTATGTTACTAAGCATCAGGTGCAAAGGGCTTTGAGGCTTTGTCGGCGAGTCGGGTGAGACTGGCTGTCCTGCCTCCTCTTCCGCCATCTTTCGATCCCATAGGAAATGACCTCAAACGGCTTAATTCTCACGTTGCTTGTTTACCTCACGTCGCGTCCTTGACACCACGAACTTGGTCCATGCAGAGACACTGACTGCTCTTGCTGTGCGGTACTGTGTGGTCCATGCATGGATGACACCCAGGCATAGGCCTCCAACAAGGAATTTGAATCAATATTTTACAGCGCTTTTTGTCTTAATATTAAACGGGAAAGTGTCTGTCACACTTTGTTATTATCAAGTATGATCGATTCGTTATTACTGATTACTATATATCACTGACCGTGACTGAAATTGATATATATTCGGGTAATCATGTCAAAACCAGAGCACATTTTGTTTGTCTGTTTGTTTTTACAGTGTGTTTTTACACTTGATCGCTGTTAATACTGAGTACTCTGCATATTCATATATATACATGTGCTGCCCCAGCTAGTGAGGTGCAGTCTTGAGCATCGCTTGGTAGACTGAGACTGTGATAAACTAGTATCCACCCCAGTCTTGGAAAGACGAAGTATTCATCCCTTGAGAGTTACTCAGTAGTATCCATCTCAGTCTTGGAGAGTCACTCAGTAGTATCCATCTCTTACAGAGTCACTCAGTAGTATCCATCTCTTGGAGAGTCAACTGAAGTATAGTCCATCTCTTGCGGAGTCAAAGTACTCCAGCTCTTGGAGAGTCAAAGTATCCGTCTCTTGGAGAGTCAAAGTATCTCTTGGACAGTCACTCAGTAGTATCCATCTCTTGGAGAGTCACTCAGTAGTGTCCATCTCTTAGACAAAGTATCCATCTCAGTCTTGGAGAGTCAGTCAAAGTATCCATCTCTTGGAGAGACAAAGTATCCATCTCTTGGAGAAACAAAGTATCCATCTCTTGGAGAGTCAAAATATCCCGTCTCTTGGAAAGTCAAAGTATCCATCTCTTGGAGAAACAAAGTATCCATCTCTTGGACAGACAATCCCAGAACACGCACAGTGCTTCAGGAGCCGGGCAGGGCATCACCTCCATGCACACCGTACTCAATGCGGCAAGCAGTGGCGCTTGCGCTGCCGGACCGGGCCACGTCTCCTGCAAGTAGAGGACGTGTGTCGTCCCAAGGACCTTCTGGCGACAGGAAGCAGACAGACCGGGTGACCCCAGCTGCGCTCCGGGTAAGGACACCAGCAAGTGCTATGAGCGCTGAGGTCTGGGGCCCGTACATCCGACTCTGATATTACTGCTTGTGTCTGGAGACGGGAGGTGCTCGGAAGGCACGTCCTTCACTGAGTGTACGGAGGCACTCTGAAGCACGAGGCCGGCAGAGGGAAATTGAGAGCACGCAGAAAATCTCATCGCCGAGCCGACAAGGCATCCTCGACATTGTGCTAGCCATGGACCTATACTACAGGTCCATGGTGCTAGCTGTGCAGACAGGAGCTGTGTCGGAAGTCGAGGTGGTGGTCCTGGGCTTTCCGTCCTAATGAGCCATGCCCTTAGGCACTGGTCACAGTTTGTCCCTAAATATGTCAACCCGACATCCGAGGACACGAAGCTCTACTCATCAAAGTGCCGGCAGTAGAGACTCCGTGACCACTGACAGTGGGGTTCTGCAGTCACAAGAGACGCTGTTCTAAATCCGGCATCTACTCAGTAACTCCATAGCCTGAGTCATGTCCCTCCGGGCTGACGCTGGGATGCACTTTATGGATGAACGGTTCTTGATGTGTTCTCCCCGTTTCTTCGCGTTGAAAGTGGTCCCAGGCTGTTGCTGACGCGGCTAGTGTGGCAGTGCCAACGCATGGCCACAGTTTCTGAAATTGTTCGCAAATGGTTTATACCCCCGCCGCTTAGTCTCAGTGCCGCTACTATGATTTTCGCAACTGCATGACTTTTACCGGCCGCAACGGTTCAACTTGCCGCCTGCTCGACCCCCTTCCGCCCCGCCAGGCCATGCCGCGTGCGCCCCTAATCGGAAAAGAATTAGCCTAAACTTGAGAAGACGGATGAAGAAGAAAATAACAGTAGCCTTTTCCGTAGAAACACCTGATTGTGACTCCCAGCAATAACAGCTTTACTGCCTCCAAGGCGTAGCCAGAAGTTATCCGGGCCGCCACACTCCGAGCATCGCTTTCCGGCACCTCATCCCTCGGATGTCGTAAACCAGTGCTTGGAGTTCAGTTGCGGCGCGGCGGCCCGGGATGATTACCGTGACGAATCTAGAAACTGACGACCGATCACTGAGATCATTGTAGGGTTCAGCCCAGTTCAAGATGGTCAGTATAGACTGATCTATGCGCGCGGAAAACCGCTCATTATGCGCTCCGCGGCCCCGTCTCTCGGCAGAAGTTTCGGCCCCAACCCACTGAGTCTGGCGGGTCGGAAACCGGCACTGCCGCTAGGCCATGGCATGGCAATGAAGCAACGTCGATCAAGTCACGGTCCTCAGTCTAGAACCGTGGCACACCGTGGCATCTGATGTTCGGCTGAGATAAATGGACGTACCCCACTCACACATGTCAGTCACCGGCCCAGGCCGGAGGCGGCTGCGGACGGTTATCTTACGGTACTGGCCGGCCGCCGTGACCATTCAGTCACAGTGACTGACAGGTAATGACTCGTCGTGGCCGCTTCTCGGATCCCTCTAATCGTCACTCATGAAGCTTAGGAGTCAGTATGGTTTTCTAAATTTCACATTAAAATGAACGTGGCGTTATAGAACAAATTCCTCAACTTCAGCGGCTTTTATTATAATTTAATAATCTCTCTTAGTATTACTGTTTCAAAACATCACCGTCAGTGTTGTGAACACTCATTGAGACATAAAATAAAACATTGCATCTCTTCAGTTGTACATTGGACAAAAATGTTTTGCAGCTGAGAACCCGGACAACGATGGACGAAAACCCAAACAAACAAACAAAAATATCGTCTCACAGGAACTTGACAGGAATACATCTTCAGAGGTGGTAAAGGGTCCATTTCAATTTAAATTCCAGTCCATGTTTTTGCGTGAACCAACATGGCGTCCATTGTGGCGAAAGGAGCTGCTCATGTCCTAGGTATGTTATTTCAGTAATTTTCTTCTTATCATGCCTGTTCGGCTTTGCAACACGCATCAGAACAATCACTAATTTATTTGGTAATCTGATTTTGAAAATATAGCTGGTTACTATCTGTGTTTGGCGTCAGATTACCTCCAGAAATTGTTCAATTACTCAATGACTTTGACAAGGTTGTGACTTAACGAGACAGTCGTCTGCTGCAAAACATCAAACGATAGGCATCGTTTTTATTTACGTTCCTCAGCTAAACCCTCAGCTTGTTTTGCATGAGAAAGTAGCGTGTTTAACCGTTTCCCCACACCCCCAAAAACTGAGCTATTATTGCTGACAATGAATTATACGACTTGGCAATGCCAGTGGAGACTCAGAGGCGCAGAGCAAGTGCACTCGCTCTCGAAAGCCCGAGTTAAGCACGATCGAGCGTGGTCACCAAATGGATGGGTGACCGTTATGTGCTAGGCTTTGCGCCCGCCCTGAGGTTTCTTCGGAGTCAAATTCTGTGCAGACTGCAAATTTCAAGTCGTTCGGATGAGATTATAAACCGAGGTCCTCTGAGGTCACGCACGCACGTTAAAGATCCTGTATTCCATCACTCCTTGTCAGAGTTCGGTGGATTATGGAAACAACAGAATAACCCAGCATGCACCAAACGTCTCCTGAGTCTTCATCACGTTGAAGTTGGACACTATTATTTATACAAAAGAATAATAATACAACAGCCAAGGAAAATGAGGGGAAACAGAAAAAGGCAGAAGCAGTTTCCAAGCACAGGGTAGCCCCACCACCTGTGCTGCAGAACTGTTCATATCACTTTTAGTTTTACGGCTTGTACTTATAGGATTTTCAGCCTTTTGCCCATAGTGCTGAGCATACTGGGTACTACTATTAATAGGTAGCGGCAGCCTCTCATCGCCTATGCGGGAACATCGGAATTTTGCTCAATTTTACTGTATTTCAGTCACTAATTTCTCCACAGTCTCTGAATGTATCCTCTTGGAAATTATATGAATAAAAAGAACGTTTTCTTCGCATTCTTATGGTTGTTTTTATGTTTGCATGCAATGTACCTCGAAAAATCGCCAGTTGATTTTCTACGGGAGGTATTTGCTGTTTGTCCGGTGCCGGTCACGCGGTCTGAGACATGAACGAAAACAGTCGATGTGTTTATCCGCTCGTTGAAAAAGCGATACGCGTTGTACACAGCAGTATGTGGTATCACTGGATCGGAAATTGAATGCCGATTCCAGTGGTGTAAACGCCGTGGTCGTTTACAAACATCTCTGGTCGCTAGAACGCATTTTAGTCAGAAACACGCAAAAAAACTCAATTTTAAACCGCAAAACGCCCTCAAATGTCTAAAATATCCCCCCTCAAAATGAAGCTGAATTCGTACCCTTTCGAATGAGGTATGGAGCTAATGGATTGCTGATCGGTCGGTTTTTCACAAGCCAATAAAAGACCGCAATAAAGGCGCTTTTTTCAAATCAAGTTAATCCAGGATGGCATCGACCGCGTGGAGTTTTTGTGACTCGATTGCCGAGTTTGGCACATGATTCGTGAGTATTCTCTTCATCTGGCTCCAGTTTACTGAATTTGGTGACAGTTGGTCTCATAATTTAGCATTTTTATATGATATTTTGATTCATTCTTGCAGAATTGCCAAAAATCTTACGATTTTCTCGACCGACTCAGAGTTCTGTCTTTGTTTACAAATACGACTAACCGGAAGTTGTCGATCACTCGCTTGTTCTCCTAAATATTTCCAAAATACATCAAATTTTCACAAAATAGTCATTGAAATACATTCTCTGATGTCTTCTGGAACAGTGTTATTTTTGGGGGACGAACCTTTGACGTAAATTTGTGGCGATGGCTGTTTTCGTGATCGAAATTCTTCATCAGTGGAGGTAACTAAGATGTTGAGAAAACACAGTCGACATCATAACTTCTGCACTTGAACTCTGTTAAAAGTCATTTTCGTTTTTCAACGATCGTAATTAAATTCTCAAACTTTAATAGGATGTTGACCAGCATTTCTAGTTCAAAATTAAAAGTGGATTTCTGCTTTGCTAACGGTAGCCAGTCTGATATTGTGATAAGTGATGATAAAATCATAACAGATAAGAGTTCAGGCCTGAATGATAATGAGTATTATTAATTATGCTGTAGGCCGTAGATCATTCTCTCAATCAAGATCAACAGAAACAACAAAACTGTGTTGTTGTTTTCCTGCAGATGATGACCAGTTTTCCAAACTGAAGGCTGTTTTCCTGGCAACTGGGAGAGAATGCCAGCAAGACCTTCCTCAGGTTGAAGTGGACAACCGACGGTTAGTGCAGCTGCTTCTCCTGAAAGATGAGGGATCCAAGACTTTGGATGAGACTGCATTCTTCCAGCAACTTCTCAAGCCAGATCTGGTCAAGACAGTGCTGCTTTCTCGTCTGCAGTATTTATGGTCAACAGACTGAAGGAGCTGTTTGGAGGTGAGCCACTTCCAGAACTTCCACCTCTTCACGGCCATGGCAGCTGCCAGCAGAGATGTCAACAAGTGGAAGAGGAATCTGACCCAGGAGATGTCAACGGAACCAGAAGATAAATCAGAACCTGATGAACCTGAGTTTGAAACCAGCTGCAGATTTCAACAGGAGGGTGACATTGTGGCAGTCTACAATGTAGAAGATTTCTTTATCAGCAAAGTCACCAGGGTCATCAGTGAGGAAGAGGCAATAGTCAATTTCTTGGAGAAGGCGGCAGTAAAGATGGAGTTGTTGTGTACAGGTGGCCATGCTCTGAAGATTACACTCAAATCTCCTCCGCAGTTGTGTTTGCCAAGAATCTGCAACTTGCACCTTCATCATTGTCTCCAGGGACGTTCGTTCTTTGTTGAATCTCACAGGAATTTATTTGGCAGACATCAAGCACACAGATGCTGTTTACAGGAAAATCACCTGTAGACCATGTCAATTGACTCCAAATCACAGCTTTGTAGGCCTGTATGTTCATGGATGATAAAGGTGATACTGCTGTACCATGTTTTCTTTAGCATACACGTCCTTTTTCTGCTGTGAAAAGTGAAGATTTTGCAGACTTTAAGACTAACACTCAAAATAAGTGCAAATGCTGCTGCAAGTGTACTTCACATTTAGTTTAATGTACATGCAAAGTTTCATGGCTGTATCTGTAGTGGTTTTCAAGTTATGAGTTAAAGTATGAAACCCATTAGATTTGTCCTTTTTTCCGCTGTGAAAAGTGAAGTTTTTGCAGGCTTTAAGATCTATCATTCTCAGAATAACTGCAAATGTTACTGCAAGTGTACTTCACACTTAGTTTAATGTACATGCCAAGTTTCATTGCTGTATCTGTAGTGGTTTTCAAGTTATTACCAGTTAAAGTGTGGCAACCCACATATTTGTGTTTTTTCCGCTGTGCAAATTGAAGATTTTGCCAACTTTAAGACCCTGTAACTCTAAAAGTAAGAGTCAGAGCTGCTTAGAAAAAAATAAGTGCAAAGACTGTGATAAACCCTGCTTGGAAATCCATTGGGAAAGCTGTCATTGCCATATGTTACCCACTGTGTGGTGTCAAAAGTGCTGTTTCATGCAAATTGGCAAGCTCGGAATTGCTTTTTGGAGCAACTTCAGCCCTCTGCCTCTGTTTCATCTTTCTTTGCTGACCATATGATTTAGCTGTGACAAAGTGCAACCAAGGTATACTTTTGAAAAGTGTAAGTATTTGGATTCTCACATGTTCATGAGAACCACTATGGGGGGGGGGTAAATTTGAGAAAATGTAATAAACTGTTTATTGTCATGCAAAACTGTTTTCAAATGGCTATATCTTTGGAACTAATTAAGATAAACAGTTACTCTTTTTTTTCATTTTCTTGTATCAATATGGCCTGTCTGAAAATGCATAAATTAAATTGCTGTTGTAAAATTTAAATTTTGGCTGCCGCTACCTACTATTAATTGTATTATGATTATATTATTATCCTCACACACCAAAAATATCAATAATTATGAGGTTTAGATTAGGAAGGAAACACCAGATTCACTGCCTGGGAAACACTGGGAGAGCCCACACATGATGACATGACATCCACACAGAAAGTGCTTTAGATGTTCAAATTTTATGGTCATTTATTTCTAGCTGCCACCATCTCTTATTTGAAAGTGGTGTTATGTAACACATGACTGGGCGTAACACACCAACCTACGAAGTAACATTTTGGGTTCATAATCTTTCACATTAGCATGGCTAGTAATCTTTCCAGATCCCATTTTGGTGATTCTGTGGTCTGTCAGCTTTGTTGACTGAAGACTTTAAACTTAAAGACATCAGTAAAAGGTTTGTCAAGCAGTGTGATTTACCATTTCCAACATGTTTGTGACAGACTGACTGACACATGCATGTATATCAATCATATGCTTAAAACATCAGACTTTGGAAATCATGCATGCAGTTTGCAAAGGTTTTGTTACAGGTACTGCTACTAGGCACTAGAAAGTACAGCTCCATTAAGTTAGTACAAACAACCCCAAGAAGGATTAAATTTGAGGGGAAAAGTACTGCCCTGTATGCTATGTACAAAAAGAATGATGTGCACAGTTCTAAGAGCCTGGTATGGAATGCTTCAGGTCAAGCCCAGCATCAGCTGCCCCGTGTCTTGGCAGCAGTGGTGGTTAGCAAACGCAACACCAGCTATGACCTTGCAGTCATGAAACGCGGCCGTGGTGGTCGCTCCTCCTTCAGCGGCATTGTGGCCACTGTGTTTGGAGCATCTGGCTTTGTGGGCCGCTACGTCTGTAACCGGCTGGGTGAGTGAAGTGGTTGTGGTGATGTATTTATGGGCCTGACCAGTGTGTTTGTAACTGATTGTATGAGTGAGATCAGTTGTGGTGATGATGGTTTTCTGGCCCTTACATGTCTGTAACTTTGTAAGTATAACTGACTGAGATGCTTGTGATGAAGGCTTTATGGAATGATTTGTCTTTAAGTGTAACTGACTGGGTGAGTGAGGTGCTTGTGATGAAGGCTTTGTCTTTAAGTGTAACTGACTGGGTGAGTGAGGTGCTTGTGGTGAAGGCTTTGTGGGATTTGTCTTTAAGTGTAACTGGGTGAGTGAGGTGTGTGTGGTGAAGGCTTTGTGGGATGATTTGTCTTTAAGTGTAACTGGGTGAGTGAGGTGCTTGTGTTTTTTAAATGGCTTTGTGGGCTGATATCTCTCTGATATCTGATACTTTCAGTTGCAGGTTCTGTGTTTTTGTTTATCAGTGTTGTTGCTCTCACCAAAACTGGGAGTCTATTTTGTTTATAGCCTGGGTGGGTTTTGGGTCTGTGGTGGCATTCAGTGCACTGTGTATCACTATGTTGATTATTGGTGTAACTGTAAGTTGTTTTGCTATTTGTGACCAAATTGACATTATCTCTGAGTAATTTTGCTGCCCATTTCCCAAGGTATATTTTTTGTTGGTTTTTGCTACTCATCTTTTTCATCCCACCCTCTGAGTCTGATGTACGGGCTAAGCACTTTTATTTTCTCAAATGCTCTGTTGTTGTGTTGCTGTTTCCATATTTGTTAATGCATGTGAGTATGTTTTGTGTTAAGTCTTGGACTTGCAGAAGTTCAGTGTCTACTGTTAAATGTAGGTTGTATTAGTCACAGCAGTCTGAATCTGTCCCTTTAGTTTTTGCCACTGCCCACTAGCAGTGGGCAGATGCTTAAAAATAAACAATGGGCGAGTGGCTGGCTGACTATAACCCACGCTGACCATAGAGACTAGCGCACACCTGCACTTCACACAGGCCGAAGCACACTGTACACAAGGAGTGCCATGCGCTGACTTTGCTATGCTGCACACACAGTGGTGATAACAGCGCTATGGTCAGCTAGAGCGGGTGAAGGGACAAAGCAGCAAAATTGGGGTGGTTGATTGCAAAGTATTTTACTCATTAAGACTTGCAGCCAAAGGTTGTATATCAAATGAGCTCTGTAGAGAAAAGAACAAGGTTTCTTTCGACACTAAACATGCCATATAAAATAGCAAAACGCATGCCGTACAAGACGCACAAAAACAACACAGAAATCATGGAGATTTGAGCATTCTGTCACCTACCTAATTTTTCCATGTTTTTCCCACGACGCTAAGTCATGCAAACAGATTTTTGCAAGAGTAATAATGTCATGCTCACAAACCTACATGCATCTGTTTTAGTGACATCAAGCCAAAAGTCATGATTCACCTACCTTACGCTTTTAGCAGGCCTCGTTAATCACTCAGCGAACAGTAATCCATTCACAAGAACATGCCCTCCAAGCACCTCAGACGCTGCTCACAGTGCTGCTTTTCCTTAGGGAATGTGTACTGACACAGTGAGTATTTAATTTGCTACAAGTCACACAGTGACAGTATTTAATTTGCTACAAGTCACACAGTGACAGTATTTAATTTGCTACAAGTCACACAGTGACAGTATTTAATTTGCTACAAGTCACACAGTGACAGTATTTAATTTGCTACAAGTCATATGGAACTTGATGGTGATTTACAATATTTGCGGTACCTATTTTGTTTTGTTTTCCTATATGTGTCACTAGTTTGTTTTCACTGCCACAGTAAAAGGTACCATACATTTAAAATAAACATGAAAATAAAACCTGTTATACAGACATTCAAGTTTTGAAGCACATGCAACACTTTGTCATAATCATATGTGCTCCTAATTTGCAGCATGCAAAGCATACAGTTACGTTTTGTTTTTCTCAAAAGATGGCATTAGCCTGTGGAAGAGAGGTGTCATGTGCATGTTCTTCACTAAGTTAACACTCTGAGATGCTCCTCCTTGCTCCTCAGTCCCAAAACACGTTTTTTTCAGGCAGTTGATGGTTGATGGCACTTGAAAGTTGAATACTTATGGTCTGTATCTTCGACAATATCTTTTCCAAAAATCGATAGAATTTCATCAGAATACTGAGTACAAAGGGGTTCTATTTTTATCCTTCTCACCTCTTTTCACACATTCTTCACACAGTCTGCAAAGTGAATTCATTCTCCTTGCATGTTCAGTTAATGAATGGTCAGCTGAAAAACCGCTCTCCATGATGGAAAAGGGATGCACACATACACCAGCTAAGTCATTATATCACAGCTTACAGGACTGAATCACAAAAATGAATAACTGGCTTTAAAAAAGAAGAGACTGGACTAATAACACACCAACATTCATGCAGTCAAAAATCTGGGCTTTGCCACAGCATGCGATTGAAACTGCCACAAAATGCTGCAAGATCTGCAGGCACAAGTAATAACAAAGAAGGCCCAGTTTCCACTGGTGCCAGATGTAGTCTGGAATGTCAGGCATGACCTAGGGTCAAGCTGAGTGCAATGGGGATGAGCCAGTCAACTAAAGAGTGGGAAAGAGCTGAGACTGGACTGCCATGTAGTGTTGGAAACTGAGTTTTTGGTTCAGTTGTGTTTATAGAATTGTGTGATGTTTGTGGTATAAAGTTGTGTTTTGTTGAAACTGCATAGTTCAGGAGCTGTGTGAGAGTTGAGGTGGACGTCCTGGGCTGTCCGCCCTAACGAGCCTTCTGGTTTCCGTGGATGTAAAGATTTATTGAACCGTGCTTTGGCGTTGGTCACAACTTGTCCCTAATATGTCAAATGACATCTGAGGACATTAAGCATCAATTCATCTTCATCAACTGCATAATACACTTTATGATTTGTA